>JANTQA010000008.1:25000-550000 GCA_027625915.1 Anaeramoeba flamelloides
AGTCGTTCTAAAATATATAATAACCTGATATATTAAAAATTAAAAAATAAATAAAACCAAAAACTAAAAAAAAATAAGTCACAATTTTTGAAATGAGCATTACGAATTTAGAATTACTGGACTTTCACTGAAAAAAAGTTTAACATCAAGATTTTTTACGAAATAATTAAATGAATTTTAAAAGACATTACATATTTAAAATTTTCTATTGAATATTTATCTTTTTGAAGATCTGTTTTTTTTTCTACTTGATCTTTTGCAAAATAAAAAAAGCATCGAAAAAAAAAAAAAGAATGAGAGACAAAAAGAGAAGGAAAAAAAAAATTGTTTTTTCAGTAAAAAGAAAAAGAGAAAGTACAATTTGAACAAAAGAAGAACAAAAATTTGTAACAAGAACAAAAAAAAATTTACAAAATTAAAAAAAATTATTCTGATCCAAAATTTGAAAATACTTTTTTAATAAGAATATGGAATAAAAATTTGAAAAAAGCTTCCGTTAAGGTTATAAAGTGACTTAGCATTTTTGAAAATAGTTTTTATCCATAAAAAAAAATAAATAAAAAAAATAAGAAACTATAAATTCAATCATATGATTTTTTTTTTAAAAAAAATACATTTCTAAAAATAGTTAATGTGTTTAATAAACAATTTTAATATTAAATTAGAAAAATAATTAACTTTTTTTTAAATTTATCAGTTACAATTAAGTTTTCCTTATTTTTAACTATTGTTGTATTATAAAAGCTTCTATTAAAAAAGTAATTATTTTGTTTATAAAAAAGAAAAATTGAATTATTAAAATTGTTGAATAGAAGATCCAAAATGTTTCAGTTTATAACTACTATCAGAAGTGAAATATTTATTTTTATTTGGATACTTAATTTGAGAAATAAAATTATCTTTCTTAGTTTCTTTTTTTTTAGTTATTTGGTATAAATAATTTCTTTTTTATTGTATTAAAGAAGAAAAATATTATTTACAAATGATTAAGGTTGGGAAATTGAATTGAATCAAGGACATTTTGACAGTTTAAATAATTTAGAAATTTTAATGTGATCTATAACCAGAATGAAAAAAAAGTTACATTAAATTTAAAAATATCCTTAACATTTCTTGCATGCTATAAAGTTTATTAGCAATATAGTCAACATTCCAGAACTTTAAATTCGTTAGACTATTAGATTTATTGTTTTTTAGACTTACTACTATTTTTAAAACCTCTTTAACTAAGAAAAAAGTTTATTGAGTTGGGGGTGGGTACTAAATTGCATGATATTTACAGTCATATTTAATTGGACTTGGGGAAATTGGTTTTAATAGATAATCACTAAAATTCTTAAAATCTTCTAATCAGGGAATAAAACTGTATTTTGAAAGGAAAATCATATACCATTTAGGAAAAAAAATTAAAAATTATTTTTATTGGAAATTATATAGTAAAAAAAAAAAGTTAAATCAACCAAAAGAAGATACTAATAAACTTTAACAATTAATTAATTACTATTTTTTTCTTTTCATCAATAAAAATTAAATATATTAATTTATCAGAATATGATTGGCAGAGTCAGTTTCAAATGAAAGGTGTAATTTTTCAATGAAATTTAGGATACAGAAAAATCTCAAATTAAGGCACAAAATTTAGAATTTTTTTTTAATAAATTATTTTACTAGAATCTGAATTTTGTGCCTTAATTTGAGATTTTTATTGTGTCTTAAATTTCGTTGGAATTTGTGCCTTAAAAGTGGAACTGACTGTATTAGTTTTGAAGATATCAAAAATCTTAAATTTTGAATAAATTTTTTATATTAGATTAATCAAAGAAAAAGCCATCCCAAAAAATAGTATCTTTGTTTCTCATAATGGGGTATTATTTTAATCCAATATCAATTATTTTTTTATTATTGGTATTTAAAGAACAAATAAGTATAATAATAAACACATCAAAGAATAGTTGGTATACGTAAATAAAATAAAACTAATATATCCATAGATTTACTTAAAAATTGAATCATCGAAATTCTTGGTACAAAATTAAGTAAAAAAAAACTAGGTTTCATAGTGTTCTTCAATTGAAGTTCAAAATAAATTTCCAATTCTAATCAATATAATTCATCAAAATCATTTTAACTGTTCCAGTGACTTTAAAATAATAGTTTTTTACGGGGTATTCATCGATCTTGCAATAAAAAAAATATTTGCAAATGAATTAAGTTTCAAAACATAATCAAAAAGCAACGGAAAAAATCAAAATTATTTCCATTTTCAAATTTTCAAATAAAAATATTTCTTCCAACATCTATTTAAAACATTTAAACTTATATAATCTACCAACATTGTTCAACATTTGATAGGAAAGCAGTTTATTAGAAAAATGTTTTATTGTGTTGGATATTTCATTTTATCATTAACCCATTTATTTTTTCTTTTATTAATGATTTCACTTTTCTTTTCTAGAGAGGGTACAATTAAAAATCATTTTTTAATTTTTTTCAAAATATTCATGGGGAATATTGCATATCTTCGAAATTTTGGGGTTCAAAAGAAGAGAATAATATTCAAGATTTTATTATATTCTTTTGAATCCTTGAAACCCTAACGAAAGAACTTATCAAGCGCTGCAAAGTGTCCTCGAGTACCATAGAGTGTAATGGGTTTTCTTGGGATTTTCTGTTTGATTTGTAAAATGTTCTAGGTTTTTTTCAGATTTTCCATTTTATTTCAAAGTATTCTTTTTTTTTACTTGTTGAAATAAACAGAAAATTTTAATAAATTTTCAGTTTATTTTGAAAAGTAAAAAAATCCTAACGAAAATCAATAGATTTTCCAAATAAATAGAAAACTCAAGAAAACCTAACCAGTGAAATTTTTAATTTAAGAAATAATAAGAAAATTCCTTAATTCTTCTTTTTATTTCAAAAATTAAAAAAATCTAATGAAAAGTGTCCTAGGTTTTTTTTACTTTTTGGAATAAACCGAAAATTATAAGAAATTTTCTGTTTATTTCAAAAATTAAAAAAAAACTAACGAAAAAATATAAAAAATAAAATAATTTTTTCAATTTAAATCGCTAAATAATTTTTTAATAATCAAATAATTGATTTTCCATTTGAAAAATATTTCTTAAAAATTAGATACTTTTAAAATAGAATAATATGATCTCTTAATTTTACATAGAAAAAAATTATTTAATTTTTTTACTATGAATTTTGTAAAACAATCATAATAAAACGTTGGAAAATTGCATTTTTCAACTTTAAATTGTAAACTATCTTTGAAAAATAATTATTAATCAAAAAATCCCTTATTAACCAAGAATATTTCTTTTAAGGTTTACAATTCCTAAAATTTGAAAAAAGATTATCTTGTATAGGGTGTCGCAACTTGTTAATTTGGTTTTTAGCTGATCGATCTTGGACTTGATATGAATTTTAAAAGTTTTTAAAAAATCCCATTTTTTTGGATTCTTAAACCCTAATTGAAGAGTGTAAATCAAATGGACTGTGAGGTATTTAATAAATGAATTTTGGTTCTTGGGTTGTCAATTAGAATTTTTTCTTGCCCTTTTACTCGATTAACTAAAAAAAAAAAATACAGTTTTTAAAAATTTCTAAATAAAACCAACACATCCAAAATTTCTTTTGAAAACCCACAAATGTACATTTTTTTATCGCTTTCTTTCCTATCTTTTAGTTTTATACTCTTCAATTAGGATTTCGGAAAAAAAAAAATTATTGCCAAAAATTGCCTTTTTTAATCACTTTTAAAATTTATGCCAAGTCCAAGATCGATCAGAGAAAAACGAAATTAACAAGTTGCGACACCCTATACAAGATAATCTTTTTTCAAGGTTCAGAGATTGTAAGCATTAAGTGAAGTTATTAAAAAGTGAAAAATTATTAAATGTTTAATTTTTTTTTGGAAAATTTTGTAATGATTGTGCCTTGAAATTTGTTTGTTAGGGGTGTGTGAATTAATTAGGTGTTTGGGAATAAATAAGGAAAGTGTGTATTTAATTTTAAATTGTCAAAAAGTGAATGTTTTCAAAACAGAATTAAAGATTATTTTAACTTTAACAACTCCTTTCCACATTATCCAGTGAAGGAGGGTTTTGTTCAACGAAGATTGGTGGTATTATTTGAATTGTGTGAATTCTGGGAAAGAAAGAAATAAACCCAAAAAAAAAAAAAAAAAAAAAAAACAAAAATGAAAAGTCAAAAAACAACAAAAAAAAAAAAAAAAAAGAAATAAAAAGATAAATTTGAATGTGATTTTATATTTTAACTTGTTTGTTCTCTATATATCTTTGATTTCAATTTGGTTTGATCTTTAAAAAATTAGAAAAACAAAAAAAAGAAAAATAATTCGAATTAATCTTTTGAATCATTATTCTAAGGCAAAAAAGAAATTTTAAAAAGATTTTAGACTTTAAAGGCTTTAGATTTTCTTCTTCCTCTTGCTTTTTCAAATTTTCTTCCTTTGCTTCTGACATGTGGCTTAGCATGGCTTCCTGGAATACCAGTTGCACCAAAGTGTTTGACGGCTTCTCTTGATTTAACTCTTCCTCTTAAGAGAACGGTGTTGGATCCTTTTGGTCTAAGGAGTGCTAATTGATCAAAGGTTAAGCATTCACCTTTGTTGTTTGTTTTTTTTTTTTTTTTTTTATATGTTTTTTATTAAATTTGAAAATTGGTTTTTTAGTACGAGTGGAATTAAATCAGACAAACAAAAATAACAAAAGGAAAATAAAAAAAAAAAAAGAAAGCAAATCAAAAAATTCAAAAAAAAAGTTTTCTTTTTTGTTTTCATTAATTCAAAATATTTACCTCCAGCTTTGGTAATTCTTGCACGAGCAGTTTTGGTAAATTTAAGAGCACAAATGGACATTTTTGGGACTGTAAAGAATCTTTCATCGTTTGTGACTGTTCCAACAACAACAACGATCATTCCTTCTCCTTTGACCATTTTCATCTTTCTAGCAATTCTCGAAACTGAGACAGGTGGTCTGTTTGTCTTGGAAAGGCAAAGTCTTTTTAAAATTCTTTTGTTGAATTTGGAGTTTGTTCTTCTTGCTAAGAATCTATAAAGTTTAATCAACAAAGCAAGATAGTTGTCAGTTCCTTTTGTGTTTTTTCTGACAACTTTACGTTTGTGCTTATTTTTGATGTCGATACCCATTTTTGAAAAATCTAAATAAAAGAAGTAAAAAAAGAAAAATGAGATTAAATCGTTTTTTCTTCCAAAAAGTATGGTTTATTTCATTAAATCCAATTCACTGTTTCTTTTTTTAGTAGCAATGGGATGACTGTTGGTTACTCTCTTATTAAATATCAGAAAAAAGTGTTTTCAAATTACTCATCTTTTAGATAAGAGTAAAATAGTCAAATAGTCAAGTACAAAGTATTCAGAAAAGTTAAAATAACAAAAGGTGGATCAAGAATATTCAGTGCCCATCTCTTGTGATGTTCGATACACTTGAGAAATTTAAGAGACAATTTTCAAGTATTAAAAAACAATAATTTAAAATAATTCATCACCAGATAATATCAAAAAATTCAAAATGAATTACATTTCATGTCTTTTTCTTTTTATTTGAAGTCTTATCTTTTGAAAATATTAAGGTAGTGGTATTTGTCTGTTGAAAATTAATATGTATTGTAACATAAAAAGATGAAAATCTTCATACACTTTCCCAAAAAAAAATCACAGCACAAGAATTCAAATAAATCATCAAAGTCTCCAATTCTAAAAGGTAAATTAATAATTCACACTTGTTAAACAATTAAAAAAATGATTTTACACAATTCAGAAATCTTTTTTTTGACAAGTTGAATAATAATTTTGTTATATTTATTTTGCCACTAATACTATCAATACAATTGCTTAATGCCTCATGCATGCGAGTGAATGTATAAGATTCTTGTATCTTTGTTTTCCATTCAGAATGCCTTTGAATACTGGTTATGAATTTATTTTCATTTAATTTCCTTTTTTTTATCAATAGAGATTTCAAAGAAATCGATAATAATTTTCTGATCTCTATTTATTTATTTATTTGATTCTTTTTTATCCCCATACTTATTGAATATTACAGTTCAATTATTGACCATGTATGTTCCAGGTGATTTTCTGGATTACAACGGGTGTTCTAAAAAATCAATTCTTTTTCAATTTGTTATATATAATTTTTCTTGATTTTTAAAAACTGATTTTCAAATTTTTCTATTTTTTTTTATTTTTCCATTTTTTTTTCTTTTTACTTTGTTTTTTTTATTTTGTTTTTTTTTTTTATTTGGGAGTGGTTTAGGAAGTTTTTCTAATGTAAAAAATAAAGAAATTTTTATTTAATTTATTTAATGTTTTCTTGCTCTGTTTATTTTATTTTTGTTTAAAATATTAATATATTAGATATAAAAATTAAATAAATTCTGAATTAAAAAAAAATTTAAAAAAAAATAAAAAAAAAAATTATCTCTAAATTAATTTTTATATATTAAGTTTTTAAAAAAATTTCCTTTTATCAAAAATCATTTCAATCGAGTCAAAATACACTGGTGTATTTTAATGCTGTTATACCAATTGTAAAAAAAAATGTATTGTTTCATATCCTCAACATTAAAAAAAATAAAATAATTTTTACAGAAAATCAAAAATCAAAAAAAAAAAAAAAGTAAAAAAAGCACAACAAGTAATTAAAAAAATTCTTTGTTTATTAATTAAACAATTATTCAATTAGATGGGTACAATTATGATGGGATAATTCTAACAGTGTTTTAAGGGTTTGAAGAGATATTAGAAGAAAAAATTTAATTTGGAAATTTCCAAATTTAAATCATTTTTTCACATTTTTCCTTTTTTTTTTCGTTTTTTTTTTTAATATAATTCATTTGAAATTTTTTTTTATATTGCAGAGATCTATAGTCGTTTGGTAAAAACGGGTATTATTCTATTGTTAATGAAACAATTCAAAAGATTTTTGGAAAATCATATTGATTTCTATTGTTATTTTTTATTTGATCTTCAATAGAAGATCAAAATGAACATTGTTGTTTTTCTCAATATTCCCAAAGAATTTTGGTTTTTCAATTTTTAATAAAATCCATTGCTTTATTAGTTTTACTTTATACAGAATTTCAACTATCCTTTGATTTGTATTATTCTAATTATTTCTTCTTTGTTCTTCACAGGTCAATTATAAAAAATACTTGATATTTAAAAAAAAAACTAATAAAAGCTTTTACCAAAATAAAGTTTATCAATTTTTATTACAAGTATCATTTTTGTTACTAAAATTTTGATGAATATCAAGATGCATTTGATCTTTGATTAAAATGATCTTGTATTAAATTATTTAAAAATAAAAAAATACATGAAAATAAGTTGATATGGAGCAAGAATATTCTTCATTATGGAAATATAAAGGTTTTTCAAGAAAAAAATTCACAAGTTTGATAATCCAAAGAAAAAAATAATAATAATAATTTAATATTATCCAGCAATAATAGAATACTTGTTATAATTAAAAAGAATCTTATTAAAAAAAATCGACTTTTCGAAGATATAGAACATTTTATTTGGTCGTTTGGCAATATTACAATAATTTCCCCATTCGCTTAATGAGTATTTGAGAATCAATATTCAAAATCAGTCAAAATAATTAAAATTGAAGAAAAATGCAAAATAGTTGAAATTTCTTTCATTTGTTTATTATAAATTCATTAAAATTTAAAAAAAATATGTGATTGACAAATATCAGAATATAGAGAAGAAAGGATACTAAATTAATTACAAATATTTTTTAATTAATGTTAAATTTAGAGATGAATAAAAAAATAAAAAAAAAACAAATCAAACGATTTTTGATTTTAGGAAGTGGATCAAGAATTAAGCAATTAATTTTTTTTCTTTTTATTACCACCTCTCTTCTTTTTTTTTCTGTTAACTTTTTTTCCGGTTTCCTTTTTTTTCTTTGTTTCAAATCCATGTAATTTAAGGATTGTGTCAACATCAACCTTTGGTGTTTTTAAGACTTTCATCTTTCTAAGATAGACGTTTTGTAATGGGAAAACACTTTGGCATTGTTTGGTGATTTCCTTTGGAACAGACTCTGAAATGAGTTTGAGAGTTAATTCTTTTAATGTACAGTTTGATTCTTTAATCATGATGTTGACCATTCTTCTTCTAATTTCTCTTACTTGGGAGCTTTGTGCATAGCATGTTTTTTTGACTTGGTTTCGGTCTTTTTTTGTAAATCCAATACAAAAGATTCTGACAGTGTAACCTATTAGGTGAATTATTTTTTTATTGTTTGTTTTTGTTTTTTTTTATTGTTTGTATTTTTTGTGTGTTTGTGTGTTTGTTTGTTTTTGGTGGGTTTTTGTAGGAAAAGAAGATCAAAATTGAAGTTATTATTGAGATTTGTTGTTAAAAAAATTAAAGAAAGAGAAGAGGTTTGTTTTTTTTTGAAAATAATCATTATTCCAAAAAAAAAATGCAAAATAAAGAAAAAGCAATTATTCGTTTTTTGATAAAGTTTAATTTTTTCAGAAATCAAGAAGAGAAAAAACAAAAAAATACACAGACTATTCAAAAAGTAAATCAATTTTCAATTCATCAAGAATCTTAAAATGGAAAATCAAATAACACATTCTGAAAAAAATAAAAAAAAATAACAAAAAAAAAATAAAAAAGAAAATAAAAAAGCAAAAAAACAATAACAAAAAAGAAATTTTGAAAAGTAAAAGAATATTTTACCATCGGTAGTTTTTACGTTTACAACAGCTTCAATTAAGGTATGGTATTTAACAACAAGTGATTGCACTTTGTCGTTGGTTAATCTCATTCCATAAAAGTTAGTAAAGCAGTTAGTACCAGAAACATGTTCGACACGGAATTTGAATTGCATATAAGCTTTTCTTTCATCTTTGTTAAGATCACCCAAGCTTACTTCAAACATTCTTTTGTCTAATTGTTGTTCAGAAGTTTTTCCGCCTCCAGTTGGGTTGACACATGTTTTACCAATTTGAGTTTCTCTAAAAATGTTTGGTGCTTTAACATCATACCAAACTTTTTTTAAAAATGGATCGGCTTTTTGTTTTCTTCCTTTCTTTCGGAATTGTCTATTTGATTTTCCAATAGTCATTATTTCAGTAAAAATAGAAAAATATTTTACAATTAAAAAAAATGATTTTTTTTGGATCTCCCACAATAAAAATAGCACAAAAATTGTAGTCACTTTTTTAACTTTGACAAAACAAACTTTATTTTTTTTTGAAATTGTTCCAAATTTTGAAAGGAATTACAAGAGCAAATTCCAGCAGCTCTCAATTAATAAGTTTTTACATTTCAACTGGGAAAAACATGTAATTTAAACAACTTTCCACTTTTGGTTTTCATAAAAAGAGTTTCAGGTTATTTGAAGTAAACAAATATTTTTCTTTTAGATAACATTTCAAAAATTTCAATTAAATTTCAAAAGGTTTTTAATTGTTATTTTTATTTTTTTCCTATTTTTTGACTATTAAAAGTTTGTATCAAGTATTTGAAATTTAAAAAAATATGATTGAATATCAGATACCGGAATCTTGCAGCCGTTAGTTGGAAAGTTCGAAAAAGTCTTGAAAGTTTTTATAAGTATTGTGCTATACTTGTTGTACCAAATAGATTTTACCTTTGTTTCTTATGAAAATTCAAAAATTAAAAATCAGCAATAGAAATGGTAGTTCATCGCTTTGGGAATTGTGTTTTGGTGGACTTTTCGTTTTTGATTGAAGAAAAGAATCAGATTTGGAAATAATAAATAATTAGAGCTTTGTTTATTGATACAATTGAGTTGATTAAAAGTGGATCATTAAAATACTTTTTGAAATAAGTAACGAATAGTGTTTGAGAAGCTTGTAATACCTGAAAAACAATAGGAAAGAGATTGTACCATAATCTCATTCTAGTGGAAAACTCAGAAAAATAAAAAAAGGTCCAAAAAATCGAATTGAAAGTGTATAAAACCTCATTAAATTTCTCATTTTGCTTGTTGGTGTGTGTAACCCCTTAATAATTTTGGTGATTTTTATTGCTCGTCTATTTGAGTTTAAATAGGATAAAATGCAATCTGATTTGTCTTGTTTTTCAATTCTTGAAATACTTACCTTTAAGTTTCTTCGTTCACCCAATATAGATTCAAAAAAAAAAATACAAACCCAATTTAGTGTGAGTTAACAAAAAAAATTATCAAAATGTATACCTATGAAAGGAAATTTATTTGAAAAATAACAAAAGGAAAGGAAAGTTGAAATTTTTTTCCATTTATTGATCAATCAAGTAATCTGAAAGAAAAAAAAGGAAAAAGAAAAAAAAGTAAGTGTAAGTAACAATTTTTTCCCTTTTATAAGGCAAAGACGAGAATTGAAACACAGATTTTGTTAACTGAAAGTAAGCAATTTTGATCGTTGTACAGCATTTTTTTGTAGTCAGTTTAAGATTATTAATTGCGAAAAGGGAAACTTGAAAGATAAAACTCTAAAAAGAAAAATGTGAAAAATTGATCAATGTTTTCAAAGAAATCTCCAAATTAAAATTAAAAAACAATTAGAATTACCACAACAAAACAAAGATTTTTGAACAAAAATATCAGAGATTTGGTTGTTAGTATTTTGATTTTACAAAAGTTCAAAATTGATCCTTTCCGAATTATCTGTATCTTGTTCAGAGTTGACTGATTGAGGATTAAACTCAAAAATACAATAGAGGGCAAGTGGCTTCATTTTTACCCAATAAGAAGTTTCTAGTATACAAATTATAGAAAGAGGAAGAATTTTCTCAGATCAAGGTACGTTTACAATAAAAATTCAAAAAATAGTTTTTACTCTGATAAAATGTTTTTTCTTATTTGAAACAAAAAATTCTTCGAGTTTCAATTTAAAATTCACAACAAAATCCGATTTTGGGGTTGCCAATACGTAGGGTATTCTCTTATTGAAATAAAGATTTAGACAAAACATCAATACTATGTCGAATTTGCCAAGAGAAATTCTGATTTTTTTTTTAATTAATAACCCATTTTATCAAGTGTCTTAAACCCCACAACACAAGAATTTCAAGAACACTTTATGAATTTCGAATCTCCATTGTTTTTTTCTACAGATTAACTACTCCAAAAAAAAACATATTCCGCAAATCCTTTCAATCAAAATCATTGTTAACCAAAGACTCACAATCCCAACAACAAGATTTTATCTATTAGGGATCCTTTCTCGAAAAGTCAAGTTGTGATCTTTCAGATTTTTCATTTTTTTCCGAATGTCCAACAAAGTCATAGCTATTTTTTTTGTTACTTTCAAAAAACCAAAAACTGACATTGCTTGCACTTTGTCGTTAACACAGTACAGGATTATTGTCGAAAAAGTCAAAAATAAGTCCTTAAGAAAAAAAAAAACAATTTTAAGTCGCCACTATTGTGATTTACTCTCTATCGAATCAACAGACTCATTGAATGTAATTATTTTTTCTCTTTTGATTTTTTTAAAAAAAAAAAAACCAAACAACTTTGTAGTTTTCAAAATCTGGAGATCACTAAAATCAAAACATCTTGTTAAATATGTTTACTCTTTTTGTTCTTTGACCAAATTGGTATTTTCAATATTTCCGCTTTAGCTGACCTTTGTTTTTCCCAATCTTAAATTTTCCATTTACACCGATAAAACAAACCAAATTATCCCTCTTCTTGGAAAACAATTCCACATCCATTCAAGTGCCTTTTTATCTGGCCAAAAACCATCCTTTCATGTTTCACCACTCAAAAGATCGAAACAAATCTCTGAGATTTTGGAGAAAACTAAAAAACAATACCGTAAAATATTGCTTCTTTTTTTTACCGAATTGCTGGTTTCTTTTTCCAATTTTTTTTTAGTTAATTTGGATCTTTGGGGTCTTTATTTTTTTGCCTCTGAATTAAATAACAAACCTTTCTCGTTTTTCACAATTTTTTCCGATCAGAATTGTCCAAATCAAAAGAATCAAACCAAGAAGAAATCTGGGGAAAAGGCTATTTGTCATTGTACCGATCCTTTTGCGATTATTTTAGCGTTCCTGTCTCGAAGGTGTTTGTTGAATATATGAGTAATTATTTCCAAATTGAAAGCTCAGATATCAAAACCTTTAAATTACAAAACATTCCTGGCATCCAACGTGTTAACAGTTCGAGGAACGATTTGGATTTAAGACCAATTTTTTTTGCGCTCAAGTGCTCCAAATATTTTAAGGCAATCGAGGTTTCAAACCTAAAAATTAAAGGGCTTTTACAGGAAATCATTCACGTGTTAGAAAATAATACCTTTATAACAAAACTGAAAATTGATGGGATCCAAAATATTGATGGCTTTTCAAAATTTGGTAAGTCTTTGTCCTCCTAGATTTTAACTTTTTTTTAATTCCAC
Organism: Anaeramoeba flamelloides; assembly: GCA_027625915.1. Taxonomy (NCBI): domain Eukaryota; family Anaeramoebidae; genus Anaeramoeba; species Anaeramoeba flamelloides. The sequence goes on from JANTQA010000008.1 coordinate 37,430, forward strand.
ACAGCCTATTTCTTTCATTTCCATTATTTGAAATTTATTGAACAAAAGAACCAATTTAATGGAGAATTATTATTCCACAACAAAATGAGATTAAAACCAAGCAAATAGCCACTTTAAGACAGTAACACCTTTTCAATTAATTGTGTTTGAATAATTTTCATACACTTTAATCTGTACAAAGGTATATTTTCTTTTCTTGGCTGTGCTCGTATAAATTGGAAGAGCAAAAAATTGTTTTAATTTTAATATCAGCACCTAAAATTTCAAGGAAATTATATTTTTTTCTCTCTTTTTTCAAGAGAACCAATCACAGAATGGCCCACGGAGTGCCCAGCCCTTCTGGTAACAATTCTAAAAAAGAATCAAATTGTATATGTAAAATTTTAAAATTAAAATTGGTAGCGGCCAAAATTCACTTGTATGCGTCAAAAAATATAAAAACTTGGTGGAAAAATAAAAAAAAATAAAATTATCGCTCTATGTCATCGAATAATAGAAAATTGAATAATTTAAAAAATTAATATATTTTTTATTTTTGATAACTCATAATGAAAAATAAGAATAAATTAACAATGGAAAAAGAGATTTATTTTAATATAAATTACTGTTTTCAAGGGGAACACATTAATTCTAACCCCAATTCTAATTTTTTACTCTGATTTTTACGGAGAATTATTTTAGGGGTTTAAATTCTCCCTGAATCATTTTTTTTTTTAAATCACATCCAAAGTTAATTTATTACTTTTTTAATCATTTAAAAAATCTATTTACAATTTTTGCCACAACACGACCAATTTCCATTCAATTTGTCAATAATAATAATATCATTACCAACACCACATAAACAAGACGTTGAGAAAGATTTTAGATAAAAAAAAAAAGTTAAAAAAATAGTTGAAATGGAATAAAATTAGTTTCCATTTTTTACATGTTTATTATTTTACATTTTATTAATATATTTATAAGTTTTTATGAATTCAAGAAAACAAAACATCAAAAAAAAAAAAAAAATGCTGTTTAAAGTACTATTAAAGATATAAAATTTCCAAGGACCACCTACTGTTAAAAATACTTTTTATCAAATGAATTATTTTTAAATTCATTCAACACTTTCGATGAGTTCAATTAAAGGAGTAGAAATATAAAAGAATGATGTGGTTAAAATGACAAATAGGTACGTTTTATTGAAATTTTGTTTCAGTTCAGTCGAGGAAAGTTAGATCAAATATAAAATTTTTGAAAATGAAAAAAGAAAAAGACAAAATTAAATAAAAAAAGAATATTGCCTATTATTAATTTATTTTTGAGCACACCAAGTATAGGTTGACTGGAAATTTTCACGTTTTTCATTTTCTTGGAATTATTATTATTTTTTCTTCTTCATTTTATTTCGTTGCTTTTTTGGTTTTCTTTTTTCCTGTTTCTTGTTCATCCATTTTTTTTTTTTCATTGCCAAGCAAATATCCAACACGAAATTACTTGAAAATTTATGTCTATTTTCTCATATCCCAAATACTGTTCAACAATTCCACTCTTCAGATTTTTTCTTTTTGTTTTGTTGTAGTCCTGAATTTTTCTTGTTCGCTTGAATCATTAATCAAAAAAAAAAAAAAAGTTTGTGCAAAAATGACAAAAAAATTATTGGTAGTAATCTTTTCTATTTTTTTATACTCTGGGGAGTGTTTTAATGAAGGCTTGTATTTAGGTAGATAAACAAAATTTCAATACAAATTTAGATTATGCCACAAATGTTAAAAAAAAAACAAAAGATCAATGTTACAAAGAAGTTTCTTATTTAATAACACTTTCATATGGTATTCATTATTTATTTCCAACTTTGATGAAATAATTTATATTTCAAAAACAAGAATATGTTATAAAAAAAAAAAAACAACCATTTCCGCGGCGAATGGGACAAATAATTTAATAAATTTTGAAATTTTGTTTTTTTTTTCTTTGATTTTTTGTAATAGTCAATTCCACTTTTAAGGAACAAATTTTCAACGAAATTTAAGGCCCAAGAAAAATCTAAAATTAAGACACAAAATTCAAATTCTAGCAAAATAATTTGTTATAAAAAAAATTCCAAATTAAATCACAAAATTCGGATTCAAGTAAAAAATAATTTATGTAAAAATAAGTCTAAAATTTGTGCCTTAATTTGAGATATTTTTGTTACTTAAAATTCCCTTGAAAGTTTGTGACTTAAAAACGGAACTGACTACATTTAAATGATAATTTTTACATTCAATAGGAGAATACTTGGATTTCCTACACACTGCATTAGATACTGATCCCCCCCCTGTGGCTTTATTTAGTCCTTTGATTGTTTTTTTTTTTTTTTTTTGATATTTTGTTATACAAAATTTATCATAAGTAATCATTGTAAATTATATTAGTTTTCAATGGCTCAAATATCTCTAAAAATCTTTTTATGTAAAATAGTAAAAAAAGCTGTTCTGATCAATTAAAAAAGATCCTTATATTCATAAAAACTTCAAGAATTTCAGAAAAAAAAATCTGCATTTCACGCAAATTTAAAGTTTAGTCATCAGTATTCACTTTACAAAGTTGAAAAATATCTTTCTAAATTTGTTGCAAAATGTAGACTATTCACTAAAAAAAATTATTTTTTTGAAAAAATTAAATAATTAACTCCAAGATTTTTTTTTTGACAAATATTTTTAACATATTGGAACTAAAATCTTTTTCAGTCAAAGGGGCCTAGTTTTCTTGAAGAATTATAACATATTCTACGAGTTTAATTCATTATTCTTCTCAAAATAAATTTTCAATTTTTAAATCAAAATCATTTTTTCTCATTTTGTAAATTTTTTTTTTTGATCATATTTTCTAATTTATTCAAATTTTTTTTTTTTTTAAAAAGTAAAAAAAAAAAAAAAAAATCCATTGGAACTCCCAAATAAACTTTAAGAAAATCGTGGCTACTTTGTATGTTCTTTTAAAATTCATCCACTTAAAATGTAAAAATCTTATTATCAACAATTTTAATTTTCTATAGAAATTGAGAAATTTTACGAGGCGTTCCAATGAAAAGTATCCCAAAAAATTTTTTAAGGTTTTTTTTTTTTTCAAAATTTAGAGTTTGTTCAGGCTTTTCTTTTATGACTATCGACTCTAATAAGAAGTTTATTATTTCACATATTTCTAAACAATCTAAGTTTGGTTGATTATTAAAAAAAAGTGAACTTTTCATTTTTGGCTGGGCACTTTGAGTGAAATGGAGTTTATATTGAAAATATAACTAAACTCTTTTTTAAATAAAATGACACAGAAAATTTCAAGAATTATTCATAACCGAATCAAATTAATTGTTGTATCATTCTAAAAGATAATAATCTCTTTAAAACATAAAAAACACACAACTGAATATCAAGAACCCATTAAAACAAAACAATTAAAATTAAATATTTTAAAAATTGATGTTCCCTTTTATTTGAAATGTGAAATTTCATTTTGTGAATTGTAAAGAAAAGAAAAAAATAAAACCAATAAAAACCGTTGAACAAGGTGAATTGCGAAAAAGTTCCATACATTTTATTGATAAATCCTAACACGCCAAACTTTTGTTCTTTAAAGTCTCATTTTAAAAATGAAGCCGCAATTCATATGGACATTTTGTTGGAATTGTTTTTTTCTTTATTTTATTTTTTCTTTGTTACATGCATCAATCCAATAACGGTCTTTCTTAATTCCTATATCTAGCTCATTCGAAATCAAACTTAAACTGTTTTCATTTTTACACTGACAAATTATTTCTAAATTGGTTTCTTTTTAGCTTGTTTTTTTCATTTTCCAACTGTTCAATACCCATAAATAAAAAAAAACAAAAAATGAAAAATTGAATAATTAAAATGAAAATCACCAATAAGTAATTATCCTATAAACGATCAAATTCAATAGTATTGGTGATTTGAGAGGTGTACCATTTTATTTGAAAAAGAGTTTAGCTCCATTGAAAGGAAATTAAAGTAAGCAATCTTTATATTTTCATGTTGATAATTATTGAATAAATCTTTGAAATTAAAAAATTGTAAAAATAGTTACTTTTGGAGGATCTCTAAATGCAAATTTTTAAATAATCGATACTATTATTTTGAGGTTTCTCTTTTTAGATTTGGAAAAGGAATTTTTAAAAAAAATTTCCAAAATGAAACTTTTTAATTGTGATCCCTAAGTAAAAAATCGAAGAATTTATATTGAAATAATATATATATATAATGAATTTTTTAGACCAATTCAAACCATAGATCGATGATATAATTTACTTTCAACTATAACACGCTTTAATTATAGACACATCTAGAGTGACACTGCTCTCTTAATGAGTTAAAATTCCCTATTTTTTAAAAATAAGAAAACATAAAATTGATTTTGCTCAATAATTAATTTTTTGTCTTGTTTTATTCAATTTTTTACAAAATTTTTGATTAAAAAATTAACGAAGATTGCAAAAAAATCTCGTTTGGTTGGTCTGAATTGAAATTCTAACCCAAATAAAAAACTTTTTTTATAACATCTATATAACCTTTTTATAATAAAATTTCCTTTTATATGATGATTTTTTTCAAAATATTTTGAAAAAATATTTTTGTAATAAGGCTTTATAACACGTTACAAATTTTATAATACATTTTATAACAAACATTTATGTTATAAAAGTTGTTATTATAAAAGTTTCTAATATTTTAAACACTTATAACACCTTGACAACATGTTTATAACACGTTATAAAAAACTTTTTTTGTTAGGGTAATAATTGAAAAAATTTATAAATTTTGTAACCTAACCTAACATTATAGAAATAATAAATAGGATAAAAATTCCACCACATTTTCTTTTTTTTTAATTAGATTTGATTGGTTTGAAAAATTCTATTACAAATCGTAGAATGTCAACTTGTAAAATTGTTTCCTCTTTTCAACTAACAAGAAAATAACCCCAATTAATTAATATTTTACATACCACCTGATTCAAAACTACAAAATTCGAGAGAAAAAAAAAAATTAATACAACTTTTAAACAGTTAAATTATTAAATTTATAACAAGAGAAATCATATTGATTTTTATATTCTTAATCGAATTTCTTTTTGAATTTTTATTTTTTACTACCCAACATAACATCTAAAATAAATTGTTTAATTATTTATTATTCGAAAAAAAACCAATGATTAACATGATTATATTTTTTATTTCTTTTTAAAAAATTGAAAATTCAAATCTATTTTTACAATTTCAATCAATTTTCACATTCTTTATCTTTTAAACATGATTAAATAGTCCAAACAATTAGTAACAATCCTAATGTCCCTTTAGAATCACTGGATTTATCAAATAATGCCCTTGGTGATACCCGTGTTCATAATCTTATTGAAAGCATAATTAATTTAAATTATGGTATAAAAGAACTATTGTTATCAAATTGTAATCTTACCAATAAAGGAATTAAAAAAATGATTCAATCACTCCAAAATTCAAAAAAAATTAAATCTTCTCTTGCAAGAATTGACATTTCAAACAACAATATTGGAACATCTGGCTCAAAAGGTAATAATTCAAAAAAAAAAAAAAATAAATTCTTCTTATAATAACCCATTTTCAAGGTTATTATTTTATATTAATAATTTTTTTTTTTTTTTCTTGAAAAAGGAAATCAATATTTTTATTAGCTCTATTTGTTCTTAAACAAATAACCCACACATTTCACTCAATATAATTAGTGCATGATTGTTAAAATTTGGCTATATACTATTTCAAAATCACATATTCAATACCTTTAATAAATAAATAAAGGTTATCACTTTAAATTCAAGTTGTTTATGTGGTTTCTAAATTTTTTTAAATTAAAATTATACCATTTTTTTTTTTGAGTATTTCAATACAAATAAGGGGTTTTATAAGAAAACCAAAACTTTAGGTTTAATAGATTAAAAATTTATAAAACCTATACATTGAAAAAATTGTTAACCTATTCCAGATACTTATATATATAAAAAAAATAGAATTATTTTTGATACTACAAATTTTAAATTTGTGACTCAAAATCATTTTTTTTTTAACAACTCATTTTTTATTGGTTTATTAAAAATTATTTTCATAAATAAAAGATAAAATAACCAACCCAAAATGGTTTAATTTACAAAATATGAGGAACTACAATATTGATACAATATTTAAATAAACAGAACCAGTTTAATAATTGTCATTTAAAAAAAAAATAAATATATGTGGTATTAATTAAAACTAATTTTTAGAATGTATTTTGTATCGATTTTATCACTTTTTGTTTGAGTGAATTTTCGATTTTAATTTAAATTTCTAATTGAAATCATCATTCAAAAAGCGACACATCCTATCTATCTACCTATATATATATATATATATACAAACCAAAATTCAAAAATTTTACACACAGTTAAAACAGTTTCAATAATTACAGGAATACAATTTAATTTAAATTGGAAATAATTTTGATTTTTGAGATTTTTGTTTCATTTTTTCATCTTTCAGTTTTTTTGTTTTCATTTTTTTTTATTTTAACTAATAGTTATCATTCGATCAAATATTTTTTTAGAATGATTGATATTATGTTAAAATTGAGTTCTTTTAAATAGAAGAACCCAAATAAAATTAGTTGGTGATATCTAAGCCTTTGATCGATCAATAGTTAATGGAATTTCAACAAATTTGCCAATAATTTTTTTTGTTCTACCCACTCCAATATTTTGGAAATAGTCTTGATTCATTAGTAATTAATAATTATTTATTTTTTTTTGTGGGTATTATCAATTATAAATAATTGTTAACAATTAAATTAGTGAATGGTTCTAATTTGGTATTTCTTCTAGAATTGATTTAAATAGTTTTTTTTCCAAAAATAAAAAATTTTGGTGTGTATAAAATTTTTGAATTGGATTATTATTGTTAAGGGTTAGACGAAAGAATCATTTAAGCTAGTAAAGAGAGAATTTTGAAGTGATGAAATTTGAGAATTCCAATTCAAAGAGTGTCCAAAATAGACACTAGTCAATAGAAGTTGTTAAAACTTAATTTAGTTTTCTAAAAAAAAGAGAAAAAATAAAGCTATTAAAAGTATTTTAAACTTAATTTAGTTTTCTAAAATAAAATATTAAAATAAAGAATCTAAAAAAAAAAAAAGATTGAAGAAAATACAAAAAAAGAAGAGAAAAAAAATAAAAAAGTTAAAAATAATTGGTATGAGAAACTTGAAGTCTTATGTTCCAAATGAATTTGTGTGTGTGCAAGTAGAGGTTATTTAATTTTGAGCTCCTTTTCCCTAATAGCATGTTGAGTCATATTCATCAAAAAGTATTCTATGGTAACATCATGAATATCTCTCATGGCCATTTCCCTCAATAAGTCATTTGTATCTGCTTTGAATATTATATTGAAGTCAAAGTTTTTGATTTTTTTGAATTATTTTTTCGAGTTACTTTTGTTTTTCTCATATCTTTTACAGTCCCATAATAAAGTTTTCTACATCATTAACTTTCTTTTTGCAACACGGGCATATTTTGTAATTTACACCCTTTCCCCTTCTATATGTCTATCTATTCAAACCGTTAAATAAGGATTTCAGTTTGTATAAGACAATTGATGATTACCAGTTTACACAAGGCTATTTTTCATTAAAGTTTTCCTGATATCAGATAATTGTCAGGTATTTTTTTCATCTTCCAGTTTTCTTCACCTTTAGATGATTCCACTTTGTCTTGTATTGTTTTGATGTGAACATTCATGAATTTTTTTTTTTATTCTGGTTCTTTTCCCATATTTTACCAATCAATACCTTCAATTTACCCATTCCCAATTCTTCAGCTAATTTGTCCAATTTTAGGTGTCTTAATTTTTTTTTATGAAATTGGTCTTCCTCTTTAGGAAAATGTGTTGTGTGGGCCCTATTCTGGTTTCCCAGTTGAGTATATATGTGGGGGTACTTTTTTTTACTTTGATTATTCTTTTTAATCTTTCATTAAATTTTGAATTGGACTTTATGTCTTCTAACTCGTATTAAGTTATAGTTCTTTTTTCCTAAGTTTTCAAAAAAATTTAAAATTATTATCTTATTACCAGTTTAAATTTTCCTCTTTTTGGTCATTTTCTAAACCAATGAGCTTTTCTTGTTTATATATTTAAAACTAAACGAATATTGTTGATCTAGGAAATAGAAAGAAATAAAAAAAGATGAATTGAAGATTTTTTCTCAAAATTTGCTAATGATTTTAGTCATTGGATTTTCGAAAATTTAGTTACTTTTTCGACCCTATTCTATTGCATATCACAAACCAAAAAAAAAAAAATTTTCATTTGAAATAAAAGCTATTTGTGATTTTTTTGTCTTATCATGTGTTTTGTCAAAGTAAGATAAAAAAAAAATAAAAAATTAGTGGTTTTTTTTTAAATAATTTTTTTTTCAAAATATTTTACAAAGTAAATTTTTCTTTTTTGAGCAACCTTTGAACATTCATGCTTTAAAATACTCATAAGAACATACTTTTTCCATTAGGATTCAATTTAACTTAGTAGTCATTGATTATTTACTAATTACTTAGTTAACACCAATAATTTCACTATAAATAAATAATACATCCCAGTATGAGAACTCTATAGATTTTTTCTTTTTTATAATGGAACAAAAAATACAACATAAAAAAAATTATCTTTATCTTTAGAATATATATCTTAGTTACTTGAACCAACACATCGTTTACCATTGTTTTGTTTACAACGAATCCATTAAGTAACCCCACTCTTAATCTTAATTAATAGACTTAAAAACTCAAGAAACATTAAAAAAAAATAAAAAATTAGAAATGAGTGCTGTTTTATTATTTAGATTTTAGTGTAATAAAATTAAAATTAAATCTTAATTTTTTGAATTTGTATAGACACTTTCAGAAATAATTAATAAATTCGTGAAAAATATTTTTATTCGTGAGAAAATTAGAAATTAGTAATATTTGACTGTACCTTGTGATAATTTCATTTTATCACTATAACAATAATCTTAATAAAATTTTCTATTAATTGGGAAATTAAAAATCCAAAAATATTGTTTTTCTAATTTTTTTTTTTTATTATCAATAATAAAAAATAATAAAACTTTAAAAATGATATAAAACATTCATTTTATGACGGTATCGATTGATTTAAATTAGTTTCATCTTCTCGTAAAAATCCTTAATATAAAATTTTAACTTGCAAAAAATTTTTTTTATCAAAATTCATACAAATATTAAAAATATATTCAATGTTTATTTAATTATATTAATATTTTTTACAAGAACAAAATATATTTTAAAAAAACCATTTCAATTTCTTCCTACATTATTTTTAACTGATCAAATTCACTTTTACTATAAATAATCTACACCCTGATCTTATTTCACAAAACAAATAGATATTGCAGAATGGATTGGATCATTTTATGAAACATCAAATGATTTTCATTCATTTTATTTTGGAAATTGTGGATTATTATTAAATAATATTCTCAACCAATTAAATCTATATTTTACTATTAGGATTCAAGCATTAGACATCTCTGGAAGCCAATTGAATGAAATATCGGGACCACTTTTAAATAAATTGGTACGCCAATCTTTTCTATTACGACATATTAATATTTCAGCAACACTTATATCTTTTAATTTTTTTGAAGAATTCATTTCAAATCTAATTGAAAATAAAAAATTAGATAATCTCTATTTAAATTTGAGCACAAACAATTTAGGCCCCCAAGGCGCCGAAATTATATGTGATTATTTATTAAGTGAAAATAAAATTAAAACCTTGATCGTTGATGAAAATAATTTTGGAATTAAAGGAGTAGAGCACATTCTACAGAGTTTAATTTCAAATACATCTGTTCATAATTTATCTATTGCAAAAAATATCAAAAAGAAAGAAAAAAGTTCAAGAGTTGGCAATTTATTAAAGGATTTGATTCAAAACAACAAAACGCTGCACAATTTAAACATATCTGGCCAATCTAAAACATATTCGATAGGTGAGAATTTATATCCAATGTTTGAAGCACTTGAACAAAATACAACGATAAAGAAATTAAAAATCGAATTTAATAATATCAACGAATTGGGAATTAAAAAATTGAGTAATTCTTTACAGAATAACTCTACCTTAACATCACTTTCTATGGACCAGAAGCAATCAGATCATAGTATCCAATCTTTCCAATCCTTAGCATCAATGTTTTCTCAAAATGGCACTATAATTGATTTCCCGTTCCCTAATGTACTTTATAAAAAGTTATTGAAAAAAAAAAATTTAACAATTCTACAGGACGTTAAAAATTGGATTGAGCAAAGTATTGATGAAAATAAATTACGTTCCGCCACTGAAAAAAGAGAAAGTTGGGAAAAACTTCAAAATAAAATCCAAAAATTTAAGAATCAAATGAAAAAAAGATCTCAAAATAAAATTAACATTATTCAAAAAAAAAACTCTTTTCACATTAGCAGTTTAAATGAAAAAAATTTTTCACAACTATTAAATAATAATAATAATAATACACAAAAAAAGAATGATAAGGATTTAAATAATTATAATTCACCATTAAAATCATCAAGCGACTTAAAAATATTTTCCGATTCAAATTCTGAAATAGAAATATTGTCTGGATCAGATTTGGATTTGGGCTTTGATCAAGGTGATAATTTAAATTTAAATATACAAGAAAACGATAAAGATCAAGGAAAGAAAAAGAAAAAGAAAAAGGAAGGGAAAAAGGAAGGGAAAAAGGAAAATGAAAAAAAAAAAAATGAAAAGAAAACGGAAAATGAAAAAAATAATTCTGATAACGAAGAAGAATTAGATATATTATCAATCATCAATATGAAGAATAAAAAAGATCTGGAATCAAATTCAGAGCAGGTTAACAACAAAAAAAAAGCAAAATTATTAAAAACACCAAAAAAAACAACAAAATTGTTAATACCCAAAAACCCGTTAGGGCGATCTGCTTCATTTTCACCAGAAGTTAAAAATAAAAATCAAGATACCGAATTAAATGGATGGTTATTTAAAAGAAAAATCAGTAACAAATCTTTAGATAAAGTAAAAGAAAAGAGAAGAAGATCCAGTGGTATAAATGTTCAATTTTTAGGACATTTATCAAATTCAGATGACGAAAACGAGGGTAATGAGAAAAACAATAAAAAAAAATTGAATAATAATAATAGTAATAATAAAAGTGAGCAATTAAAAAACGAAATAAAATTTAATTTCAAGCCAATCGATGAAAAATTATTAAACTTATTAAAGTCCAATAATATCATTGAAATCAAAAAACACATTCAAACAAAAAACATTAACCCCATTGAAATGATTGATCCAAATACAAATTGGACTGTAATTCATTATGCATGTCAACATGGTAATACAGAATTATTGTCATATTTTTTATCGTTTAAGAATTCTGAAATTTTAGTAAATGTAGTCGACGACCTTGGATTAACACCATTACACCTATTAATGACAAACGCACCTAACGTCGAGTCTATCATATTGTTATCCGATTACGAGATCGATTTTAATATCAAGGATAAAAGAGGATGGAATGCTTTGCAAATTCTCATACACACCTTTAAAGATACAACAGATAAAATAGACATTATTTTGTTATTATTAGAAAAGGGCAGCAACCCCAACCAAAGGGATATCAAGGGGGCATGCTCAATAGACCGCGCAGCAAATAATGGCTGGGAAAAGGGTCTCGTGCTATTAATACAACAAGGTGGCGACGTGAACATTCAGGATAACAAGGGACTGACGCCTTTGCACAAGGCAGCCCGTAACGGGATGGTCAAATCTTTACAGATTTTACTTGACAATGGCGCTAAAACAGACATCGAAGATAAGGACGGCAACACAGCATTATCTTTATCACGGATTTACGGACAATACAAAGTGGAAAGGATTTTAGATCCAGAAAATTCTATTGACTTTGATATAATTTTTGATTTTGAAGATGAATTTCAACAAATTAATAAAGAATTGGGATTTGAAAATATTACCTATACAGAGTATACCGTTTTATTAATTGGCACTTTTAAAAGTGGGAAAACAAAATTAGTCGAAAGGTTTCATTCAAGATTGTTTTCTGAATCCTATATCCCCACTGTGGAAAACAAAATGAAAAAATATGCCCTAATTAATCATAAAAGAATATTAGTCAATATTATAGATGTTTCCGGTGACCAGATTTACTCATCATTTTTATCAAATTGGATTAAAAAGGCTGATGGTATTATTATGTGTTATTCCGTTTTGGATAAAATGGAAAATTTCAATAAATTAAATAGTTTATATTCTACAATCAATAAAATCAAAAAACTTGGAAATAATAATAATGATAATGATATCAACAACAACAACAACAACAATAATAATAATAATAACAATAATAATACAAAGAAGATGAAGAAGAATAAAAATAATATACCAATATGCTTAGTTTCATTGAAAAACGATGCAAAGGAAAAAAATATCAAAGATATAATTGGCAAGGAATTTGCCAAAAAAATGAATTGCAAATTTATAAAAGTTTCAACTAAAAAGAATCAAAAAGTGGATTTTGTATTCAGGTATATACTCTCGAAAATTAAAAAAAAATACCCCAATAAACCAGAAATTAATGGTGAAAAATTTGGTGAAGTCATATTGAAAAAGAAAAAAAAACTGTTTTCAAAATCTTTCAATAAAGATAATAATGAAAACAATAAAACAAACGTGACAATACTTTTTGAAGACATTCTAAAAAATGAACTCTGTTTGGATTTCTTTTCCAAATTTTTAAAAAAGGAATATGCAGAAGAAAATTTATTATTTTATTTCGCAGTGATATCCTTTAAGAAAATTAATGAAAATTCCTCCGATTTAATGTATACTTCCGCTCAAAAAATTTATAACGAATTTGTTTCTGAAAAATCACCTCTTCAAATAAATATCGATTACGGTGATCGAGTCATTATTGAAGAGAGTTTGAAAAATAAACAAAATATAGATTCTTCGTTTTTTGATAAAGCTCTAGTACATATTTTGGGAATGCTTAAAAATGATTCTTTCAATAAATTTCTTAAAACACATTTTTATACTGATATGATTAATGAAATTGTTAAAAATGGGAAATTATAAAAAATATCTAATTCCAATTAAAAATGATAATTAAGGAATATTCTATATATTATATAATTTATTTTAAAATCATTCAATTCTAAAATATTATAAATAAAGTATTATAATTAATTATTTAAAGTTTAAAATTTTTACAAATTACAGTATATTTATTTTTTATTATAATTTATCATTTTTTTATCAGCAATAACTTTAAAAAATCAACACTTTTGTTTGTTCAAGTAAAAATTGTAGAAGAGTTTTTGAAAAGTTTTTTTATTGTTTTTGAATTTTTAAATTTTAGAGAATAAAACCTCTTAAAAGTATCTCAAAGAAGAAAAAATAAAGATAAAAAAAATATACCCAAAAACCAAGAAAAGTTTTTTGATCATTTTTATATTAAAATTGAACTCTTTTTTGACTGAAATATTTAAATTTATGAATAATAAAGTTGAGAAAATTTAATTCTATTTCCACTTTTTGAGAACATAAAATAATTAGAATCTACCAAATTATTAATCATCAATTAGATTGTTATACGTAAACGAAATGTTCCTAAGTACACCATACAATCTATTTACCCTTTAAATATATATTTTTTTTATTGTTATGAAAAGATTCTAAGATTGAGATTTATAAATAATTCATCTTCCAAAAGAAAATTTTTATAATAAAAAATTTTATAGTTTGATACATTGGAAAAATAACTTGAAATATAAAATTTTAAATTTTAAGAAAATTTTTCAGGGTTTTTGTTATTTGTTTATTTTCATTGGAAATTTATTAAAAATTAAAAAATATAATTATTTTTTGAATTTTGAACTGTCTGTCTTGATATCAAATACCCTCAAGTTCTAATATTTAGAACACATGATATTAAACTGAAAATTTGTGTTGATACTTTTTACAACAACATTTTCTAAAATACTTGATTTAATAATTTATTGATTTCATGGATATTTGAACTTCATAAAGTTATTTTGATGATAAATTGTTGACCATTTAATAGTATTATATTTTGATTGATTATTTTTCTGTGCTAACATTGGTTTGTTGAAGAGTAATTTGTATAATTTATAAAGAATTGGGAATATTTTTTCAAAAATATTAAGATCCTATGAATTGTTAATTTTAATAAATTAAACTATTGTTTTTTATTTAGTGTATTCGGCCATACCCAATTTAATAATCCTTGACACATTCCGAACCCAGAAGATCAACGAATTGAGGGCTAAGCTAGTTAGTGAGATGTGGAACCTCTGGCGGACACTTGGTGCTGAATACTTTATTTTTTTGAAAAATCTGTAAAAGAAAAAAAGATTAATTAAAATTGATCAAATTTATTTAATTATTTTTTACATTTTTCCATTCACAAAAAAAAAACAAGCTAAAGTAAAAAATCAATTATATAAAATAAATATCCAAATATACAATATCCACTCACTATTTTAATCAATTAAAGATTCTCAAATAAATATTCACTTCCAATATTTCATCTTATACAATATAGCAAATCTAAAAATCAAAACAAATAATTACTTATTATCTATTTCTTTCAATGTAAACATTACTTTGATAATTATAATCAATCATACATATTTATTCCAAATTTTTTTTTACAAGATCTGAATATTAAAATTCTTTACAAAATACAAATTAAAATTTTATAAAGATATTTATTAACTACAAAATATTAAAAATTAAAGTATATTTTACTTAGTTAAGGGGCAAATGTCAATTATGGATAAATCTTAAATCAAAGAAGGATGACATTGAAAGTAAATTATTTTAATGTTCATTCGTTCAATGATCACTGAAAAATATATTAAAAATCCATATGAACAATAAATTTATTGATTAATTCATTAATTGCTTATAAAAAATCGAATTTTTTAAGCACTAATGGAAATCACTCATCAAATTTAAGAAAGATGTTGTTTATTCTTTAAAGTATGGGTATTAATGATTCAATCTTTAAACTGTGTCAGAAAATGTAGTTTTTTAAGTTTAATTCTTTAGGTTTTCAACTAATACAATGATCATTTTCGAATTTCATAGTTCACCAAATAGTATAGCTTTATGACATAGAATTTCGAGATAGATTTGAACTCTGGTATACTAATGTGATTTATATACATTTTTCTCCACGAACAAAATCCTTTAATCTTTGAGTTCTCAATGATAGATTATTAGAAGCTTCAAAAAACTAAATCCCAGAAAAAACTATTAGATTTTTAATAAAAAAGGTTTCAAAATTGAAAGAAAAAAACAAAAAAAGAGCAAAATATCCTCAAAGTTCCTTTTGTAAGAGTTCGTTTTTTTTTCAAATTACGGACACACAACCAAAAAACCACAAAATAATCTATGTCAAATTTCAGCGCCTGGAAACCTTAACATGCAAATCAAAAAAAAAAAAATAAAGAGAGATTTTTGTCCATTAACAAGGCCAATTTTCAAACCAAACAAAAAGGAAACTTACAAAAAACCCCAAATTGTTATCAGACAAGTCAAAAAAAAGATCATTATAAAATCAAAACAAAAATTTTCAAAAACATTTTTTTTCAAAATATTCATTTTTCCATTTTTTCTTTCTTTTTTGTTTTTTTTCCAAAAAATCGAATGTTTCTTCGATCTGTAAAAATTTCAGGTTTTAAATCGTTTCTTTATGAACAAACAATTGAAATGATACCTGGGTTTAATATTTTAATTGGAAAAAATGGAAGTGGCAAAAGCTCTGTGATTGAAGCGATCTGTTTAGCATTGGCTGTGATCCCCAGAATTAAAAAAAGTGATTTAGATGGTTTGTTATCAAACAACTTAAATTCAGATCGTACCTGTAATGTAACTCTAACGTTTTCAAAAATTGGTGAACACGGGAAGCACAAGTTAAAGGAAAAAGAAAAAGAAAAAGAGAAAGAAAAAGAAAAACAAAACCGAAAAAAAAAACAATTTATCAATCCGTTTGAAACGCCAAAAAGAAAACCCAAGCAACGCTCCAATGGCGACATTATTCTATCCTTAACACTTGGGCGCAAAGGGCTAACTTACAAGTTAAATGATCGCAAAAAAACAAGGAAGGAGCTGTCTCAATTTTTACGAACGTTAGGACTTGATCCTACGCTCTCCATTTTTGTGATTCGGCAGGGCCATGTTAATGCCTTTCTAAGTTCCAAGCCGCGTGAGTTAGCTGGATCCATTTTCCAGGCAGCAGGCACGACAGAATTTTATGAGTATGTCAAAAATAGTGAATTAGAGATCTTAAGGTGGAGCAAAGAAGCGACGCTGATCCGAGAAAAGATCAGGCTCTTTGAAAAGGAAATTGAAAAGGACTTGGAGTATTTAAATTTAACCGAGCAAGCTGAATCTATTGATGGGCTGCTTCGCAATTTGGAGTGTGACGTCAAGATATACCAATTGAAAGAAGAGTGGAAGCAAGTGCTCTTGATCAGAAAGGAAATTGAACAAAACACGGAAACATTGGAGATCCATCAATTCGATTACAAAAATTGGAAGCAAACCAATAAGAATTACCAAAACGAATTAGTTGTTTTAAAGGAGACACTTCAAAAGAAATCTTCTGTTTATAATTTGGAAAAACAAAGCGAAGAAGAAAACAAATTAAAAAAGCAATTAAACGAGAACAAACAAGACCTCAAAAGGGAACAACTCAGATTAAAAAAATTAGAGCAAAGGAGTACTGAATTAAAAGAAAAACTTAATGGTTTCAAAGGGAAACGAATTAATATCAATAACAAATTAAATGACTACCAATCAGCTTTGGATGAAATTAAGCAAAAAAAAAATTATTTAAAAATCAAACTACAAAAGGGAAACGACCGAATAATATCGCTAAAAAAAAATGCAGAGCAATTAAGTGAACAATTAACTAATTTAAGGCAAAGGATCAATGAAAAAAATGAAAGCAAAAACCAATTGTACCAACAAATCAAAGAAATGAAAAAGGATCAAAAAGATCTCAAAAATCAAATTGAAGTCAAAAACAAAAATTTAGTGGAATCCCAATTTAATTTCAAAAAGAAATTTCAAAATGTAGATTTAAATCAAGAATTGAAATCAATTGAAAGGCAAAGAACGGAATTAATTGAAAATTCAGAGGAATTGAATTTAATTATTCATAGATATGAAAAAAGACAAATGCGAAACCCATTTTTCAATTTAATCAATCAGAATAATAGAAATAGAAACGGAAATCGAAACGGAAAGAGAAACAAAACAATTGATGGAGTATTAGGGACATTTTTAGATTTAATTACTTTAAAAAGGGAAGCCAAGGAATATTTAATTTGCTTGAATATTATTTTTGGTCCATCATTAAAAGTCATAATTACTAAAAACACAAAGTCTGCAATAAACTTTTTATCATTTGCGAAAAAAAAAAAAAAATTTGCCCGCGTGTGGTCTTTAGATCGGATCTACGAAACGAAAATCAAATTTAATAAGAATGCCTTACATCGGGCCTTTAACAAATTTGGATCTGATCAAGTAATTTTACCCTCTGAACTATTAGAATATGATCCCCAACTAATCCCTGTTGTAAACAAATCGATGAGATTGCTCATTACTCGAAGCGATGAGATTTCTAAGGAGCTATTAAATTTTGGCTTGGAGTCAGTAACCATCAATGGCAATGTGCATCGAAAGTCCAGTTTATCGGGGGGGTATTTCAACCAGATTAATAACTTGCTATATGATAAATTCGATTATGATGAAAACTTGCGAAATTTCCAACAAATCGATTATGAAATTAATGATCTAAGCAAAAAAATTAATTATATGAACCAAGAAATAGAAACACAAACAGTTGAACATAATAATATTAATAAAAAGCAAATGGAAGTGGATACGTTTTATGAAAAGATCAACGAACTAAATGAAATTTTCCAAGATCGCGAAGAAAATCTCAAGAAAATTGAAGACGAAATTAAAAATAGTTCCAAATTATTTGACAAATTAAAATTAATTCATGACCAGTCATTGGAATCAATAAAAAAGGAAATTGAAAAGCAAGAAAAAAACAATGAAATTGTCATAACAGAAAAGGAAAAAACGCAAATCACCGATCAATTAAGCAAACTCAAAGTAGACAAAACTAATTATAAAAAGAAAATTGAAAAGAAAGAAAACAAATTAGAAATTATTAATGAAAATTATACTGAAAACGAATTAGAATCCGATTCCTTAGAATCTCTTGATAGCATTAAAAAGAATATATCTGAATTCGAATCATTGCAAATCCAAAAACAGGAGGAATATAACCAGATTACAAACAAATTGAATAATTCCAAAAGGGAAATAGCAAATAAAAGAAAGGAAATAGAAAAGCATAAAGAAAAAATTAAAAGTAATCAAAAAAAGGTTGATCGAATCGAAAGAGACATTGAAAAGAAAAAAAAAAAAATTAAAAAATTAAATGAAAAAATTGAACATAAGGAAACTCCACCAAAGGAAATCCTTGATAAAAATTTACAAATGAAAATTGAAACTAAAAATGAATTTAAAAAATCAAAAATTAAATTAATGGAATTGAAAAATGAAAAAAAGAAAATTAAACAATTAAAATATTCCAAACAGCCAAGAGATTTATTATTAATTTCACATCGAAGAGACCAATTGCAAAAATTTAATCAAAGGTTTAGCCATATTGAAGAAAGTGTCAAGAATTTAAAAGAGGGAGTCAAGGTATCACAGGAGAAGGTTAAAGAGATCAACCAAATCACATTTAATAAAGTAAGGCAAAAATTCCAAAAATTATTTCATAACCTGGTTCCTTCAAAGAAAGCAACCTTTAGACCAATGCCAATCAAAAAAAGACGAAAAAAAAAATTGAAGAATAAGAACGACGATGATGGCGATGATGATGATGACGACGACGACGATGATGATGATGAAGATGAAAATGGTTATGAGGATAATGAAAATGAAATAGATAATGGAAATCTTAGCCAAAAAAAGAAAAGAAGATTGAATAAAGTCGCAAAAATTTTACCATTTTCTCCAAATAATCAGAAGGAATTAGATTTGGAAATTAAAAGGAAAAATAATAATAAAAGTGACAAAAATAGTAGTAATAATAATAATGATCAAAACCACCAAGAAAAAATTTTTGAACAAATGTTATTTCAAGAAAATAACGAAAACGAAAACGAAAACGAAAATTCAATTGCTAATCTTGAAAACGGTATTGTATTTTATATTAAAAATGAAAATAGTCAATGGAAAAAGGGATTTAAAGAACTTAGTGGTGGTCAAACTACATGTCTTGCCTTGAGCTTTATTTTTGCACTTTCTTCTCATAAAAAGCAAATGCTCTATTTATTTGATGAAATAGACGCTGCTTTAGATGATATTTATTCTAGTAGAATTTCAAATATTCTAAAAAAGCATATAAAAAGTCAAATAATATCAGTCAGTCATCACCCTTCCTTTCAAGAGCAAGGTGAAAGAATTATCCAAGTTACTAAAAATCGCGGTTTTAGTGAAATAATTGCAATGCAGGATAAATAATTTTATTATTTATATATAAAAATCTTTGACAAAATAAATTTTATTAATAAACCCCCACCCTTTTTTTTTTTATTTTTACAATTGTTGTTGTATTTTTGGTTGTAATTAATTGTTGTTTATTTGTAAATTTGTTCTTTCTTTTTTTTTTTTTTTTTTGATAAAAATAATTGAAAAATGATTATTTATTCTTTAAAAAACCTAATTTTCAAAACATTTAAAATAGTAGGTACATTTTACCATTTCTCAAAATTTTCATTTTGAGAAAAAATAACGAAAAAGAGATTTTTTGAGTGCCATATGAAATTGAAATTTTAAAAATAAAACTTTCATCCATTAATCTATTTGTAAAAAGAAAAAAAATAAATCAGAGTTGAATCTTAAAATTTTCCAATTTTTTGAACATTCTTTTTGATTATATTATTGGTTTTTCAAAAATTATGTTTTGAATCTAGAAATGTGTTTATAGGTATGTTTGAAATTAATTAAATAATAAATCAATTTACTAAACCAGAAATGTTAATTTTTTAACAGATCTTTTCTTTTTTTATACCATGTATGAAAGACCCCATTTCCTCAAATCAACTTGTAGAAATCAAGAATGAAAACAAAATAATTCTACGATAGTATATATTAAAAGATTTATATCTTCTTTAAGGACTACGTTTTTAGGTGAAAACAGTGAAATAATGTCTAAAATCACCCTTGGATAAGTTATGTTATCCAAGTAATATTTTTCCAACGAGAATTTCTTTTCGAAAAAATCTAAATTTTCACAATTTCAACAATTTTCACAATTTTTACCTTGTTAGATCATGCTAAATTTTGATTTTAATATTTTAGAATTTCCATTTCAACTTTCGGAACTCACACTATTTTCTAGAGCTGTTCTACATCTTTTTTAAATTTGCTTTTACAAGTTTGAAATGTTCCAAAATTTGAAATTCACTTGAAAATCCCCAAAAGCAATTTTTTGCAATTATTTTTTTTGTTATTTTCAATTTTCCTTTTCATTTAATAACAAAGAAAAATAGTCTTCGTGAAAAAGTAAAGATGAGAAAAAATGTTTTTTTTTTTTTTTTGTCCAATTTCTTCGGTGTGAAAATTTTTTTTGAGAAGTGAAAGTGAAATAACACAATTAATCAACCCCCCAAGGGTGGTAACGTAGCCCTTAACTTCTTAATTTTTTTAATTATACATAAAAGATTTATATTAAATTCCTTTCACCATTACTATTTATTAATATTTTTTCAAAATATTTTTTTAGAAAATTGCTTTCAAAATTCAATTTTTAAAATATTTTACCAAACTTGGCAAAAACATAGAATCATATTTACTTTGAAGATTTAATTAAAAGAATTCAATTAACAGCTAACCAAAAAATAGTTTAAAAGATTCAATCCAAAATAATTGAAAATTTTAGAAAAAATTTCAATCAGATTCAACATTATTTTTAGTTATCATTTCACCTTTAAAACTAAAAAATTATTTATTTACAATAAAACAAATCCATTCAATAAATCTTTATTTCTGAAGATTATTTGTAAAAAAAAATTTCCATTTTCTTTAATAAAACATAATTTGAAATATTAAATGAAAATTGGGATTTAAATGCATTTTTGGAAATTCTATAAATATATCAAGTTATTATATTTATCATAACTTGTAGAATTAAAACTTTTTTCATTTAAAAAATCAAAATAAAACTACTCAAAGAAGAAATAATTGAATCAAATTTTATAGAGAAGATCAATAAATAATGATTTTTATGTTCTTATTTCTTGATCAATATTTGATTATTTTGATTTTCTTTTTTTATTGGTATGAAAATATATTATACTAGGATATATTATACTCTCTTATTTCCTTTAAAAATTTATTATTTTGGGTAAAAAAATAATATTAATAATTCAATTTTGAATAAACAAAGGTACTCAAAAAAAGTAAAATCTACTTAAACCTTAAGAATTAATTATACATTTATCTTATATATATATAAAAAAATAAATTTGAACTCAAAACTCAAATAACAAAGAGTAAAATTAAATTCTAGAATCATTATTTTCAATTTCTTTATTACATCCAATTGTTTGTTTTTTTTTAAAAAAAAAAAAACAATTGGTAAAATATTGTGGAACTTTGAATAATAATTGCCATCTAAACTCTGTTTCAGTCAAAGGGGAATCCAAAAAAAAAACATTTTTTTCAAATATCAATTATTTTATACTATTGACCTTTGAAGAAAAAAAATAAGAAATAAACAGAATGCTACACATCAAAGAATTGTTAATATATGTCTGAAAGAAAACCAATTAATCAATAAATTTTCTTAAAAATTGAAAAACTCAAATTCTTAGGGCCATTGAGAAAAACAACAATGTTGGTTTTGAACTTCTACTGGTATTTGAATAATAAATAAAAAACATTTTTCACTTCGTTTTTCATACTTTACTTTTACAAATAAAGCCCCTAAATGAAGTTTGTTGGTATTTGTCGTCTCTATTTGAAAAGGGAAATGAAAATGAAGTGAAAATTTTTCACATTTATTAAACAAATATCAAGATCAAAGATCGAATAGAATTCCAACAGAAATCAATATGATTTCTCAACAATCATTTCCATGGTTTCAATAATCTTAGAATAACACCTTTTTACCAAGTGACTATTGATCTTGCAATAAAAAAATTTTTTGCAACTGAATGACGTTTTAAAAAAAAAATTGAAAAATAAAAAGCAAAAATGTGAAAAAATGATTTCAATTTGGATAATTTCCAAAATAAAATTTTTCATTAATACCTATACAAACCCTTTAAACATATGTATTTCACCCATTGAAACTGGGCCCCTTTGACTGAAAAATAGTTTATTAATGGTGATATAGCAGTATAATTATTAATTACAAAAAAATATCTGCAAAAATCTCGATTCTGCTCGGAGATTATTGGATTGAAAAAAAATATTAAAAAAATATAATAGAGAAATTTAAAAGTATTTTGGGTTTAAAAATTAATTATATTTATTTAGAGTAATTTATTTAAAAAAATAAATTAATTAATTTGAAAATTAATAAATATGAATTTATGAAAAATCATATTTCAAGTCAAAAATTATCAGAAAATAATTCATTAATAATTTTTGAAACAACCATTCTTCAGATATATTTTCAAATCAAAAAATAAAAAATAAAAACAAGAAATTGAAAATAACAATTTAGGTTTATTATCATTCTTATGATTTCGATATAAAATTTTGAATCTGGTTTCAACTTTTTTTAGTCAAAATCAAGTTCAATATCATTTTCTATTTCTTTAGTATTTTCTTTGTAGAAATAATTGTCTATTAAAAATGTTGCAGAGGAACTAATTCTCTCGTTTGGATAATCAATTAATTTTTCTATTAATTCTATCACACCATACCTTTCAAATATTTTAATATATGCTAAACTATTATTGTCTTTGAGTTCTGTTTCTGTTTCCGATTCAATTTGCAGAACAATTTCTATTATTCCAAGGGTGTTGTATAATAAATCGGCGTTGTCTATATTTAAGCAGTCGCATAAAGCTTTAAATAATCCTTTTGTTTTAAAAAATTCGATTTGATCAGGATTTTTAAGGCATATGATATTATAAACGACATAGGAAGCTTGTAGACATATGTCCTGAGAATCATTTTTTAAGATGGATATCAAAAGGGAAATTATATTGGGATCAAATACAGAGCGAATTTGTTGCGCAGTGCCAGAACAAATATTTGATAATAACCAACAAGATTCAAAACGCAGCTTACTTTTTACATTCCCCAAATATAATTTTATTAATTTTAAAACACCACTTTCAATTACAGCTTGGACTTGCTCTTCCGAACCTGAAGAAATGTTGGATAATATTCTAAGAGATGGAACATGTGCTCCAGTGATTCCATATTCTAGTAACTTGACGATACTTGATAATATATCATTTTGAATGATAAAGTCGCGATGTGAAGAGGAACCACTTGAAAGATAACTCAGTGTCCATAATGATTCTATTGTAAAATCACCCTGTTGAGTTTTTTGCTTTTTTAAGAATTCTTGAAGTTTCATATCAATGATTTTAAAACAATAGAGGAAAAAGGGTTCTAACTAGATAAGGAGAGAGAGAGAGAGAGAGAGAATACATGTTGGTGTTGATATGTATCATTAATGGTTGATATTTCATAGAAATAAATATTAAAATTTTGGAGTTAAGGATTATTATTATAATAATAAAAGATACATTATTTAAAAATATATTATAGATCTACTTACCTGAACAAAAGGAGGTTTTGATCTATATTTTACCATATGAGAGATCGCTCTGAGAATAGTTTTTCTAACCTGAACATTATTAATTCTTTCAAAAATTTCAGATAGATGAGGTATAACTTCATATTCAACAATTTTATCTCTGTATTCAACAGATTCATGCGCTTTAAATAATAATAAAAACAATAAGGATAAAAACAATAATGAGATATTTATAAAGATATAAAATAATATGTTAATAAATATAATTAGTAAAAATGAGCACATTGTCAAATATAAACTAAATTAAAAAAATAGTAATCGATTTTTTTTTTTAAAAATATTTAAATCGAAAATCAAATAGTTATCCATTTATAGAAAATTAATTAATAAGAATCAATATATTATAAATCAACTTTCAAGGCAAAAATAAATAAAAAATTTGTTTAAAAAATTTTTGAAGAACCTTCACATATATTTTCTTTTGGAGCAATTAAAAAAAAAAAAGTAAAAATTATATTTTGATTTGTTTGTAAATTGGGAGTTTCTTTTCATTCTATGAGAAAAATCAATTTTAAAACCCAATATTAAATAATTAAAAACAAACTTATTGTTCTAGCGAAACACACAGGCTTTTCAAGGCTGCTCTGAATTTTTATATGGATCAAATTTTCACACTGGTTATAGATTTTGAAAAAGTTGGATCTGTGAATAATAAAGTTGAGATTGAAAAAAACTATTTTTTTTTTTTTTTAATTTTTATTTTGAAGGGAGGGAATTAATTTCCTCTTATAGTTGTTGTTTTTTTTTAATTTAAAAGGATTGTGTAAAATCTTTTAATTTTTATTCTATTATTTTGAATTAAAAAAAAACTGCCGTTAGGTTTTCCAGAATTTAAAAGAATCAAGTTAAAAACTTTGCATTTGCTATATTCTTTTGAATTCTGGTGAAGTACCGTTAGGTTTTTTTGAGTTTTTTGTTTATTTGGAAAATCAATAGATTTTCGATAGGTTTTTTTTACTTTAGAAATAAACCGAAAATTTTAATAAATTTTCGGTTTATTTCTAAAGTAAAAAAAACCTAGAAAACTTTACAGATTAAACAGAAAATCTCGAAAAAACCTAACGAACTTTTACAGATTAAACAGAAAACCTCAAAACACCTTCGAAATAAAACAAAAAAATCAAGAAAAGCATGGCACTTGACGGCACTTGACGTGCACTTTCCAATAGGTTTTTTTTTTATTTTTTTCAATAAAAGAAAACTGCCTTTAGCTTTTCCAGAATTTAAAAGAATTGAGTAAATTTAAAGATTTTACTCTATTCTTTTGAATTCTGGAAAAGCTAGTCACTTAACGGCACTTGCCCGGATTTCTAAATTTTTGTTTAGAAATTTCAATGAAGAGTCATAATTTTCTTGATCATTAACAAAAAACTTTTCTTACATTCGCTTATCTTTAAAATTTCCTTGAAACATGATCAAAAATATTTCCGACATTTCAAGAGTAAAATTTACGTGGTTTCTCAACAGATTTTCGATGTTTATAACCATTTTGGGATCTGAAAAATTATCTTTTGAATATCAGAAAAAATTATTTAAGGTACTAGTCTATTAAATTTTTTTAGGTAAATTTAATAGAGATTTAGAATTTTTTTTTGCCAATTACTTAGATTTGAAATCAAAGTGAAAAACTTCTTTGTATAGTAATGAAATCTCGATAAATGACATTCATTAAATTTAGTTATTGTTTTGTAGGAAATAAAAAATTTTTGCATTTTTTCACTTTTTTGAAAGTTACTTTTTTTCAACTTTTCGCAAAAATACAAAAAATAAAAAAAAAAAATATGAGCAAGAAATCAAAGCCTTGTTGTGTTTGTGGAAGACTTACAAAAAATAATTTGAAAAATAAACCTGAAAAGGTTTTTTTGGATTTGCATGAAAAAATAGTTTGATTTGAAAAAAATATGCAATATATGCTTTTCTCAAAATAAAAGATTTTCTTTCTTTTCTTGCACCATTCTTTTTTTTCATGAATCTACTTTTTGAGTTTACACTCCTTTGCTTTTGTTAAATTTAAAGTTTTTTTAAGTATTCCCAAATTACCATTCCAAAAGTTTTTGTCAGAGTCAAAAAAAAAATCAAAGAAAAGAATAAGAACTATTTGTTTAAAAAGTAATTATTGATAAAACAAATGGGTTCTTTATAGAGTCAAGTTGGATGAACAGAAGTGAAAGAGAAAATATTCACTAGTTTTAAATTATTTTTTCGTTTTTCAAAATGAGAATAAATATTATTTTTGAGAAAATAATTAAATCCAAAATTAATCAAAAAATTCTCATCCGGTTAAAATATTTTTTTTAAAAAAAATTTTTAAAAGTCACTTTTTTTGACAGAATTGTAAAATTTTAAAAAAACAAGAACTAAAAGTTCTAGCATTGAAAAAACCTGTCTATTTTCAATTTTAAACATATTTCAAGATAAATATTCCTTATTTAGTTATTGGTCAAAAAAAAAAATTAATAGAGACTAGTCCCTTAAGATGAGTAATTTCTGTCTTAAAGATAGATCTTAAGAACTACGTTTCATATTGAAATTCAAGGTCAAGTGTGTTCCAATCGTGTTCTGTAGGTTTGTAACTCTCACAAAATTTTCTTCGGTGAGATCTAAGAACCAAAAAATGTCATTTTTTGCGTAAATTTTGGTCTCCTCGTATCTCGAAATGACAAAGAACGTTGGCAAAAATTGACTTTTTGAGAAAATAACTTTTTAGAACAATTTTTAAAACCTTTATACATTGCCGGTACGACTAAGTGATTTTTTTTTGGTTGTGGGGTTAAGATGAGAAGGTTTTAAATTTTCACCCAAAAGGTCAAAAATTAGGAAAGTGAAAAATTTTTGATGAAAAAGTTTGTTCATTTGAAAACAAACAAAATTTTGAATAATGACTACGATAATGTGTTTGGTGTTTGAATAAATCTTCTAAAATTCCCTATTCCCAAAAAAAAATGATCATTTTTTCCAACTGACATAATAATTTTTTTTTAAATAAAAAAAGACTTGACTAATTTTTGCAAATTTAATTTCGAAAAGATCCTTTCATGAAAAAAACTTCAAAACCTTTCCCACAAAGCCTCAACCCAATTTACATTGACACAGCAAATTGGGTTTTGAAAGACACGATCCAAACAAAAAAAAACCTAACTAGAAAACACCAAAATAATGTGAAGTGCGTTTGGCATGGATCATTTTGATCAAAAAAACAATTCGAGGAAATATTATCCTCAGAAGCATGGCGGGGAAATTCAGTTTTTCCCAAAAAGAAAAGAAAAGAAGAGAAAAAATTCAAAATCACAAGGAAAATTGCAATACTTTTGTAAGAATTGCTATAATTTATGGAACAAGTGGAACAATTTTTGGAAACCCAAAGATTAATAAATCCTAACAATGTAATCTTTGAAAGTTAGAGTTGGTTATTAGAGAGAGTATTTGAAATTATCAACAAGATCTTCAATTTTTATCTTCAAGAAACTCGTTGTTATTTTTCTTTTTCATTTTTACGTTCCTTAACAAGGTGTTCGAAGCTACTTATCTCAATTTTTCTTTTTCATTTTTCATCAAAAAAATGACAAAAAATGATTTTTCGATCCAAATTGGAGAATATTTTGAAGATCTTAACTTTACTTTTCAAATGGAATTGAACCAAAAGCTTTAGAGAAAAATTGTTGAATCCGACACGTAGTTCTTAATGCGTGTGCGTTAAAAAGTACTCGGACTGTAAATTTTTTTAAGAGTGATTTTTCAAAAAAGAAAAAGGAAAAGTATTTCTGTTCAACACTATACTTCATTCTTGGGGTTTGTTCTACATTTTTATTTCTACTTGTCTTAAGGGACTAATCTATATTCAATTTTTTTTACCTAAATTTAATAGAGATTGAGAAAAAATTTTGCCAATTACTTAGATTTGAAAAACCCTGTTTATTTTCTATATTAAGCATATTTCTAAATAAGAAACCCTTATTTAGAAGTTGTTCAAAAAAAAATAATAGAGATTAGTCCCTTAAGAGATTATTTTGTCCTTATGAGACACAAAGTTATTATATCATGGGTGTTTTATTGATGAACATTTTTTGCAGAATGTGTTTGATTTTACTACCCGCTATCTTTCCGAAAAAATTGATTGTTTACAATCTTTTTCTCATTGCGGCAACAAAAAAATTTGTAGATCCCATTTTCCAAACCAATAGGAAAAGTTAAAAAAAATTCAATAAAATGAAAAGTAAAAACAAACCAAAATTCCCCAAAGTTAAAATAGCAATGTTTAGTAGTTCTGGGTTCTCATTATTCAATAATAATTTTAAAAACCCCTCAATGCATCCATCAGAATAAAGGCAATTTATATTGTAAGTGTTTGTTGAAGAAATATTTGAGAGACAAACAGCAACATTTAGCTATGAATGAATGATAAAAAAAAAAAAAAAAAAACAAAAAAATATAATTGGTTGGTTTCATATGAGGAATTGTTAATAATTGATTTTTGGTTTGGTAAACAACAAGTCAAATGCTCAGAATTGTTGTTCTGAAATTTGAAGACAAAAATAACATTGAAAAACAAAGACAAACTTGAACTTTGAAATCAAACTCATATTCTAATAATCTAACTAAAGAAGGAACAAGGCTTGAATTGACGATAATATCCAAAGGAGGATCATTTGTTATGCATGTGTAATTTTTCAAATCCCTAACAATTTCAAGTATTTTACCAGTACGGTTTTGTTTTAAGGTGTTCGAATAAGCGATAATTTTTTCTCTCTGTTGATTTTTTTTTGTTTTTTGTTTTTTGTTTTTTGTTTTTTTAGATTTTGTTTTTTGTTTTGATTGGTTTTGGTTGGGTACAAATAAAAGTAAAAAACAATTGTTTAAACGATTTTGATCACAAAAATATGAGTTGGCTGATTAAATAATAAAAATGTAGCATTACAATTTCAGATCTGTCAAGCTGATCTAATTCCAGTTTTTGAAATTCTGTCAGTTGATCCTTGTATCTTCTTTTTGCTTTTAGTTTATTTTCTTTGTTTTTTTTGGAAATTTGGTAGGTTAATTTTTCTCTTGATTGGATACTTTGTTCATTTTTTGAGGTCTGCTTAAATTTTTCTCTTCTTTTTTTTAATTTTGCTGAAAAACTCATACAAATTATAAAAAATGATCTAAATCAAATTGAACTCTTAGAACAAATCCCCCTCTTCAAAATTTATGTAAATTACTTGGCTTTATCTTTAAAAGTATTTCTAGTTGTGATTATTCTGTTCTTATTTGAATAGTAATAAATTGAATTGAGATTTAGACTTTGGTTCTAAATAATGTTAAGGTAATCAAAATAATATTCTTATTTCAGTAGCCCTGTTTTTTCTTTCAATTGTGGTGAAAGCGGTTTTGGAATTGATGTAAAATTATTCATTATTTGGGAATTGATAATAGCTAACTTACTTTTTTTGAAAAGTATATAATGATATTTGATTTTTATAGGGGATATATTTTCATTTATTTATCATTTTTCAAATTTTGAAATCTTAGTGAATATAAGATTCTTAGTTTACCCAAAATATAGCCTAAAAAGGGGGTGGCCAAATAAATAAATTTAGATTTAGAAATCACAAATTACAAAATTTTATTTTTAAACTTCTCATTAGAACAATAAGAAAATTCTATTTATTTCTATTTATTTTTCTTTATTTTCAAATGAGAAAATTACTTTTCTCCTATGTTATTGAATTTCTAAAGTTTTTTTTAGAAATTTTGTTTAGGAATCACAATTTTATTTTCTCTTATTAATGATAATATACAAAAAAATAAGAAAATTTAAAAAGCAAAGTAAATTTTTTTTTTTTGATTTATTATATAAATATCAGTATTGGGAGGAGGAAATCTTATTGATAGATATGGTTTTATCTTTAAATTGCCAAAAGAATTTTTTTAATCAACAAGAATCAAATTAGAATGTTTTTAAAATTCTTTTTATAAATGAGTCTAAAATTTTTTTAAACACACTAATAACTTTCTATTTTTATAAAAATATGAAAAATTTCAGAAAAAAAATAGTACTCAAAGAGACAATTTAATAAATTATCATTCAGAACGTTTATAAATTAAAAAAAAATATTTCATGAATATGTATAGAAATATGGATTCTTATGTAAAAACAGTATTTTTTTTTTTTAAAAAATAATAGATAACAAATAGGTTATTTATTTCAAAATCTAATTTTTAAATGAGGTCTTTGAAAAATACAATTGTAAAAATAACCTGTGGACCTTGTTTACCTTGGAATTCAAAATAAAAACTCTGTTTTTTTTTTTTTTCTAATAGAAGACAATACACTAAATGATCAAAGAAACTGACATTAAATCTTAAGTAAATCTAGACATAGGTTTCTCAAATTTCGATTATTAAATCAAAATTTAAAAACTACAGAATTAAATAAGAAAATTTTTCTCAAATAATGAAAAATATTTTGAGGTGATCAAAACATTGTTTGCTTAAAGGTTATAGTCTGTGTTTCAAAATAAAACCCCTGATTTTTTTCTTCTTGTTCCAATACTTTAACATCTAATTTACTACTCCATAATATACCTAATATCAAATCAATTTTTGAAAGTAAATTCTTTGATTTTTTTAGCAAATTTTAAATTATGAATGAAAATTGGTTGAAAATTTTTCTTTTTTAAGATTTTTTTTTTGATATAATATTTTTCATATTATTTACACTTATTTTTTAAAAATTTTCTAATTTACATCCTTCATTTTGAGAATTTTGATCTCAATAATAGAATTTTAAGAAATCAATACCATATCCAATTTCGGGTTCATGGTTGGTTTCTTTGATTGATTAATGTAAAAGTCTTCTATAAAAAGGAAACACACTTTTTATTTTGTTTATGGAATATTTATACAAACTGTTAAGGTAAAAAAATCAAAGAAACTGACAATAAACCCAAAATTGGATATGGTTTTGGTTTTTTAAAGTTCTGTTATTTATAATGAAATTCGAAAATTGAATGATCAAATTACCATTTTATCTCAAAAAATAGAGTTAATTTTTTTCAAAATTTTTTGAACAAAAAAACAAAAAAATTTCAAAAGAAAAATTGAGAAAATTAGAAAAAATTTTAAACCAATTACATTCTTTTTTTTAAAATTTTCTCAAAAGATGAATCAGTTTATTTTCAAAATTGTTTTGAACGAAAGAATTTTATTGAGTAGTGTTTAAGATTCGAAAGTTTTGGAACAAGAAGAAAAAAAGACATGAGCTTTATACTGGTTTTTGAAATCTAAATGGGAACTAATTTTCACTTCCTTTTCAAGAACCCTCTTAAAAAGAGTACTCACATTTTTAGGTTGTAATTTGTGGCTTTGTTTGAAAAAGGAAATTGAAAATTTAGTGAATATTTTTCCTGTTTCTAATTCAAATACCAGTAACTAAAAAAAGGCTTTTGACTCTTGGAAGAGGTATTTTGGACTATTATATTCTTGAACAAACTAGAAAAATGATACAAACTGTTTAAAATCAATAACCATTCCAAAAATAAATAAAAAGTTACTTTGAGAAAGCTAATTTTTGCTTTATTTTTAAATTGAAAAAAGTGATAGAAAGTTCGTATTTTTTAATTTAAATTTTATTACCTGTTTTTTTAAAGGTACAATTTCCTCAATAAAACATTTTTATTCTGAAACAAAAAACGACAAAAAAAGTTAAAATGTAATCCCACCCTTCATAAAGAAGAATTTATTTCAACTATTTTCAATCTACAAGTACTCATCAAAAGAAAAACAAATCATGGTTGTAAAGAAATTGTTTTACTTTTTCTTCTTAAAATATCTGGTTTCTGAAGATATAGCTTTGAGATGGTCTTCATCAAAAATGCCTTGCAACAAACAACAACAATTGGTTAATTTCAATTTCATATTTACACAACTCGGTCAAAATCATTATTTTCAATTTTGTCTTTTATTAATTCTATTTCAAACAACAAAAGTTTGTGATTGGAATTTTTGAATGATCGGGTTTGGAAAGTTCGATTATTTTGCAAAACACAAAGGTGTTTTAAATTTTAAAAAGAACCAACTTATCAATTTTAATGAAACAACTGATCTTCAGTCAGAATGGGTGAGTGGATTGAACGTTCTCACAGGGGAAGAGGGGACTTTTCCAAGTAAATTATACACACCTTTTATACTTGATTGTTTTTTCTTTTCAACTTTTTTCTTTTTTTCACATTTTCATTTTTGTTTTTATGATCATTTCAATTGTAAATGAGATTGCAAAACCGATTTTATTGACATTCTTTCAGGCATTGGGTTGTTTGGATTGAAATTATAGACTCTCTGAAATTAGTCCTGTTTGAATGATCAAATTATTTTCTTTTTACAATTGAGAAAGGTTGACACCTTTTTTATTTTCTTCACTTTAAAAATCAACGAACTAGTCAGTAGAAATATTAAAGTTATTGTTTTTCTTTGATTTAAATTCATTTTCTTTTACTCAAAAAAAATTTGATCTTTTTCAAAATTGGATTTCTCATTTTGTGAAACAGAAATTTGTTTTTATTGTGTCAATAATATTTTGACAAAAATGCGGTTTCCTTTCTGTTTGTGGAATTGCTTGTTCTGAACATTTCCTGTACTTCGAAATCTCTTTTATATTCTCAAGAAATTAGAAAAAAAATAAATATCTTAATGGTTTTTCTTACTTTGATTAAAAAAAGAGGGTATTTCCTCGCTACCCATCAAATTAACAAAGTCTGGCAAAAAAGAATCTCGAAAACTGTTTAAAAACTTCAATAGAACTATTTTCAGGGCGAAATTAAGTCCGTTTTTGATAATACTTTTCTAAAGCTTATGGATCATTAATTGAACAAAAAATAAACCAAACAACAATCTCTTTTCTGAAATTCAACAAAAAAGAATTATTCAAAATAAATACGGACTATTTTTTGAAAGTTTCAACTCAAATAAAATGACAAAAAATCACAAATTTTCACTACAAAAAATATAGTGACTTTTTGAAAACTTTCAAACTCTTTCCTACTTTTAGACACTATTCAAATACTTTCCTAAACTTTACAAGAAAAAATGTGTTGAAAAAGTGAAAAGCTGTGTAAAAGTCACGAGATTTTTTAAAGTGTTCTGAGAACATTTAGATTGATTATTTCGAAAAAAAGTCTTTCTTAAATCTTTTTCGACTGATATGTCTTTCTCTACAATTTCGGTATTTTTTATTTTTTCTAATTTCCAGTAATGGGTCCCAAAAATAATATTCTCTCTTATATTATTATTCAAAATTGAATGGGAATTGTTGATCAATAAACTAATAAAGAAAAAAATTCAAAGAGAAAAAACTGAAACATTTTTTGTTTATTTTGGAAACATAATTAAAAATCTATTAATTTGGAATTGAATGAAGAGTTACTTATTGAAAGGTGAATTTAAAATGGTTAAAAAAGTTTAGATACTCGGTTTTTTGATCATAAGAGATTAATACAAAATAGATTTGTAATAAAAAACTTGAATACCTTGAAATACTACAATTGTTCGAAAAATAAGAAGGTATTTTATTTTTTTTTTTATAATTTTTTGGAAAACAACCATTTCAATTTCGAATTCTAAAGTATAAAATGGAATTCAGGGAAGAGTAAGACTGGAAAGTCGTGTTTAATTCCTTTTTTTGAAATAAAATTTTTTATTCAAAAATTAAATCCATAATAGACATCGGGGATTTGGTACTCATTTTCATTCATGAGATTTACTTTTTGAGATTATTTATTACAAAATGGATTTCAAAAATTACAAATAAACATCAGGAATAAAACTGTTTGTAGCTTGAATGTTTGGTAGTAATTATATTTTATCTTTTTTTAGTTGAAGAAAAGAGCAAAACAGAGCAATTTATTTTCTCAACACATGGAAAGAATAGTTTAATTTCAATTTTGGTTTAAAAATTGTTTTGCTTTGGTGGAGTGTTTTCCACTCGTTACAAAAAAACAGGAGTTGCATTTTTTCAAGAAAAAAATTTTTATGAAATTTCAATTTTTAAAAAGAAATAAAATGGTTTTCGTTATTTATTCAAATTTTGGAAGAAAAACCAGCAAACTCAAACCCTTATTGACAGATCTTCAAATGGTTTTGATCTTTGTAACTACAAAATAAGAAAAAGTTGAAAATTTTTTTATTTATTTTCGATTTTAAGTAAAAGATTATGGGGGTTTGTCGAACTCAAATAGTGAATCCGGGTTGGTTTTAACAATATTCTAATCGAATTTAGCTGTCTATATTCATTAAAACAAATTCTTTAAAAAAAACATTGTTCCCGTATACTAAGACATATAAAGTATTATTGAATTTTTTAAATTTTTATATTAATTATTTTTTTTATTTTGTGCCTTAAAGATCCTCAAATCTCAACAAAAAATAACTCACGCAATACAACTCATATTTTGAAAATGAGAAAGATATTTTTTTTTTTTTTGTCCCATATTTGATTAATTTTGCTTTGTTTCAAAAATAGATATTACTGCAAATTTGCTAGAATATTTTTTTTTTAAGTAACTAATATACAAAAAAAACCTTATGTATAAATGATTACATTATCACCACAGTAATTAATAAGTGCAATTATTTGAATGAATTTGATATAACAAGTTATATATTTTTCTTGACTGAAACAGAGTTTATGAATGTTGTAAAAAAATAGAGTTTTTACAATTTTAGAGATAAATAAAGAGTTCCATGAATTTGTCCAAATATTATCATGGTCAACGAAATGTCTTATTTAATATTGAGCTCAAAGGTATTTCAAGATAAAATCGAATGGTGAATATCAATACTTTGTTTGAAAAATATTTTCTTTAAAAAATTAAAAGATTGGTATTCACCAAACAATTTTTTGATTAAAATTATTATTATTCTACGAAGATAATCAGATTTTATATTTACTATAACTGAATTCGGATAAACACATGGAACTCTTTATTTATCTCTAAAATTCTAAAAACTTTATTTTTTTACAACATTCATATTTACTCTTGTGTATCAAGAAAAATATATAACATGTTTTATCAAATTCATTCAAATAATTGCACTTATTAATTACTGTGGTGATAATGTAATCATTTATACATAAGGTTTTTTTTTGTGTATTAATTACTTAAAAAAAAAATATTCTAGCAAATTTGCAGTAATAACTATTTTTGAAACAAAGCAAAATTAATCAAATGTGGTTTAAAAAAAAAAAAAATTCTCTTTCAAGAAGCAATTCTGGTAAAAGGGTATATAATTTTTTTTAAGATTATTTTTTGAGTTAAAAAAAAAAGATTATATTTTGATTACGGATAATATTTTTCTTTGTATTATTATGAATTTTTTTTTGCTTAATTTTGATTATTTTCTGCTTTATATGTTATCTTATAGTGTGCACTAAAAAATCAGTAGTATGTAATAGCAAATTCAAAAAAAAATTATCACATCTTGAAGTTGAAAAAAGATAGTAAAAATCTGAGTGTATCGATAAGACCAAACTTACTTAAAATGTTGTTTTTAAAAATGAATTATTATTTTTAAAAGAAAGATCCAATTTTCTCATTTTCACAAAGTCCAAAATTCATCTTATTACCAAATCATTTCAAAAAAAAAATTCTTTTCTTTGAATGAAGAAAGAAATCTTATTAACCATGTTAAAAATATTTATAAAAATACACTTTAAAAAAAAAATAATAATCAGTTTTGAAATAACTCTGTCTCTAAAACTATACTTTAGGATGGACATTTGAAATGAATTCTTGGTAAACATCACAAATACTATCCTTTTATCTTGGTAAATTACATTTACTATTCTTTATCTAAACATTCAAATAAAGTTATTTTGACCAAAAAAAGATGAAAATTAGGTTTTTTTTACTTTTTTTTCTTCATTAAAAAACTCTATTATCGACCCCTTTGAAATATAGCTAAGAAGATATTTATTCGATTAGTTTTTCATTTTCTGATTTATTAGTACAAAGATCCTAATAACTCAGTAAAATTGAGTAATTTTTCAATAGATCAATACCACTTTTCATTCGAGTCCCGTGGTAAGCCTGCATTAAAAATAGAACAAAAAGTAAAAAAAACCTAATTTTCATCTTTTTTTTTGGCCAAAATAACTTTATTTGAATGTTTAAATAAAGAATAGTAAATGTAGTTTACCAAGATATAGGTATAACATTCGTGGTCAATATGAAGAATTCATTTAGAACGTCTACCCTTAATTCTAAAATAAATTACAATAATTATTACAAACTCGAAAAAAATAGAATTTTTTAATTCATAACTTTTTTCTCAATTTTTTCATTTTTGTTACAAAAAAAATCAGAGAAAAAGAACCAAATCATTGTATTAAAAATACCCCCAAAATACATTTTTAAAAGTTTTAAAATTCAAATTAAAAACCTAAAGATATATTTTTTAATTTGATTATTTCTTAATAACAGTTTATGAAAAAAAGTAAAACAGTGAAAAAAAGATCAATATGTTTTTTATTATGAAATTTAATAGAAAATGAAAAATAAGATCTATTTAATAAAAGAAAATATTAAAATATTAAATACAAAATAGAGGATTCAACAAAATACCAGTTTTTCTAATACTATCTTTTGCCCCCTTAGGGGTTTTCTTTAATAGATTAATTATTGTAAAATTTGTTGGAAAAAATTTCCTATTTTTGAGATCTTCAAAGCAAATCTTCAAATTTGGATATTAAAGGAGGTATAAATTGTTTTTATTAATTTGATTGAAAATAATATAGTGGGTTATTCTTTGATAATTAATTTCTTCTTTTAATTTATTTTTGCCTTTTTTTTTTTTCAGAAACGTTTAAACCAAAAAAATCACGTTGAACTTTTTTCCCAAATGGTAATAATTAATAGCACAATAATAATTATTTCAATGAGTTAATACTAAAAATATTTAAAAATTTGAGAAATAATAATAAAATCTATGTATACTTTCTAAATATTTTTAAACCAATAAAAAGAATTCAAACTAATAATTCTAATGAAATAAAAAAATCAGTATTACTCTAGTAAATTTATTTAATAAGAATAATATTTGTTTATACTCTTAATATTTAAAAAAATATTTTAATAATCTTTTAAATTTCAATAAATTTAATAAAGATTTTGAAAATAAAAAATGATCAATTTTTTCAGATCTTCAAGGATTTAATATTTAGTTTATTTTTATTGTTCAGGATTAAGTGCTAAAAGGCACCTTCTTTGCTAAAGACGGAATTTTTAAGTGGCCAAATTTGTAACTTCTAATCGAAAGCGTGGATAAATACATCCATTAAAGCAGTATTTTAAACTTAATTTTTTTTTAAAAAAATATTTGGTTTATTTTTCTTGTATTTTAAAAAAAGATTTTGAACGTTACTTATTCATAGAAGCTACCATAAATTACTAAAAGTGAGATTTCCGAACAATAAAAATGTTTCTGCAAATTTTTCCT
Source organism: Anaeramoeba flamelloides (assembly GCA_027625915.1). Taxonomy (NCBI): domain Eukaryota; family Anaeramoebidae; genus Anaeramoeba; species Anaeramoeba flamelloides. The sequence goes on from JANTQA010000008.1 coordinate 74,923, forward strand.
TTTTGTTTTTCATCCAAAAATCCAAACCTAAAAGATCTCAAGATCTTTTTACTCAAAATTAATTGAGAAAAAATAATTTCTTTTGAAAATGATAACTAATTTCTCTAAAGTTTAATAAAAGAAGTTTGTTTATCAAATTTAATTGAATATTTGTGAAAATAATTACTCTTTTACCTTTGATGAAAAAATAAAAACATCTACTAACTCCTTAAAAGATGTCATGCTTTATTCACATCAAAAGTTATTGTGTTCTACATTCTGATGTATAATTAAATTATTAACAAAAAAAAAAAAAAAAAAAAAAACATTACAACCAACTTTAAAAATTGTTTTCCATTATTTTTAAGAGGTGAGAGTCTTGAGTACTAATAAAAGAGCCAATCAACTAGCACGAGTAACCCTTTTTAAAAACTTTAAGTCATAAATTTTTGAAAATAACTTGACTCAAAAATTGTTGTGGCTACTTTGTTAATACTAATCCTTAAATCAGTGGTTATTAAAATAACCCATATTTTTTTTTTTTTTTTTCAAAAAGGTGTTGAAGGATTATTTTCATATATAAAAAGATGCTCGGGATTAAACCAATAGTTCTTAAAAAAATTTGGGTTATCTTTCCCACTACTAGACATTAATCTTGTTAAAAAATTGAAAAAAAAAGAAATAAATTTCATAATTATCCCTAATCAATTTACCCAACAATAAATCCAAACAAATGAATCATTCATTTGAAGCTAAATTTTTTAAAATCTTCATTATTTTTTTGTAAAATTTAAATTCAGATTGTTTTGTTTTTAATGGTTTGAAGTTTTAATTTTATAATATTTTGTTGGTTTATTTGACTTTTGTCCAAACTTAATTTTGTTAGTTTTTTAATATCTTTTATTTATACAAAAATATTCAACAGTATTGAAAAAAAATTGATTTTTGAAAAGATCTCTTTTCAGCAATTATTATTATTTATTTATTTTCTAAGATGCTGCCAAAACTTTCTGAATTAGAAAAAATATTGAATTGAAAAAAATAATTTTAATTTACAGGCTCCTATAATGAGGATTTTACTTTTTTATTTACAAATACCTTGAAAAACATCTTTTTTTCATATCGTAAAACCAATCTTTCAGTAGCTAAACCTTTTTTCAGTCAAAATGTGTACAGCTTTATTGAAGAAATAGAACATATCCTCTGAGTTTTAAATCAATGGTCTTCTTAAAATAAATTTTCAATTTTGAGATCAGAACCATTTATTCTAATTTAGTACATTTTTTTTTTTTTTATTACTTTTTGCTTTTTTTTTTTTATTTTTTATTTTTTTATTTTTTTGTTTTCTTAAAAAAATTCAATACGAATAAAAAAAGTTTAAACCTAAAAATTAATATTAAGAAAATTGAAGTTTTGTAATTTATTTTAAAAATTAATATATTTTCTATTTAAAAAATCTTATTGCAAACAATTTTAAATTCCTAAAGAAATTGAGAAATTTTGTATGAGAAATTCCAATGAAAGTGTTCCAAATTTTTTTTTAACACTTTATTAAATTTTTTATTAAATTTAAAATTTGTAAAGCTTTTCCATTTCTTTTCAGATTATCAACCCTAATCTGGGGTTTATTATTTTTCTTAGTTCTAAACACTCTTATGTTGGTTTATTCTTAGAAAAAGCGAATTTTTTATTTTTGGCTGGTTTTCATCTTGAGTGAAATGGAGTTTAGAATTATCAAACCGAAAAACTTGTCAAGATCTATTCTCATATTTTTTTTCTATTGATACAATCTTACAAAAATATTTTTTCATTTGTTAATTTTTTAAAAAATCTATTTTCTTTTTAATGTGTAAAGATCAAATATTTAATTTCTTACAAGAATTTTATAAAATCCCTTTTTAATTAAATAATGATTTTATCATTCGTAAAGCAATACTCTTATAGTTTTTTTATTTATTTTTCTTTTTTTTTTCTTTTCAAAAAAATACTATTCAAATATTTTCATCTTTTCATCAATCAAGAAATGTTAATTTATATATTTAATCGAAAAATAATTATTTTGAACATATTATTTTTTTTTTTTTTTAACTCTCTATGTATTTAGGAATCTATATTAATCTTGTAAAAAAAGTTTCTAATTCATTTTTAAGAACATCAACATCTTCAAATTCATTGGATATACATCGGCCAAATTCAGAATCATTTAACACAAATTCCATCCAATTTCAAAAACAAATTCAAGAGCTTGAGAATCTAAAAGACCAAATTAAAAACAAATCTGAAATGACTCGGAAGTATACTGAAATTATTTCAAAGAAACCAAAAAAAATTATCGACACATATTATTTGGATCAAAAATTAATAAAATCATCCCAGCCACAGTGTCCAGTGTTTTATGTTGGTATAGTATCCTTTTCGGAGAAATTCGGAAAATGGGAGAATAGGTGGTTAGTTTTTTATGATAAACAAATAGGAATACATAAAAAAGAAAATTTATATGACAATAGTTTAGCACACCTAACAATTTCCATTTCTGAAATAATGCATGTTGAAAAGGCTATATTTGAAACTACCAAAGTACAAACTTTATATTGCTTTCGAATAATTACTAAAACAAAAATCTATTATTTCAATTGTAATTCAAAAAATGAAATGTGGCAATGGATATCCCTTATAAAAATCTCAATTTATTTTTCCAAATTGGGATCCAAATTGAAAGGAAAGGGAAATAAAAAGGAATTTCTTATAATACTAAATTGGTTGCATAAACAGCAAATAAATTTAGATAAGCGTATTGAAGATTTAACAAATGTACTAATGGAAGGAAATTACCCTGAACATTTGACGCCAAATTATCAATTATGCTTAAAATTATGTAACAAATGCTTGTTGTCAACACAGGAATGGATCAATATTTGTATAATCATTAATTATATACGGAACGGGCGTAATAAAAATAAAATTGAAACACTCCTAGTAAATAAACCATATATATCTGTCATGAAAAGTGAACTTTCAATGGAAAGATATGATTTCATTACCGTACTAGAAGCACACCAGGATGAATGGTGGCTCGGTGAACTTAATGGCGAAATCGGTTATTTCCCCCCTCAGAATTGCTCTCTAATTATCAAAGATTCACAAATGTTGATTCAAAACGAAAATTATAATTGTAATGATTCTTATCCCCTATTTTATTTTTATTTTTGATTTTTTTTTTTTTGTTAATTTGTATTTTTGAGAAAAAATTTGAGATTATTTATTCTTTATAGTTTTATCTTTCAAGTGAAATTTTTTTTTACAGAATGGTATGTAAATATTTTTTTTTCAAAATACGAGCCAACTTTTGTAACCTTAAATGCAAACAATTTAAAGTTACTTTTTTGATTGTTTTGTAAAAAAAAAAAAAAAATCAAAATATAACCCTTAAAAAGATGAGAATGAAATTTTTAATATTTTTATTAGGTAAAATAGAGTATTCTTAGCTACATCTTAAAGGATTACTATTAAATTTTTATATAACTAATTTGTGGGTATAGAATGATATGATTTTTTCTTAGTGAATACTAACATTTTTTAAATAGGTAACCTTACAATAGGGATAAACAAAAACAATTAAAAACTCCATTCTTATAGCTAAAATCGGTTTTTTATTAACAAATACTTTGTTTAAAAGCCAATTATATTCTGATAAATATTGTTATAACAAAAAAATTGTTTTGAATATTTAAAATTTTCAATGGCTGTATATATAAATATTTTATAAATTATTGAAAAAATATTTTACAATTTTCAATAATTTCTGAAATTTTATTCCAAAAATTTTAATCCATTTTCTTTTTTTTTTTTAGTTTTTAAATAAAAAAAAAATAAATAAATAAATATTCAATTACTCTAGTCTCAAAATAGATAATCATTATTCAGTTTATATATTTTCTTCTTTTAAAATTTGTATTAAACAAATATTTTCTAAAAATAATATTTTTCACTTTAAAATGGATTGTAATTATTGAATAGGATTTTATATTTGATATAACATTTCAAATTTGTTAAAAAGATACTGTTTATCAAAAAAACAAAAAAAAAGTTTAAAGGATCAGTATCATGTGGTATAATCACAAAATATTAAAATATACTATTTGTGATATTCTCTACATACAAATTTTGAATATATGAAGTGCCAAAAAATTATGATCTAACTAAAACAGAAAAGAAAATTTTTAATTTTTTTTTTTCATTTTTTTTTTTTATTTTTTGAAAAAAGTAAACTATTAAATTCATTTGATTCCTAACAATATAACAAATTTTTTACTCTTTTTTATAACTATTTTCACCACTACTACACCTTACATAGTATTTATTGTAATAACTATCATATTAAAGATTTCTCTTCTTTTTTGAGGTAATCCTTTTGGTTAAACAAAAAAAAAACTATACAAAATATTGAATAACATTAATATTATTAAAATAAGAGTAGTTTTAACTATTTTTATTTTTAAAGTCATTTGACAAATTTTACAGAGAAATTGTGTTTTTGTTTTAAGATAAAATTTGATTTTGACAAATCATAGTTTTGTTCAAGAAATTTTGGAATTATATGATTTTATTAAAAAAATTCAAACACAATTTTTAAATTTCAAAAATTATTTGAATTATTATAGCGATTCTTGTGAATAAGGCCAAACAATTTGTTAAATCAATTTTTTAAATTCAATTTTTTTTTGATTTTTTTTTTCAGTTTTTTAAAAACTAGAAAACTGATTTTTAAAACTTTAAAGAATAAAAAAAAACAAATACTAATTATATCTTGTTTCCTTCTTAAACTTCTATCAAATTTAGATTCATTTGATCGAACGATATTTCTTTTACTTTTATTTGCTGAGATTTGAATTGAAATATTAATAATAATGTAATAATAACAAAATTAAAATTTTTTAAATTCAAAATCAAGACAAACCAATATACAACTAAAAATAGGTTTTAGAATTTTCAAGAACTAACTTGATTGTTAATTTAGACAATATGCTGCTTTTTTAAAGTCTGAAATTGGAAATATATGAAATTTTGGTTTCTAACAAAATATAAACTCAGATTAATAATTAAGTTAAATGAGGTTAAATTTAACAATTCATAAACCAAAACATAAAAAAAATTTGAAGATCTCAATATAATTTCTTTTTATATTGAAAAAAAAAATACCACAAACTGTATTCGAAATTGTATAAAAAAGAAATACAATTGGGTTAATAATTTTTTTATATAACACTCAACCATGTTTATTTTTCATTAAAATATAAATTTATACAAATTATCCAAATTGTACAAAAGCATATAATATATATTTCTTTTCTAATTTCATTCCTCCTTCAATTTTCTTTTTCTTATTCTGATAAAGATGGCTGGGTCAATTCTCAGGAAAATTTATGTTTTTTATATGATATTGAAATAACATATAGTGGTTTTTTATACCAAATGAAAGAGAATAGAAAGCATAAATGGAAAAAGAGGTATTATCGAATTGTGAATGGATTTTTATTTCGATATAAAAACGACAAATCAACAACCCCGAATATTATGTTTAATTTAAAAGAATGTCAAGATATCTCCAATGCGGATGTAAAATCCAACAGAAAGTTATCTTTTGAATTAATTTTTAATAAAAAACGTATTATTTTATCTGCAGCTACTGAAAAAAATTATAATAAGTGGTTTGACCAATTACAATTATGTTTCCAATCAAGGAAATATAATGAATTGATTGATATTAATCTCTGTGAAGAAAAGAAAAAAAAATTAAAAAAATTATTAAATCATATTGAAATTAAAAAAAAGGACTCACTGGTTAGCTTAGAAAATAGTAATATAAATAATGAAAAAAAACTTTTAAAAAACCTTACAAAAACAACCAAATTCAAAATAAAAATTGCACATAAGAATAAAAATAATATTAAAAATATTATTTTTAATTTTGACTCTGATTTAATTGTTTCCAATAAATCTTTTCTCTCATGTAAACAAATTAACTATTTCAATCATTACCAAACAATTTTTCTTGGTATCATTGCTCGATTGACTTTCCCTCAGCTTGAAGCCAAGGAAGTTGGATATTCCATTGATGATCATCAATCTATTTTATTTGATTATGAATTAAGTTTTAAAAGGCACCAATGGTTTATCCTAAACCATGAGCATGACGAATTATTTATTCAAGTTGAAACAGGAGATGAAATTGGTATAGTGTTGAGAGAAAAAATCCAAATTATTGATATTGCCACAAGAGAAAGGGTTTTTAAAATTTATAATAATAGTGACAACAACACACAAGTAGTGAACAATAAGGGTAAGCCAAATAGTAGTAGTATAACTAATCTCATCACTACAACAAATAATATGGGTAATAATAATATTATTAAAAATAAAAAGGAAACAATAAATAAAAAAATTAATCCAATTATTGAATTATATCAATTTGTAAAATTTGAACAAAAGTCTGGACAGTCATTCCCAATCATCAAACAGGATTTTTTAGAGATTGAAATGAAAAGAAAATTCCAAAAAAAGCATTTAAGATTAATCAGCTGGTTTTTAGGTGTCTACGATAATGAAAGGTCAATTCAACCAATTGAGGCAATTGACTTAAGAAATTTAAAGGATTATTATTTTATTAATTCTAAGAACAAAGCAAACAATCAATTAAAATTTCGTATTAAAGGAAAATTGACACAAATATTAAAATATAAAGATCAAGATAAATTATTACAATGGTTTGAGATTTTTAATATTGTTAAATTATTTATTAAATTATCCCAGCCAATAAAAGAGAATGAAAATTTAATAAAAAGGTATGAGCAATATTTAATTTTATTTAATTGGATCGAAACGGAAATAATTCGATATGATGAAACAAAAAAAAATCTATTAAAAAAATCTCAAAAACAAAAAGAAAATTTAAATATTTTCAAATCCAACAAACCAGAAAGTTCAGATATTAAATTCACAAACAATACATTAGAATTATTGAGACAATTTAATAAACAACTGGCTTTGTTAAATTCTTGGAAGAAAATATTATTATCAAAGGCTGCCAGATTAAAAATCACTGATAAACAAGATAATAGAGTCCGTGTTTTTTGTTTACAGGATTATAGTGGCATGGGCAGTAATGGTATAAAGAACAACGCCAATAATATCAATACAAATACTGGCGGTAGTGAAAACCTATTAAATAATATTAATAAAGAAAATAGGAAAGAAGAAAGCAATGATAATGAACTAAAAGAATTATCATTTAATAAATACGAATGGTTAATTTTAATTAGAAAACAAATGGGTGGTATGTTGCATGCTGAAAAAAATGGTATAATTGGGAAAATACATTCAAAATATATTTATTTGGTAAAACCATACACCACCCAAAGAAAAATTAAACCCGTTAGAAATGTGAATAAAAATATTTTGAATTTAAAAGAATTGTTTTTGAAAAGGCTCTATTTATTAATACAATTTAATTTGAATTCTTGTATCAATACAAGAAAATATTATCAAAATTTAATTATAAAAAGTAATAAACAAAAATCAAATACCACAAATATCAAAAATGATCGTGACAGCAATGATGATCATACCATTGATGAGAGTAAAAATGTTAATGGCAATGAAGAGCGTGATTATGATTTCCCATTTTTTTTGGATTGTAATTGTTTAGTTGAATTCAAAAATGGATCGAATAAATTTTTAAAAAGGATTTGTGTAATATATGACTGGACATTATTTATTTTCAAAAAACATTGCATAGAGATCTTTTATAATTTGAATACAATGGTTAGTGTGGAATTGTCTGATGATTATAATAGAAAACATCAAAATTGTTTTATAATTTATTTTGAAGATAAAGAATTAAGGATTGTTATAGAAAACCATAATTCATTTCTAATATGGTTCAATATTTTAAAAAATCATTAAACGATTTTTAATTTTAAATATGCCACTTGAAAAACAAAAAATTAACACATTTCAAAACAATACTTTAAACCTCATTAATTATTTCCAAAAACAAATAGAAATAATATCAGGTTATCATAATAACAATATTAAGAGAAAAAAATTAAATAGTTTGATCAAATGGAAGAATAATTTATTATCGAGACTATGCAGATTTAATATTATTTTTGAAAATATGAAGTTTGAAAATGACATTAATTTAAAATTAATTGGGAATTTGTTATCAAAAATTCAAGATAATCAAAAAAGAATATTTGTCAAAGAAAATCATTTTTCAAAAAACAAAAAGAATCTTTTCAAAAAAAATAATTTTTATATCTTGGAAAAACAAGATGTTGATGACAAAAGCTACCAAATTAGTTACATAAATAATTCTAAATTAGAAGTTGGTACAATTCCAATAAAAAATTGTCAAATTGTGATCCCTCAAATAATAAATAAAAACATTGAATTTCCAAAATTTTTTTCTAAAAAACAAAAAAATCGGTTTAATCTTGAAAAAAATGTATTAAATAAAAATTTTCAAAATGATCAGAGAATATATAATAAAAATAATGCCACCACAAACATAAATAATAGTGATAAGTGTAATGATAATAATCGTAATAGTAAGATTGATAATTTTGATATCAATTCTTCAGATAATAACAATCCCGAAAAAAAAAATAATATTAAAAATTTTGTTAAAGTTAACCATTTAAAAAATTTTAACGAAGAAAAGCAGCTTGGTAAAAATAACAAGAAATATAAAATAAAAATTACACAAAATCAAGAATTTAATTTTCAGCAAAAAAAAAGATATCATGAAAATAAAATTCAAGAAGAAAATTATAATTTTTTTAAATCCTTTTTATTAAATGAATTTTCTAGAAATGAAAAGGTATTTTTAACAAATAATATTTTAAAACGATTTCAAAAAAATCCTAATTCCATTTTTAATTTCCCAATCAGTTATTCAAATACCATTTATCAATCTTTAGAAAATACCGGGAAATTGAAATTAATTAAAAAATGGGGTGTGTTAAAGGGTTGGTTGTTAATTATTAAAGAATCACCAGAGGCAGAAGTGTTCGAAGACATTTATGATTTAAAACAGTTGTCAAAAATCAAAAAAAACTTTTTAAATGACAAAACTAGTTTTACAATCATTTTCAAATCTAATAAACAAATAAGCTTTTATACCCAAAAAAATAATGATTTGGTTGATTGGACAAAACACTTGAGTGTGGTTAACAATTTTTTATTCTTTTTAACACCCATTAAAAGTAATGGGAATGGGAATGGGAATGAGAATGGGAATGATATTGATAATGATAATAATAAAAAAATGATGGAGTTGAATAGAATAAAAGGAATGTATAATTGGATCAAAAAGGAAATTATCGAAAAGGAAAAGGAAAAGGAAAATTATGAAAACTTAAATAAATATTCGTTAGAAAGTTATAAAATTAATTCACAGACGGGAATGCAGAAATTTATTTATGAAACAAAAAATCAATTAAAAATATTATATCTCTGGAGAAATCGGATTTTAATCAAAATTGCCAAAAGAAATTTTGGTAATGATATTAAAAATAATTTAGCATTTATACATTCTAATCATATAATTGATCAAGAAGGAATAAACAAGCAAAAGATATTGATTAAACAAAAATTCCAAAAATATCCTTTTTTAGATTGTAAAGTAAATGATTGGGTTTTTATTTTAAAGAAATTTAAAAATACAGATTTTTTTTTAGCGAAAAAAATTTTACAAAAGGAAAATGTTGGTATCAATCAAAATAGTCATCCACTAACAAACGATAATGTTGAAAATGATACCACAGCAAACAATTCTACCAAGGTTAAATCGATTCTGAAAAATGATGGAAATGATAACGATCAAAATGATGATGGTATTGGATTAATCTTGAAAAATTATGTATTTTTTCTAAATAAAAAGGATTTTAATCAGAAATTAGAATTTAATTTTGATAATATCCAAAAACATGAAAGATTTAAACAATTCCATTCAGATATTTCCGAAAAAACTAAATCGTTAATTAAACAACAAAGAGAATATATCCCAATATTTAGAACGGGCTATTTATTCTTTTTAAAAACTGGATTAGTTAGTTCAAAATTTCAAAAATTTTGGATAATTTTAGATGGTTACCAAATGGAATTGTTTTTAAATCAAGAAGATCGGGAACCAACAAAAAAAATTAACATATGTAATATCCAATCTATTGAAATTATTGAACGCGGGGACGAGGTTATTAATACAAATTTCCATTCTAAAATAATCCAATTACATTTAGAAAATAAAAATTTAAAGTTTTTATTCAATGATCAAATTGATTTCAATTATTGGTTCAATAACTTTCAAGTTATCTTGTATTTTAATGATTTTTTAAAAAATGATCATGAAATAATTAATTTTAATATTACTGAAAGAAAAAAATGTTGCGAGCAATTAATAATTTGGACCGAAAATGAAATAAAAACTCATAATTCGAAAATTAATATGTTGATCCAAATGGATGCCATAGATTCTCCAAAAATTACATTGAAACATAAAAACGCTTTTAACAATATGAATCAAATTAGAAAAAAAAACAATCACAATAAAATGATTTTAAATAATACTCGTAATATTGCGAAAGAGATTAAAGATAATCAATTTTGTTTGCAAATTTTAATGGTATGGAGAATAAAAATATTAAGTAAATTATTAAGATACAAATTTTATCAAACAAATAATTTTTTACCAATGGCATATATGCTTAAAAATGTTGAAATAATGAATGGTGAAAATAAAATTAAGTTGTTTGGACGTGAGTGGGTTACAATTGTTGATATCAATGGAAGCAACAGATCAAAAACTTTATTGGAAAAAAAAAATCAGCAATTTTGGGTAGAAAATAAAAACTTTTTAAAAATTATTCCAATACCTGAAGATATAAATTTGCAGAATATTCATAATAATAATAATAATAATAATAATAATAATAATAATAATAATAATAACTATCATAGAAAAAATAATTTGAAGAGAATGATGATTTCAAAAAAATCAATAAAATCTAATAAAAAATCTATTGGGAAAGATGGCAAGGGAAAAATAATCAGTACAGATTTACAAAGTCAATTAGAATTATTATTATTAAATTATGAAAATATATTTATCAAATATTTAATGCAAATAGTCCCGATAACAGAATATGACATCATTAGTAAATGTATTATTCAAGTATTTATTCCAAAAAAAATTTTCCGTTCGATATTACAAAAAGTTCTCAGTTGGGAAATCGAATCAATTCAGAAGGAAACAGTTTTATTTCGTAAAGATTCAATTCCAGTAAAATTAATGTCTTGGTATTACCGGCATAATGGGAAGTATTATTTAAAAGGTCTATTGGGCAACATTGTTGAAAAAATTATCAAATGTGACAAGTCTTTTGAAATATTCCCTAATAAATTACAAGAAAACGAAAATTTGCAAGAAAATCAACAAAGACTCTTAAAATATGTTGGTATAATTTTGGATAAAATAATAAATTCAATCAATTCATGCCCCTTGCAAATAAGGTATATTTCAAATTATTTAAATTCGATTATTATGAAAAAATTCCCCAATGTCAATTTCATTGTTGTTTCTGGCTTTTTTTTCCTTCGCTTCCTTACACCTGCCTTAGTGGTGCCAGAAAGTTTGAAAATAACAGATCATAAAATTAATACAAACTCACGAAGAGCGTTAATTTTGATCTCCCAAATTATTCAAACTCTAGCAAACAAATCATTTTTTAAAACCGCAGATTGGCAGTTCGCAAATATTCTCAAGTATAAATATTCTGAAAAAATAATGGAATTTATGGAATTAATTATAAAGCCCATTTACAAATTAAAAACAATGAGTGATAAGAAGGAGATTTTAATTATCTCAGAAAATGAAAATCAATGTTTTGCTTTGGATCAAAGGGAAAAGGATTTGAAAAAAATTAAAATATACAATAAGATTTTAGTTGATTTGAATTCAATTAATTACAATTATTATTTAGACCCGCTAATAGTTGAAAAGGATGAAAAGGATATCTATTTATCAAAACTATATCAGATAATTTGTAAAGAAAATATAAAGGGGAAATTACTTTTAAAATTAGAAGATGAAAAATTAATCTTATTTTCCTTTAAAAAAATTTTAAATTTAATTTAATCTTCATAATGTATATGTATGTGTGTGCCTTTCTAAATGTATTTCGGGTTATTATTGTTATTTGATGTGAATCTATCTTAAAAATTTTCAAATATTCTCTTTTTTTTCCTGGTATTTATAATCAAATTATACATTTTATAAAACAATTTTCTAAAAATATAAATTTATTCTTGTTTTTTCTAAAAAATTGTTTGAATAATTTTTTTGTTAAAAAAAGAAAAATATTTTTATTTTTGAATTGATATAAATAAAAATATTTGTAAATTAATTATTTTTTCTATCTTCATTTTATTTTTATCCTTGATTTTTCATAAATTTTGAATTAATCTAAATTGAATAGAGTTGTATTACCTTAGAAGTAAATTTAATTTCCTGTATTTGTATGTAATTAATTCCAATTTTCTGATATAAATCCATTGGTTACACATATTTAAGCATTTATTTTTTAATATTATTAATTTAGCAGTGATAAAATGTTTAACTTATGTCTAAATGCAGGGGTATTAATTCCCTTAACTGCATTTTTTTTTTTTTTTTTGATGGATTATTATCATCTCGAAAGATGATTAAGGTGTTATTTTAATTAAATACATTGTATGTACATCATAGAACAGCTAATTCTTCGGAGTGGTATTCTGTCTGAATTAGAATCTTTTTGATTATTATAAAAATCGAACCTGAATAAGAATTGGAATAAAATACAACTGAATCTACAAAGGGTATACGATTCTTGAGAGAATCAACCAACTCTCACCATGTTCAACAATATCTATAATTCAAATTTGGGATTTGGAGTCTACTTTGAAGTACTCTAGAAAACTATTCAGTGCCGTAGAGTGCTGTATAGTGACTAGGTTTTCTTTAGGCTTTCTGTTTTATCTGTTAAATTTATTGAATTTCTTTAGGTTTTTTTTAATTTTTGAAATTAAAAGAATATTTATTAAAATTTTCTATTTATTTCAAAAAGTGAAAAAAACCTAGAACACTTCACAAATAAAATAAAAAAATGCAAGAAAACCTAGAACACTTCACAAATAAATAGAAAAATAAAAAAAAAAAAAAACGACAATCTATTGCTATTCTACATAAACAGAAAACTCAAGAAACCCTAACTGCGGTGTTCTTGAATACAAATAAAAAAAATAGAATAAAACCAAGTATTTTTTTCAATTCTTCAAAATAACGAATGAACTTAATTTTTTTTTGATGGATCTTTTAATGATTTTTATTTTATACTAAAAGCAAAATTAGAATATTTTTATTTTTTTAATAACAATTTGGTGGTTTAATATACCCACTTAATAAATTAAGAATTGTTTTGAAGTCTATTTTAAATGAATTGATGTGTTTTTTTTATTACTATAAAATTGTCAACAAATATATTATTACATTATATTAATTTAGAATTTTCTTTTTTTCTAAAATAACAAAATAAATGTCCAAGTAAACCAGTAAAAATTCGATTTTTTTTGTTAATAGTATCTTCGATTTTTTGTTGGTCCTTAAAAAGGGTTAAACGTTTAAAAATGTCCATCTAAAAAGTTTCAAAAGTCTGGTTAACCTAATTTCTTCAATTAAACGAATCAAAAACAAAAACTATTAAAAGATAATAGAATATTCCTAATAAATACCTTAAGACTTTTTGGAACTTTCAGTCTGGTAACCAACAAGATTTCCGTTTCCAGTCTTCTTTCATATTTCGAACACTTCACGAAAGTTTTTTCGGGTGAAAAAAAATGATTAAAATTAGATATTTTAAAATTTAGTAAATCATTAAAGTTCTAAATTAAAAATATTTGTTGACTTTCAACAACCAGAAACTGTTTTTGTTGAAAATTCTAAAACCAAAAGGTTCTTTTAATTGAAAGTTTCCATTTAAAAAATCTTTTAAATGGAAAGTTTATAGATTTTGATATTTCAATTATCTGATAATTTGAAATAATGTTTTAACACTTAATAATGTGAATTAAAAAGAGTTGACTTCAATTTTTATCCTATTCTTATCTTCATAAAGTTTTACACAAAACATTTTTTCTTGTTTTTGATTTGAATATTTTTTTCATGTCGACTAACTTTCTTAGTGTTTCTTTAATTTTAATTGTACTCCTAACTTTTTCTTCGCTTTCCCCAACAGACACCAAATGTCAATTTACATTAGGTAAACGATTTTTCTTCTACACAACAAATCTTTTTCTTTTCTTCTAAATTCTTACTTTTTGTAAAACTGTGTCCTTTTTTATATTCAACCAAACAATTAATTTCTAAAACTGTTTAGAAAATCATGATTATGATTTTACCTCATTTATAAAAACAAGCGGAAATCACTATTACGAAGACACTTATAATAAAAAATTATTTGTTTTTAATGTTTGTGCTAAAACAAATGCAGTTAAGGATCCATATACTTGTGAGTGCTGTACTCCTGATAAATACTCTTCAATTACTCAATCAAACGGAAAATGTCTTGCTTGGGGAAATGATGATCAACAAGAATATAGCTTTATTGGTAAGATACTTTGGATTCACTTTTTTTGATTAACTTTTTTTTTTTTTTTTTTTTTTTTTTTTTTTTTTTTTTTTTTTTTTTTTCTTCTTTTACCTTTTTAATTTTTCTTTTAATTTTTCTTTTAATATTTCTGAAAAAAATACACCTGAGCAAAAACTGAACACCAAATTCATGTTGTTGTTTTTTTTTACTTTTTTTTTTCCTTGCAAAAACTGTACATCAACACAAATTTTCGAATCAGAATCAAAATAAAAAAAAAATTATTTTCCAACCAATAACAACCAAATTTAGAAAATAAAATATTGAAAAACAAATTAGATTAAAACGAGGTTTCTGGATTGTTTAATTCAAAATATTAACTGAAAAAAAAAAAAAAAAGTCAATTCTTCAAAAGAATCATTCACATTTTCTGAAAGAATTAACAAACCCTTGTCTAAAAACCATTTTTTCTTTATTGTAACACCCTCTTTTAAAATACTTATTGATTCCAAATCTTTCCAATGTATTCACTCTTTGTTCCACTAATATTGAAGAGAATAGCAACCATCAAGTCAACAACTTTCACTTTTTTACAAATTACAATAGTACCACAAAACGGTACTGTTTACTTTGGATGGTGTCTAGTTGCTTTTTATTATTCAATCTTTTTCTGAAAAATAATTTATAATTTTTTTTCAAGTATAAAATAAAATTCCACAATAAAATGCAAAGTTGAATTTTATAATCTACTTTGGGAAATGTTAAATTGTTTGACCTTTTATTCCACTCTAAACATTCTATTAGGCATTTTATTTTATTTTGGAAAAAATTTCTAATAAATTGTTTTTAAAATAAGAAACTTTGAATAATAAAAATCAAACAAAAACCTCAACTAAATTAACAAGACCTTTTTCTGATCCAATTGTAAATTTGGAAAAAAAAGTGAAATTGTTGACTTTTGGTATTACAATCTTACTCGATTTGAACTTACTCTAAAATTTAAAAGGAACAATATGAGTTAGATTAAAAAAAAAAGAGATGATAAACAATCTTAAGATCTATCATTTACTGTTTTGCATTATTGTGAGATATTTTGAATTCAAAGTACTGTTTTTCAGCAATGATTGAGTCAACATAATGATTTAACTGAAGAGAATTAAAAATATTGAATACCTTTAATGTTTTGTATTGTCCTGGTTATTTCTATTATTGATTGTATATCTAATATGATAATACCTTGATCGTCAATAATTATTATTTTTTATGTAAAGGTTCGATCAATCTACCAACCAAATTGAAATAAAACCACAAAAAAAATTATCATTTGATCTGATCATTGGTTTAATTTCTTTTGTTTGATTTGATTTTTCAAAATTGATTGTTTCTTTTGAAGATCTTTATATTTATCAAATTATTATTTTTCTAATTCAAAAATAATTTTAAATTAACCGAAAAATTTTAAAAAAGTATAAAATCTGGATTAATTTTTAATACTGGATCTGAAGATCTGTATCACGCTTTGTAATTTATATCACCTATTTCTATTAACCTCACAATTTCAAATAATTAGGAATTTTTTAAATTAATTAGTCATTAAAATAAAAATTATAAAGTACTATTGTACACACTTGAAAAGAATAATTAATATGAACAGAATAATTTTTTAAAATCCACAAAACGATGAATCACAAAGATGGAGAAACTATAAAAAAAGTTAATTTTTTATTTTATTATTCAGATACATTTTTAAGTTTAAACTAAGTAAACATTTGAATTGAAAATTTTTAAATAAAGTTTAAATAAATCCTATAATAGTTCAAATGTTCTAAAAATGAAGATATTTTCATTTTTGAAATTTCAAAAAGAATTATATAAAAAATACATAAGATACCTTTGTAAGATAAAAAACAAACGTGTTTTATTATTTTATTAATAATTAAAATTTTTACAAAACATTTCAGAAAAGAAAAAAAAAAAAAGAATTTAAAGTAATTGACAAAAAATTATTTAATAATATTGGGATTAATTTATGGGAATTAAATGAATTGCTTTTTTAAAAGATAAGACCAAGATATAAAACTTTATATAAGAAATATTCGATGAAACCTGAAATTCTCTTTTCTCAAGTAGAATTGTTAAAAAAAATAATTAAAAATTTCATTTTTTTTTTTTTTTTGAGAATCTCTAAAATATTTGGATTTATTTTTCATTTGTAAAGAAAATTATGTTCAAATAATTACAAAATATAATTTGAATAAAATATCAAAATATAAAATAAATGGATTTAGTACCAGATCTCGTAAAAATAATCTCCATAAAAAAAATCAAATAAATGTCTCCAAATTACTTTTAATTTGTCTTTTTTTTTTAAAATTATTTTCTCTGAAATTTTAACTCTAGATATTAACAAAATAAAATTAAATATTTTTTTTTTTTTTTTTTTTGGAGAGTCTATAACTTAAGAGCACCAATATAATTTTCAATAAAGGATCAAATATTTCAATTTCAGAGGGGGGTATGGTATTGCTACTCCCTTAATCATTATATTCAATTTACAATGAAATATATTGATAATAAAGTTTTTTTTTTTCGTTTTTTTTAATTCATCATTAAACCAAGCGTTACTGATTATGTCTTTATACAAAAGGAAAAAAAAAAAGCACAGTTACAGATTTATCAAATGTAAAATATATTGTATAATTATTATGAAATCCAAGGAATTAAAAAATATAATAATAAAAATCACAGAAAAAGTTTCTTTTGTAGAATTAAAGTTTAACTCACTATTTAAATTCAAAAGTATCTTTCTTCAAATTCAAAAGTATTTAAATTTTCTAACTATAAATTACTTTTTTCTAAATATTATTGAAATTAACAACTTATTTGTTTCTTCATTTATTAAAAGAAAATAGAAAGTAAAATACGAAAAATTTTTAAAAATAAAAAAAGACAAAGAAAAATAAAATTAAAATTCAAAAATAAGAACACACCTAATAATTACAAAATTGATTAATTTATCCTATTTTCATTTAAATTAATTCTGAAAATTGTTTTATTAGAAAAATTTTCAATATTTTTAAAAAACATTTTTTAGTATCTAATTTTGATCTCGTCTGATCACGCATTATTTTCTATTTTTCAAAAAAATGTTGATGATCAAACAAGTAGGTATTTAAAATGAAGTTTTACTTCATAATTAAATAAAATTTTCATTGACATCAATAAAGAGTATGAACATCTAAACTTACCATCGTTAAACCTTAATGAATTTATATGTTGATACTAACAGATATTATCCATAATTTTTAAATACATTACAAATAACAAAATTTGTAATGGTAGTCTCAAAAATAAGTGCACATTGATTTATATTTTTTATGAGTTTAAATTTCTTTTTTTTTTTTTGTTTTTAATTTTCTGTTAAAGAAGGAGACAATATTATTTATTTTGATTTTTCAAAAATAAATGGATCGGCCTAGATATGTAACAGAAGAAATAAATCCTGAATAATTATTATTTGATATTAAATATAAAAATTTTTGTTTCCCTATTTTTAAATTATACAGCTGTTCCAAGGCTACTGTGAATTTTTTTCAATATCAAATTTTGATGTTTAGAGTCATTTTGGAACTGAAAATTTATTTTTGAATATCAGAAAAAAGTCTTGAATATTGACTCATTTAGGAAAATTTTTTTTCAATATGAGCTTTATTATTCTTATATTTTGAGATTTAAAAATCTATATCAACATCAAAATTTGATATTGAGAAAATTTCACGGTAGCTTTGAAAAGACTATATGTAGTTTATAAAAAAAACCATAAAAAAAAAATAGTATTATTTATATAATCAAATTAAAAATTATTCTCTATTAACAGGAGAAGTAAGCCTGATAAAGATATTATCAATATCAAATAAATTTTCCTTGAATTATGTTTAATAATTTGATGTTCTGCTGTTGTTAATTTTTTTTTTTTTTTTATAATTTTTAAGAATTAAGTAAAATTTATGATTTTGCTCTATTCTTTTCGATTAAATAAAAATTTTTATTCGGTTTTTTTTGTGTTTTTCTGTTTATTTGGAAAATCAATAGATTTTCGTTAGGTTTTTTTTACTTTAGAAATAAAATAGAAAACCTCAAAAAAACCTAGAACACTTCAAAAATAAACAGAAAAACTCAAGAAAAGCTAGGTACTCAACGGTATTCAACAATCTACTGTCCCCTACAACACGAATCTAGGTGGGGATATCAAGCCTCCACATTTATCCAATTTTTTTTGCAAAATTTAAAGTTTATTAAGGTATTTCTTTTATAAATACCTACCCTAATCTCAAGTTTATTGTTTCTCTTCTTTCTAATCAATCTTATGTTGGTTGATTCTTTAAAAAAAATAAATTGAATTTTTCATTTTTTTTTAATCACCCTTTGAGTGAAATTGAATTGAGAATTTAAAAACTGAAATACTCAGCAAGATCTATTCTCATATTTTTTTTAAATTAACGCAATCTTACAAAAATATTTTTTCAAATTTTTTTTTTAAAAATAATCATTTG
This sequence comes from Anaeramoeba flamelloides, assembly GCA_027625915.1. NCBI lineage: Eukaryota > Anaeramoebidae > Anaeramoeba > Anaeramoeba flamelloides. The sequence continues at coordinate 94,136 of JANTQA010000008.1, forward strand.
TGGTTCTTTATTTATGGAATTAAAAAATTCATAAAAATATTTTCGAATCGAATTATTCAATAATTTAAATTTTAAATTATTATTTTTTTTTTACCTTTAATAGATAATAATAATTGGGATGTTGGCGTTAGACAAAAATATAGAACATATAATACTGGCGGATATGTGAAAAGATCAACCGTTCTTCAAGTTTTTTGCTCAGAAAGTAATCTTTTTAATTTTTTTTTTCAATTTTTTTTTTGAACAACAATAACATTAATTGAATTGAATTGGATGATATATATCTATATAAAGATCGATAGAAATATAGATACATTGATATTCACATTACAAGTAATTAAAGAAATTAATATAATTCAAATAATATATTAAGAAAAAAATTAATTTTTAAGAAATAAAAGAACTAATTAATATCAAAAAAATGTAATAAACACCACAAATTTCGTAATTAAAATGAATAATTATGATATTTATTATTGAAGGGAGAAAATTTCTTTCTTCCTGTTTGTCAAAATAAATAATTGTGGAAGATCACCAAATATTCTCGAAAATTTGATAACAAAAAATTACAAAATAAAATCATAACTCTGATATTAATCTTTGTTATATTACTCACATTTGACATAATTATAATTAAAAATAAATGAAGAAAATTGGATCTGATTTTTTTTTTAAATTACTATTTTTATTTATGATTATTATTATTTAACTAATAAAATTTCTAAAGTTTTATTAATAACACCATCAATAATAATAATAATAATAAATATTAACACCATTTAACAAAGAAGAAGATTTATAAATTATCCACCTCTAAATTAATATTTAATTCACTAAAAAAATAATTTCTTATTAAAATAAAAATAATAACCTTAAAGTTTTCAAGCGATAGTGAATGGTTTGTAAAGGTTAACAAGAATAATAGCTTTTATAACCATTTTATAAATTAAAGAACTTTGTAGTTATTTTTTTAAATGGTATATTTAAAATGAAAAAAAAACTCATTTAATTTGAGTAAAAAAATAGAAAAAAGATTTTTTGATATTATTTTTAATTGATTGGCTTAAAAATAAAAAAAAATAAAATTTTCAAAACAAAAATTTTTCAGCAGTATCAAATTAGATTCTATTTCTAATTTGATAAAGATTGAAGAAGTTGATTGAGATAATAATAAATTTTTGGAAAAAAAAAAGTCAAAACACCCCAATAATTTGTAGAATATTTTGAGTTGTATTTGAGGATTATTATTGTTTTGACTTGGTTTTTCCTCATTTTAAAAAATATTTGAGAGTTATTATTAAAAAATAATTTTTGAATTCAAACTTTTGAAAATCCTGTTACTCGGGTTTAGTGATATATATAAACTGAAATATTCTATATTTATCAAATTGATATTTAATCAAATGAAAATAAAAAAGATTTTTTGTAAAAAATGAAATTATATTATATAATTATTTTGTTTGGTAGTGAATTTCATTTTTATCAGAATTTAAAAAATACTATTTATTTTTGACTGATGAGCGAAAGAAAATATTTTATTAATTTTTTTTTACAATATTACTACGAAAAATTTTCTCAACATAAAACAGTATTTAAAATTCCTCATTCAATTTCGTCCTTCATTTAATTTAATTTTCAAAAAAAAATCTATCTTAAAAAATAAAATAAAAAAAATTACTTTTTTTTTTTTTTTTATATTGATAAAGGAAGAAATCAATGGGCTTCTTACAGTCGTTAGGTTTTCTTGAGTTTTCTATTTATTTGGAAAATCTATTAATTTTTTAAATGAATAGAAAATTTATTAAATTTTCTTTTTATTTCTGGAATTAAAAAAAACCTAAAGGCGCCTCACTTGAGGTTTACTGTTTTATTTGGAAAATCAAAAAAAACGCCGTTAGCTTTTCCAGAATTTAACAGAATTGAGTAAAATCAAAGATTTTTCTCTGTTCTTTTGAATTCTGGAAAAGATAGGCACAAAACGACACTTGACGATACTCACCTGATTCCAAATTGTAAACCAGAAATTTAGATGGTAAGAAAAAAATATATTTTGGAATCGTGTTGGTTCCGAGTTTTTTATTGGTTGAAAAAATAACAAGTGGAGTAAAGAAAAGAAAAATTAAAAAAAATTGAAGTTGAAAAAACTAAAAGTAAAGTGAAGGAAAAAGAAAAAAACAAAAATAAAAAATTGAAATTTAAAAAAGGTTTTTATTAACAAGAAATTGTTTAAAAAAATCAAAAAAAAAACAATTACCAGGTTTTAATTAAAAAGATTCAAAATTACAACCACGATACTTTTATTTAAAATTTAATTTATTTTGATAATTGATCTTGAATTTTTATTTGAATGGTTACAGTTGTTTAGTTGCTATCATTTTTTTTTTTCTTTTTGATCTGATTTGCTTTAAACCTTTGGTCATTTTTAGCATTTGCTTTTTAGATTATATTTTAAAGTTACTAATACCTTTTTGTAACTGTTTCCCGAGTATTAGCAAGTAACCACTTGGTCTTTTTTCTTTGCAACTCTTCTTCTCAATATAAAGAAATCTCGGTCAGGGAAAAAATGGAAAAAAAATTAAAAAATCTATTTTTTTTTTTTTTCAAAAAATACACCTTTAGTTAAAGTTCCAATTTACCATTTATTTATTTTTTATTTTCTAACTTTTGCTTGACAAAATATTTTTATGAATTAGTCTAAAAGTTTTGCATTCAAATTATTAATCTTTTTATATTTTACAAAATCTGGTTCCTTATCGTTAATTATTTATTTCTCTATCGTTCGATTTTTTTTTATTTTTTAAATTAGATGCTGAATTTGAAATACTTAGTGCATTTAATGAAACTACCTTCCCGCCACTTATTGTCATTAATGCAATGAGTAAGCACGCGTGCCGAGAACCCGCACCAACACCAACACCAACAAACGATCCAACATTTTGTAAAGCCATCGTAGATAACGAAATTTTCAATCTTTCACCATTAAAAGGAAGATACACATGGACAGACAAATTGACTAAAGGCAAATATTACCTTCAAATATGTGGTCTGCTAACGGATGTAGGTGACTGTAGTTGTTGTTCTTCTGGAGTTGCAACAGGCTATTTGGAAACAAGCGACGGTGTTTGTAAAAGATTAGGTGATTTAAATAATTTCGCATACACAAAACTTCCAAACTCAATTGATATCAATGATGGTGTTAGTTTGACATATCATCATAAGGTTTCAAGCACGATCACTAATATGATGAGATTCGATTTTTTTTGTGATCCCGATGTTAGCCCTGGTGAGATTATTGATATCATTGAAACAGGAGTATCACCTACGCGATCTGAAATCAATTTCCCATCAATTCATGGTTGTTATGTAAACCCTTGGAATTCACCCACGCCAAACCCCTCTCCAACAACTTGCCCAACAGGCTGCCCTTCAGTAACACCAAAAAGTTCAACCTTGCCAAAGGGTTCTGGCTTAAGTGGCGGTCTTGTGTTCTTGGTCTCCTTTTTATGCGGAGCAGCTACTTTTGTCGGTGGGTTTTTTGTTCATAAATATAGAAAAAACAGTACTACGCAGTATGAACAACTTTAAATCCATTTTTTTTTTTTGGATATTATTCCTCATTTTAAAATTATAACCAGAGTAGATCATTTTGAGCAATTTACAATTTTTTTTAATTTTGTGATTCTATTTTCTTTTTTTCTACTCATATAATGTTTTACAGTACTAAAAACAACAATAAAAACAAACCTAAACTCTAAAATTAAAATCAAATAAAACAAACAAAATTCTTTTAAAATTTTTTTTTTATGAAGAAAATATTAAACAATAAAAAAAAAGTTTTTTTATTACTGAAGAAGTGTAAATTACACTCGAAATGTCCTTTTACTTACATTTCCTTAAAGGTAATTTAAGCTTAAAAACATAGATTTCACAGTTGTTTAAGGGAAAGACATAGTCATAATTTTTTTATGTTTAAAAAGCAAAAGCAAAAAATTGAAGAGAAAAAAGGATAAAAAGTAAAAAAAAAAAAAAGAAATTTAAAAAAAGGTTTATAAGAAGCAAAAAAGTGAAAAGAAAAAAGGAAAAAAAAAAAGAAATTCAAAAGGGCTTATAACAAGCAATTGATAAAAAATGAAAAAAAAAAAAAAAAAAACAATGCTATATTTTAATTAAGAACTGACAAAATCACAGCCACGATGCTTTGAGTTGAGTTAATTAAATAATTTGATAGTTGATCACGATTGTTCATTTGGGGTTGGTTATTTAATTGTTTTCATTTCTTTTTTACTTTTTGATCTTATTTGCTTTAAACCTTTGGTCATTTTTAGGCTTTGCTTTTTAGTTTTTATTTCCAGGTTACTCATATTTTTGAGTTTCAGTATCCCAGTATTAGCAAGTAACCACTTGATCATTTAACTTTGCAACTCTTCTTCTCAATATAAATAAGATTCGGTCAGGAGAAAAAATGGAAAAAAATAATAAAAAAAAAAAGATTTTGTGATTCAAATTCTAAAGAGAAGAGTCAAATAGATCATTTTATTTTATTTTATTATTATTTAAAGTGTCTGAATTGATTTTAATTCTTTCAATTTTTTTTTTCTTTTACTGCCCTTTCAATTGTACAGACAGAAATCTCAAATTTTTCTTTTATAGTTTTTCTTCTTTTTCTTTTTCTTTTCTATTGATTAACTTTTTCCTTTTCTTTACTTTTATTCTCTATCAACTTTTTTAGAGAAAGAAAAGTTAATTTTATAGTTTGAGTTCTCTTCCATACTTCATTTTGGGTGATCATTTTTATTTTTCATTTTTTATCAAGAAAAAATGTTAAAAAAACCCAAAAAAAAATTTAAGGAAAAGTTAAAAAAAAAATCAAAATTTTTTTATTTGTAAGATTCATTAATTTATTTGTACCTGATTGTAAAATACTTTTTCAGTTAATACCTTGAAATTATATCAATATATAATTCTTTACTAGATCGAATATTCAGCGAATAAAATTTAAAAATTAAAAATTTGTTTTTAATATTATACAAGTTTAATAAAATAATCTTAGATATATAAAAAAAATATATATATACATATATTTTTTTTTTTGAATTTTTTTTATCTGTAAAAATATGGTAAAAAACTTATTTAAAATTATATTTGTAATTCTAAATTGATTTTGAGCTTGATTTTTTCGAAAGGTTTTTGATAGTTAGTTTGTTATTGAATCAGCTTGTTTATTGTATTTCTAAATTTTATTAAGTCAGAAATTAATTAGAATTTGAAGAAATAAAATTAAGATTATTTGAGATATAATATAAATGTTTGGGTTGTGTTATTAATGATGTTTCGATTTTTTTCAGGTTAGTTTATTCATTTAGTTTATAGATTTTGTATTTTTTTCGTGATTAATTTGAACGGTGTTTATCCGAAAATAATTAATGTTCATTTGATTGATCATTGAAATTTAATTTTTTGCAAAAAAAATTAAAAAAAAAAGTATTCAGCACCAAGTGTTCGCGAGAGGTTCCCCATCTCACTAACTAGCTTAGCCCTCAATTCGTTGATCTTCTGGGTTCGGAATGTGTCCAGGATTATTAAATTGGGTATGGCCGAATACACTAATGAAAAAACAATAGATAAATTTCATAAAAATTTCTTTTCATAAAATACTAAATATATTTATAATCTTAAATAAATGATTCATTGATTTGATTTTATCTCTCAAACAGAAAGTGGAATATTATTTATAGATCAAAAATAAAAATATAATTATTAAATATGAATAAAAATGATATAAGAAATATACTCAATAATATAAAATTTTACTTGTAAAAAGAATAAATGTTATCAAAAAAAATTTTGGTAAAAATGTCAAAATAATTTTTTAAGGGATCTATACTCCACAACATACGGCAAACTGTTAAAATATGTTGTTGGTGATATGGTCTATTAACAAATTTTGTGTATGTCAAGTGTCAAAAAATTCTGATTGACTAAGAAACCCAAAAAAGAATATTTTTTTCAGTTAGATCAATTTTTTTAAATCCATTTTTTCCGAAAAAAAAAACATATGAATTTCATCTTGTTTCTCACAATATAAAAAATTTTACCGCTTTTATTACCACTTCCATCATTATTATACAATAAAAATTCTTTGTTGTCAGGAATATTAATATAAAGATTTTGTTTTTTTTTTGAGATAATTTTTTTGGTTAAACAAAAAAATTGATATAAACAACCGATTTGAAAATAATTGTATTTTTATAAGAAGAATAGTTATAATAATTAAAGTTTTTGTGTCTTTTAGAAAATCTACTTTAAAATTTTGTTTTTTTGTCCAGATAAAATTAGATTGTTCAAAATAAAATTTTCTTAGGGATATATTGGAATAAAGTAATTTTATTGTTAAAATTCAAAATCATTTTTTTTTTGACAAAAATGATTTAAATTGTTATAAGGATTCTTGTGAATAAGATCAAACAATTTGTTAAAAAAAATTTGTAATTTTTTTTTATTTTTTGAAAACCAGAAAACAACTTTTTTAAAACATTAAATAAAAAAAATTTTTGTATAATAGATCCTAATTTAATAAGTAACTTTTGTTAAACTTCCATCAACTATTCATTTATTTAGCCACCAATACCACAATTAATTCTATTGGCTAAGATTTGAATTGAAATATTAACCATGAAAAAGAATAACCAATAAAAAATTTTTCTTTTCTAAATCAATACTATTCAATATAAAACAAAAAAGAGGTATTGCCATTTACAAGAATTAACTTAATTGTTTATAAAAATAATAGGTTACCTATTTGACTTTATATTGGAAAGGTATGAATTTTAGAATTCATATAAGTTACTCAAATTAATAAATTGTTTAAATGGGTTAACTCATCCGTTTTAAAAGTCAAGAAACTAAATTATAAAAAAAAATATTTATTGCCTCTCCTCTGAAAATAATCGTAAAATCTAAATTTCTGAATTTGCAAAAAATAATTTTTCAGATATTATTCCTTTGTCAAATATCTATAGTTTTTTAAGATTATTAATAAACAAGATTCATTATCTTTATTAGCTCTAGTAGATAATAAAATGATGTTTAAATCTTTTAAAAATTTTCTAAATTCAAGTTTAGGAATTCGGGAAAGTATCGTAGAGTGTCTAGCTTTACTTGAGGTTTTCCGTTTTATTTGTGGAGTGTTCTAGGCTTTTTTGGGGTTTTCTATTTTATTTATGAAGTGTTCTAGGTTTTTTTTACTTTTTGAAATAAACAGAAAATTTTAATAAATTTTCGGTTTATTTCAAAAAGTAAAAAAAACCGAACGAAAATCTATTGATTTTCCAAATAAATAGAAAACTCAAAAAAAACTAACGAAAATTGATTGATTTTACAAATAAACAGAAATCTCAAGAAAATCTAACGGCGATTTTTTTTAATTTGAGAAATAAACCTAACTACAAAAATATTTAAAATGGGTAGGCTTCAACTTGTATTTTAAAACTCAGAAATTTAACAAATTAAATTAAATATATTTTCTTTTTATTTCTCAAATTAAAAAAAACTAACAGCAAACAAGAGGAATTCTAAACTCCTCCCTACATTTACAATAAAACAAAAAAAAAATTACAAGATCATTTAAAGATTTTATTTTATTTTTAAAGAATACTACTACCTCAATTTTGATGATTTTAAATGAATAAAACTTGTAAAATTTTGATTTAAAGACAAACTTTTCAAAAAATAATAATAACAATTTTTCAATAAAATCCTTCGGAATAATAATAAAATAATAAAACCCAAATGAAATTATTCATATAATTGGATATAATATTTTTTTTTATTTTACTAAGCTACTATACAAATAATCTTTATTAATTTTTCTTACAAAGATAATTCTTTCTAAATTCAATATTCTAGAATATTGTCATAATTATTCGAAAAAAAAAATCATTTTTATCTGGTAATTAGGTGTGTGATTCAAAGGTATATATATATATCTATAATATTACTTAAAAATCACTGGTTTAATTTTAATTATTATTATTGCTGTTTTTTTCACATTTTGAGACTTTAATTTAGATTATTTGATCTAAAAATAGAAAAGTTATTTTTTCTGGACATATTTAAGAAAGATATTTTACAACTTTGAAGTCTGGTTATTGATGACTCCGCCTTTAAATTAGTCGAAAAATACATATTTTTTTCACAGAAATTCTTTGGGTGTTTTTACGAATAAAAGGTTTCTTTTACTTTTAAAAGTTCAAATATTTATCTTATTTCAGTAATAAAACTATTTAGATCCATCATAACCATAGTCAACTAAAATTGTTTCACCTTATTAACAACATACCAGAATTGAATTCACTTGACTGTTTATTGTGGATCACTTTAAAAATCTCATTTATTTTTCATTTTCCCAAATAAAAAAAATTCTGTCCTTAAGAATGAATCAAAACAATGATCAAAAGGAATCTTTACAAAAGAAAGAACCAACTTTTTTGAAAAAAGAACCAACGAACAAATCCTCTTTTTATAATAATTGCGTCAAAAAGCAACATAAGGAAACAATAATTTTTTTATTAGTTTATTTTGGGATACTGGTTGTTGTTTTACTAATTCTAGGGGCAATACTGGGAGTTTATAGAAAACAAATAGATGGTAATTTACTCATCCTTTTTTCTTCGAAAATTTGAGAACTAAATTAATACACAAACTCGATTAATACCAATAAACCATCTTTTTGAAAATAGAAAACAACGAAACGAACGAATTCTTGGAAAGGTACTGTAATTCTAAATCCCTTAAAAACAACGTTAAAGCTTTTAATCAATTTTTGGAGAAATTCGATGAATTAACAAAAATAGTTGAAGAACTAAAACAAAATGAGATACAAGAGATCTTTCCAGAATACCAATTGCCGAATCACAAAACAATTCATCGGGTTAACGAAATGGAAAAGAACGAAGATAAAAAAGAAGAGATCTACAAAGATCTTTTGGATGGCAATAGAAACGCAAAACAACAAAAAAAGAAAGAACAAGAAAAAGAACAAGAAAAAGAAAAAGAGAAAAAAGTAAAAATTCTTCCAATCAAATCTTATGAAACATTTCAGCCAGAATTTTCAGACAAAGGTATTGAGCTTTCAAATAACGATCAAACAGCTTCAAATTTAGAAAAGAAAAACTCCAAGTTGAGAGTGTGTGGGAAAAACTCATATTCGGTCGGTGTTCACGAGATATTGGTGAAAATTGATAAATTTGTAAAGACAGAAGAAGAATTAAATTGGGTCCAGTTAGGTGTAATTGATTCCAACACTAAAAAAGATTGTTTCTCAAATAATAAAAACGATGAATGTAAAGGAACATATTCTTATGTAAGTTATTGGAATGGGTACTATAATGTTTTTGCTAGCCAAAAACAAAAAGTTCATCCCAAATTATTCCTCAAAGAAGAGAATGGATATGGAAAACCTTTCAAACAAGACGATCAAATTAAAGTGATTCTCGATATGGACAAAAAAACTCTTTCTTTCAAAGTGAATAACCAAAATTTTGGTCAAGCCTGGGACAATTTGCCAGATCAAGTGTATTTTTTTGTTGGGTTGTTGGGGCAAACAAACGAACCAAATAGAGTCACTTTATTAAACGATAAATTGTCATAGAAAAGATCTTTTTTGAAAAAAAGGTTTTTCTTGAAAAAGATTTTGCTCTTTGACCCAATAATGGAAATTACATTTATTATTTAGGCTTTAATAATCTATAAATTAAGACACTCTTCAAAATAAATCATGGCCTAGGATTGTAAACTCTTTTTTACTTGTTGGATAACAGTAAAAATATCAATTATTTTTGAGAATTGCCTTTTTTAAAAAATTAATTACACAGGTGTAAATATAAGTGTATTAAAAAATAGAGTTTTTTTTTTAAAAAAACTCTATTTTTTATCATTGGTATTTCATCTCTTATGTATAATAAGAAACGTTAATTTTGAAAATTAATGGAATTAATTGAGATTTGGGAAAATAAAAACAAATTTTTAATACCAGTTTATTTTTGTTACATGATTTTTATTTTTTATTCTATTAATAGGGATATTATAATAATAACACCTCTTTAAAGACGCTGATCAATACTACTTTTACAATAAGATATATGTATATTGATTTGGAGATTTTTGGCAAAAAAAATATAAATTAAATTTATAAAAAAAAGAAAAAGAAAAAGAAAGAGAAAAACAAAAGTATCAAAAAAATAAACACAAAAATTTGAAAAAGTAAAACTAAAAACTGGCTAAATTTGAAAAAATGATAATGATCCAAAAATTTAAAAAAATTTTTCGAGAAGAATATGGAATAAAACCCTCAAAACAACTTCCATTAACATTATAAAGCGAGTCCAATTTTTGAAAAATAATTTAGATCTTTGATATTTGTCTTGGTTAAGTTAAAAATTTTTCATATAGGAGGTGTATGGGGAAAAGATGACTGCCTTAAATAAACTCTTTTTCAAATAATTCGGTACAAAAAATTTCAAGAATTATTTATAATTGATTCAAATTAATTGTACTATCATTCTAAAATATAGTTAAAATTTTAAAATATAAAAAAAAATACTCAATGAATCATTAAAACTCAATAAAATCAAACAATAAAAATTAAAATTAAATATGTTAAAAATTGATGTGCACTTTTATTTGAAATGAGAAATCTTGTTTTATAAATTGTAGAGAAAAAAATTATAAAATCAATAAAAACCGTTGAAAAAGGCGAATTGGGGAAAAAGTTCTTTACATTTTTTGAAAACTATTTACACGTCAAACTTTTGTTCTTTAAAGTCTGATTTTTCAATATAAAGCCGCAATTCATCTGGGGATTTTGTTGGAATTATTTTTTTTTTTTTTTTTCTTTTTTCTTTGTTCCATACAAAAATCCAATAATGGTCTTGCAAAATTCCTATATCTAGCTCATTCGAAATCAAACTTAAACTATTTTCATTTTTATACTCTCAAATTATTTCTAAATTGGTTTCTTCTTATTTTGTTTTTTTCATTTTCCAACTGTTAAATATTCATAAATAAAAAAACAAAAAAAGAAAAATATTAATAATTAAAATGAAAATCACCAATAAGTAATTCTCTTATTAATAATATAATTAAATAGTATTGATGATTCGAGAGGTGTGTCATTTTGTTTGAAAAAGAGTTTATTTCATTTTTTATCTTTTCTGGTTTGTTTTCATTTCCTTTTTTCCAAATTATATAATATATTTTGTTGGATCGGATATTTCCAAATGATAAATAGAAGATTTTCGTGGAATATCAATTATTAATTACGGAATGTGGAATTTTTTCTATAATTGATAACCCTATTATCGGGTTTTTGTCCCTCCTGTGTATTCTGGGGGCGTGTCTAGGTTTTCCAGGATTGGAAATAATTTAGTAAAATCTATCATTTTACTCAATTCTTTCTAATCCTGGAAAACCTAACTACAGTGGATAGTTTCTATTTGGTCATGAGAATGATAAATTTATTTTTTATATATTATTTTAATTATTTTTCTTCTTCTCTTTTTTTTATTTGGTGATTTTTCTGTAATTTCTCCTTTCTATAAATAAATAAATAAATGATTAATAGAAGATTTAAATAAAGTTTGTTAAATAAAAGAAATCAATTTAATTGGGTTTGATGGTATCTTATCCTTTTGATGATTTATAATTTTTGGTGAAATTTCAACAAATTAAAATATAATTTTTTGTTCTACTTGTTACCAAAATGTTGGAAATAGGATTTTTATTTTTTTGTGGTTTTATTTGTTTTTTTTTTTTTTAATTAGATGAAAATAATTACTCAAAGTTTTTTATAAAAAAAAAAATTATTAAATGTTAAATTAAACATGGATTCAATATTAAGTTTTGTAAAATTAAAAATTGTGACATTTTTTTGCTATTTTTAAAATTGTGTGTTTACAAATTTTTGAAATGTGGTTTACTTTATCAAATTTTCAACAACCAAATAAAATAAAAGTACTCAAAAAAAAAATATTTTTCTATTTTAAAGTATTAAAAGTATGATTAATTTTTATTTTTTTTTGTATTTATTTTTTAGTAAAAAATGTTATAACAAAATCGTTTTCATTGGTTTATTACAAGAATGGTTCTGTAAAGTAATATATTTTTTATTAACCAATAAAACAAAATAAAATAAAAGAAATGAAATGAAAGGAAAGTAAAAATTAATTTTAAAATAATTGAATTAAAATTTTAAATATTATAAATTGATTCCAGGGGAAATTTTAATTCCACCCTTTGGTATATCTTGCTTAACATCAACAAAATCATTTGATTTTAAAACTAATAAATGGAAGAATATTTTACTTGCCAACTTTCTATTGCTTCTTTCTGTGAGGGTTGAGAAATCCATTGTTTCTTCTGTTTCAAATTTTTTCTTTAAATAATCTCTTAATTTCTTCGATTGTACATCCTCTAATTCCTTTTCTTTTAAGGGTGATAATGTATCAAGAAAGGGTTGATCTAATGTTGAAGAAATATCGGAGGGTCTACCGATTTGGAATTGCTGCTCCCCGCTTCCAAAATCCTTCGATAGTGAAAAGCGGTCGTATTCATCACCGAGACTAATTCCGCCACGGTCCACCTCTTGTTCACGCTCGGAGGGTATCATCCCAGTCGAAGGGGGGAATGTTGTATCTATTCTCCGTTCTGTTGTGGGTGTTTGAAACACCCCAAAGGATCTCCGATCCATGGGCACCATGCCCCCAATACCTTGGTCCATTTCTTCGCCGTGTGCAGTGGTGGCTGTTCTCATTGTTTCCGTTTCTATTTGTTCACGTATTTTCTTTTCTAATTTTAAGCTTTGGTTCGAAATGCTTCGTACATGTTTCATTCGTTCCCTAACCTGCGTTGGTAAATTGTTTGAAATGGTATTTGTGAAAAAATAATTATTGAGTGTTCTATATCTTCTTTGTTCAAGATGTCTCCTGTCTACCAATGTATCTGAAGGATCTTCAAGCATATTCCTCATAAAATCTGTATCGAGTCTAATTTTTTCATCAACAGTTTTGCGTTTTTTCCTCCCGACTGCCCTTTTTTTCGTCTTCTCCGTGGGAGTTTTTTCTGCTGTCTGTAGTAACTCTTCTTCCTTTAAAAGTAATTTTAATTCCATCAATTTTCGAGGGGTGGTTAAAAGATCTAATTCTTCATCCCTGATGTCTCCCCTGCCCGCTATCAACCTATCATAGGTTGTTCTTCTTCGGATTTGGTCAGTGCCTGGTGTTAAATCAAAGGTGTAATCAGAAATGTCGCGAAAGTCAAGGGTTCTTTTTCTTGTTGAATCTGGTTTTGGTGTCATTTCTATTTTTTTTTTTTTTTATTTTTATTATTTTAGGTTTTCAGTAATATTTGTAATGTTTTTTTTTATTGGTAGTGGAATTTATTTTGCATTTTTTGTGAAATTTTAAATAATCATTTTGAAATTAAAAATTAATTCCTTTGAAAAAATTTAATAAATATTTGAGTTTCAATAATATCCCTTGAAGAAATAATAACTTTGCCATTATTAATTGTTAATAGTTTATTTCGCAATAATACGTAAAGTGAAAATTTTGCAGATCAATCAATTTTTCTGTTTTTTTTTATTTTTTAACAAGGTAAATTTTCAAATTTTAATATCTAAAACTCACAAAGTCTACAAAATAACAAAAAAAAAACAAAAATTGTTATTTTCTGAAAGACTTTATTTTTATAAAATATTTTGATTCTTTTTGTTCAATATCGAGGAAGAATCTATCAAATATTCCCGAAAATACCCCGAAAATAGAAAATACCCAAAAATTTTTTAACCGGGAAAAAACACTTTTTGAACAACTTCTAAGAAACCCTAGTGTTCGTATACTCAGTTTAAAGGTAAATTTGGAATTTTATTGTAGATTAAAATTTTTTTTCTGAAAATGTCAACATTTCAAAAAATTTAAATTTTAGAGAATAGTATTCAACCCATTGTGTGTGAAAGGAATTGGTATCTTAGATGACTATAGTATTTCTGATCATTTCGAAATGGTATTGACTAAATGAGAGAAAATTTAATTGTAAAGAAAATTTCTAATTGTCTATTATTACCCATAATTTTGTAATCTTAAAGACAATCCAAAAATAACCGAGTAATATCTAATCGTACAATACATACCCATACCCTACACAAGGCAACCCAAGCAAAACTTTATTTAACTTCCCATTCCATAAAAGGAACTGGTCTAACCAAAACAGACAAACCCATACTAATACACTTACCAAAGGTACCCTGACATACCCATACACAACCCAAGCATACAATGACATAACCATACACGTTCCCTAATAAGTACCAACAATTACTCAAATATACTCAAAAGGTACCAAAAACTCTTTAGATGGCTTCAAAGTAGAAAATTCAAAGAATATATTTTGTCTGAAAGTAAAATTGTTATTTTACCATTAAACTGAGTATATTGGCACTAGAGTTTCTTAGAAGTTCTTCAAGATTGTTTTTATGTGGTTAAAAAATTTTCGGGTATTTTCGATTTTCGGGTATTTTCGGGAATATTCCAAATACCCATCGAGGAAAAAATGAATTGGATTAGATCTGATGAGCTTTGCAGAAAATGAAAAAAAGTTACAGGTTAACCTAATAACTCTTGAAATTTTTGATTACTTGGTCTCGATATCCAAAGAAATCTTTTTAAACAATCAAAAAAAAAAAAAAAAGAAATTTTAAAATATTCCTAATCAATTTCCCCAACAATAAATTCAAACAAGTTAATTGACATTTCATCTGAAGATAGATCTTTTCAAAATTCCATTATATTTTTTTAAAAAGTTAAACCCACGTTGTTTTGGCTATCAATGGTTTGGCTCTTAATTTTTGGAGGAACTTTTGGAATTATTTGGCTTTTGCCAAAAAAACTTTTCTCTAGTTTTTTAATATCTTTTATTTATACAAAAAATATTCATCAGGATTGAAAAAAATTGATTTTTGAAATGATCTCTTTTGACAATTATTATTATTTGTTTTTTGGGATTTAGTTATTTCTTTTTGAATTAGAAAAAATATTGAATCGAAAGAAATTATTTTGATTAAAATGTTCCTAGAATAAGGATTTTACTTTTTTATTTTCAAACTCCTTGAAAGATATCTTTGGCATTCCGATTATATAGTCAAACTTTCAATAATTAAACTCTTTTTGAGTCATAAAGGTTCCTGGTTTTATTGGAGGAATAGAACAAATTCTCTGAGTTTTATTCAATATTCTTTTCAAAATAAATTTTAATTTGTAGATTAGAATCATTTTACCATTTTGAAAAAAAAATTTTTCTTTTTCTTTTTTATTTGTTTTTTGCCTTTTTTTTTTTTTTTTGTTCTTCTTTTCTTTTTTATATTTGTTTAAAAAAGTCAATTTGAAAAAAAAAATGTTTGAAACTCCAAATTAACATTAAGATAATTGATGTAATATAATTTCTTTCAACGTGTTTACATTAACTATTAAAAAATCTTATTTTTAACAATTGTAAAATACATGAAGAAATTGAGAAATTTTGCATTAACCTTCCGATATATAGGTCACAAAAATGTTTTTTACATTATATTTTTTATAAAATTTATAGTTTGTTAAGGTATTTCTTTTATGAACATCAACTTTCATTTGAAGTTTGTTATTTCTCTTATTTCTAATTAACCTTATAAGTTTGGTTGATTATTTAAAAAAAATTGAATTTTTCATTTTTGGCTTGGCACTTTGAGTGAAATGGTGTTTACATTTAACATACAATTTTTTTTTCTTCCATTTTATCGGTAATCTTTAATGTTCCAATTTTATTTTGATTAAGAATTATTTTTAAAAAATTATGTCAGCCTACAGAAATACTCTTCATAATTCATGTTTGATATCTTTTTTTAAAAATTGATCAACTTTTTTTTTGGAAAATTTTTAAAACTACAAATTAAAAAATCCAAAATTAATTTGAATCTATTCAATTAATTTATAATAAGAATTTCGTTGATTATATGTTGAAGGAAAATAAAAATACTGAAATTTTTGTTTTTTTTTTCCGATTTTAAGGAAAAACATTTGTGATCAAAAAGTCTAATGAAGTTTTTGAAAAAAACCGTCAAAAATTTTAAGTTGATTTTGTTTTCCTCTGACTTTCCCTTCACTTCAGATTATATTCAAGTAAATAATTATACCCTTTTCATAATATAACATCACACTTGAAAACAGGGTAGGGGTAAGCCTTGGTACAGTGGATTTTAATTTTTGGAATTTTCAATTAAATTTCGAATTTGATTTGAAGAAAATATTTTTCCCAAATGATAAAATTATGGAAGATCAAACCCAAAAATTTGTGTTTTTCAACAATTTCTATCAACCCAACATTCTTTAAAGAATAAATGCCAAGTTAAATATAAAAGTAATTTGGGTTGGCAGTCAAATTCGGATAGTCCTTTAGTGATAAGGTGGGCATTTTCAAAAAATATTTTTAGTTGCTTAAGGGATTAGCGTCTACCAAGGAGAAGCCTAGGATCAAAGTCTGTTGTTATTGGACCTAACCACAAAAGTGCTACATGGTTCAAATGTCTCTAAAAAATCGATTAGTCAAAGTAGTAATATTTGTTGATCTCATCAATTAAAAATGATCAATCTATTAGTAAAAAACTCAACAATTTCAGAATAAAATCTGCATTTCGCCATAAATCTGAAGGTTGAATAATCAATATTCAGACTACAAAGTCACAAAATATCTTTCTTAAATTTTTGGCGAAATGTAGATTAGTTACTAACAAATTCGTTTTTTTTTTAAAAAAAATTAAATAATTAACCAATATATTTTTTTGACAAATTATATCTCAAATCATGGAAATATATTGATGCTACAAGTAGCTTTATCAAAAGCAAACAAAAATAATCATCCTTTGTACTTTTATGTTGATGATTATTGAGTTAATCTTTGAAATTGAAAAATTGAAAAAATAATGACTTTTGGGAGTTCTAAATCTAAATTATTAAATACCAGAATACTTGTATTTTGGAGTTTCTATTATTTAGATTTGGAAAAGGAATTAAAAATAATTTTTTCAAAATGAAACTTTTTTAATTGTGATCCTTAGTAAAAAATGTAATAATTAATTGTGCAATAAGATTTATAATAGATTTTTTAGAGCTATTTGAGCCATGGTGCACTAATATCATTTACACCCAATTACAACATACTATGATTATAGAGAAATCTATGGTGACTCTAATCCCTTAAGAGAATGTGAATTTTAAAATTAAAAAGTTTTTGAATATTTCAAAAGAGATTTTTGGACTCTATTGGTTTTAACAAGAATTTTCAAGTAGTGCCGATATTGGTAACAACCCAAATAAAGCTACTTTAAAATTAAAAATAGATAAAATGATAATAAAAAAAAAGAAAAATTGTGTTTTTTAAATATTTACGTTCTTGCAAAAATTCTTCCCCTAAAGAAATCCCACCACCAATACCCATCCCCATATCTTCTGTTTCGAAAATTTGACTGAGTTTGGTTTGATCTCTTGGAATAATATCACCTAATTGTGTTATGTCTTGTGGAAATTCAAGATCTGGTAGATCACCTCTTTCTCGTGAAATAGTTATTTGTTCTTGTCTTGCTTCAAGTTCTTCTAATGGAATTTGTTGTCTTTCTGGTATCTGGAACTAATTATTGGATTGAAATGAAAAGCATTAATGAAAGTTTGGAAATCAATACAAAAAGGATTTGTGATTTTTTTTAACAAATCTGGTTGTTCTTTTAATACTAATTAAAAGATACTCAAGTTCCCAGAAGGAAATCACACAAAATGTGCGGATAATAAAATTAACACAGAACACTCAAAATTAAAAAGAAAATCAATTGTCAATAAGGAAGCAATTGCAAATCAAAAAAAAAAAAGAACAAAAAGAAATCAAGTAGAACAATCTTAACCAGAAAACTATCCTCAAAAAAAAAAGAAAAACTTACAACATCAAGAGTTTGAAAAAGAAGCCCTTCTTTGGTTGGTTGGATTAATAACGGCAATTCCCCCAATTGGGTACTGAGTAATTCGCTTGTTGAATATTCTGTTAAGGTAATTGAGTCAAATTTTGCAATAGTCTGATCAACAGGAAGATCTACAATCCCCGGCCGAAAGGTAAGTTTCATCTTATTAATAACATCAGTAACATCAACTTTAGAAAAACAAAAGAAAAGAAAATGGAGACGTAAAAAAAAATGATTACAATTTTGGAAATTTTTTACGAAATACTCTGATTAAATAAGGAAAAGCAAAACGTAGAGTGAGAAACAAAAGTTTGGTATTTCTTTTTGTAGTTTTAAATCACTTTAAGAACAGTTTTTAAAAAACTAATTTGAATCATTTGTTTTGAAAAAAACTTGCTGATCTTGGATTCTAAACAAGAATAATTTTTTACTTTAGTTTCTCCCTTTCTTAACAGGAAAGTAACCTAGAAAAAAATGTCTTGTTTGAACCTCTCTGTTTCAAGCCAAAAATGATTTTGATAACTTTAAACAAAAGAGTGATTGTATTGGAATTTTCAGGAATAATTTAAAGTGACCATTGTGAAAAAAATTTGGGTCATTAAAAAAAATTGGGTCAGTCAAAAATTTGTTTTCGTTTTTTAAATAGTAAATATTAGCAAAATGATTTTTCATCAAAGTAAAATTTTATGAACAAATCTTACATTTAATAAAAACCAAAGTCACTATCAATAATAATTTTCAAAGGCAAAATTATTTCGTTGCATTTTAACCTTTTGGAATTACTGTGGAACTCTAAAAAACAAAAATTTATTTTTAATTGTAAACTTTACTAAAAATGTTGATTTTTTTTATTAGATTACATTCCAAGATCTAGTTAATCATTGTTTGGGAAGACCAAAAATTAATAACCGTTTTAAATTAAGGTTTGTCTAAGGGGATTTTAAGAATTTAAATGGTTTCTGAAATCTTGATATTTCGGTATTTTGAAGTTTTGATTGTAAACATTAGTGGAAAACAACCTCTTTCGAAAAAACATCTTTTTTGGAAGATTTTATAATTCAATTTGATTTAAAAGGTTATTCAAGATTAACTGTGATAAATTTGTGTTCATTAACAATGATAAATATCTTATTGAATTAATAGATTTTAATATTTCCTATTAAATATTTCTCTTATTTTTAGTAAAGTTGACAATTAAAAATAAATTTTTCTTTTTTTAGAGTTCCACAGTAATTCTATAAGCACAAAATGCAACAACTTAATATTACTTTTGAAAATTATTATTGGTAATGACTTTGATTTTTATTAAATGTAAGATTTGTTCATAAAATTTTACTTTGATCAAAAATCATTTTGCTAATATTTACTATTTAAAAAACGAAAACAAATTTTTGACTGACCCAATTTTTTTAAATGACCCAAATTTTTTTCACAATGGTGAATTTGTTTTCTCATCAATCAAATCGATTAAAAATGAGATAAAATTTTTTTTTCCGATTTCAAAATTAATCAATTCATTGAGCCACACTTTTTTAAAATATCTTTTTGTTGTTAATTTTTTCATTGGCTGAAATGGGTATTTCGTTTTTTTTGTTTTGTTGGTATTTTTTTGTTTGTTTCAAAAAAGTCAATTACTTACCTAACATATATGAGCATTTTCTTGTATAAATTTGAACAATTCCCTTTAATAGTTTTCCACTAATTCTTAATACAAGAGTAATGCGAGGTTCATTAATAATATAATCTCTATTTTTTTTTTTTTATCATTAGTGATGGTAGGTGTTGTTTAGTGTTATTGGTGCTGGTTTAGGTGATCAAGATCAATTCTTTTTTTTAAAGATCTTTGAAAATAAAAAAAAACAAGCAAGAAAGATAAGATCAGGATCGCAAAAAAGAAAAAAATTACACAATTTCTGGTATATTAGATTCTAAAACTCCCCTTTTTTTCAATTTGTCTGAATTGTTTCCAGCCAACCTTTATTAAAGTTTGGAATTATTAAAAATTTTCATTTAGTTTGTTTTTGTTATTTTTTATCTTTGAAGGAACAAAAGTAAATAAGAGCTTTGAAATGGTTTACCAGACTTTGGAAAGTGGTCCTTTTTTGGTGAGTAGATCAGTTAAAAAAAACATAAAAAAAAAGAATTGAAAAAATGAACAATAAAATTAGTATTTTTTTTGGTTACCGTTATTTGTGAATTATTAAAAAAATTGTAATAAACAAGATTGTTAATTACAGATTCTCAAACTTTTTTCGCACTCTTCATTGGTTTTTAATTTGGATCATCTTTCCTGATTTGTACTCAAATATTTGAATTTTTTGGTTCTAATCTTTGATTTAACAATGGAAAAAATTTTCACTTTCTTTTCCTTATTTTTCTTTTTCAGAAAATACTTTTCAAAAAAGAAGGTTGGAATTCAAAAACTCTATAAAAAAGGGTATTCAAAAAGTAAGTGAAAATTTACCTAATTTACTATTATTTAAATAGTAAAAGAAAAAAAATTTTTACTTTCGTTTTCATATTTCACTTTTATAAATAGACTTCTCAAAGAAGTAAGAAGCAGTTTGTTTTTCTATTTGATAAAGGAAATTGAATATTTAATGAATGTTTTTTCGATTTACAATTCAAATACCAGTAAAGAAGGAAAAAAATCAATATCAAAACTTTGTTTGATCATTTTAAAGTTCTTAAAATACTTTTAGAGTAAGAATAAACCTTACTTTTGATGATTAGGAACTTTAAAAAAAATCTTTTCAACAAATTTATATCTACAGTGGTGTAAATAACCCGTGTTGACAACCTTTAACCTATTACTAAAATTTAACTCTAGTTTTTTTTTCATACTTGATTATTCACGATCTTGAAAAAAAGTTTTTCAAAAATAAAATTAAATATTTGCTAATTTTACCCTTTTTACTAACTTCAATTAGAATATAAACTATTGGTTAATAAAGGATCTTTAATCAAAAAATATTTTTAAAAATATTTTACAATTTAAATTGGAAAATCCAATTTTCCAGTAATATTTTATTTCAATTTAATAGTAAAAAATTTGAAAACTTTTTTCTTCTTAGATAAGAGGTCATTTTATAATACTTTAAAAGTATTTTAAATATAATGAATATACTTCAAATAGGATAACAATCATTTGGACTATTAAAGAATAATTTAATGTTTTAAATTGGAAAAAATATTTTTTCTTTGATTTTTCAATATTTATCATCAGTTATTTTTTTTCTGTGTTTGAGTTTTTTTAAATGAGTAGAGTGTTTTCAAAACTATTAGTTATTATCTCTTCAAAAAAATATCCTAAAGTTGAGTTCAAAGAAAATTCATTGTCACATCCATTGAAAATTTTTTACCCCAAAATAGATCTTTTTTTCTAGACTAGAGACTTTTCAAAATCGTGGTACTATTGACAACTATAAATACAATAGCCTCAAGATTTTTAAGAACTGTGATGTTGATTATATTGTGAATAAGCTCAATTAACAAGGATGAAATGATAATTGCAATTGTAATTTTGTCTAACTTTTTTTTTTCAAATTTATTTTTTCATACTAGTGATTGGGAGACCAAAAATCACTTATAGATACTTGGTTCAGATCCAAATTGACTTTAGAGGTTAGATCTTCCATTAACATAAATGGCTCAATTATATTAAATGCTTTTGTATCAAAAATTTCATCATATTTTCAAAATTTGTGAGATTAAATGATTTTTTTATAAAAATTCAAAAAATGAAATTTTGCACATTTTTTTGTCAAAAAATTACATTTTAATCTTTCATTATCTTCATAATTCTTTTTTAAAATATATTTAAAGAACCCAATTTCTTGTTTATATACTACTTCCAACCCATTGATTTGTTTCTTTTATTTCTACAGCCAGCCAATATTTTTTGCATGAGTTAAATTTTAGTAATGGGTTAAAATAAAAAACACGGGTTAGTTACACCACTATAATCCAATAACTTTGTAGCCGTATTTTGAAAAACAAAGTAAAAATCTGATTACTATGAACATACAAACTATTAAAATTATTTTCAGAAATAAAATATATTATTTGGCTCATTTGATCTCTTTTTTCTCATTTTTGAAAAGTTTAAAAATCCAACTCATTTTCAGAATTCTTATCAAAAAAAATGATTTTCTTTTTAAAAAAGAAATAAATCTTATTTTTGATGAAAGAACTCGTACAAAATATACTTTAAAAATAAAACCAACAAGTTTTAAAATATCTCAGTATAAAAAATATACTTTGTTAAAAAAAAATTCCAATAATTATTTTAAACTTATTAAAAAAATCAAAATTTTGAATTTAAAGAACATTTCATATCAATTTTTTCCTTTTATTGAACAAAAAATTACAAGAAAAACAACCAAACAATCAAATTAAACCCCACCCCCCTAATAAAAAAAAACTCTTTTTTAAAATTTATAATCTAAAGTAATAATTTTTAATTTAATTATTTATAATCAATAATTAATATACCAAATTTTAATTTTTTCAAGTGGGTTATTAACAACACAAAGATTAAATTGCCTCAATAGATTTTACAAATATTACTCAATTTTTGAAAGATTTTCTGACAAATAAAACCAAAACAAATAATTAATTCTAATAAAAAAAAAAATAAGAGATATTATCAAATAACTGATTTTAATACTATTAGTTCCTTGTTTATACCCTGTGTAATTGAACAAGAATATTTATTAGTCTTTTCAATATTAAGAAATTTAATAAATATTTGTATATAAAATAAATGATCATTTTTTTGATCTACAAGTATTCAATATTTCTTTTATTTTTATTAGATATTTTTACAATGGTATTAAAGATTTAAGGTTATTGATTCATACAAACTTGAGGAAATTACTGAAATTTAGGTTTCATAAAAATAATACTGTTTTACCCCACCCAAAAAAAAAAAAAAAAAAAAATATTATTCATCTTCATTTAATAGTTATAATTAATATATACCCCCCCCCCCCATCACATCAATATTAAACAACTTTGAATTTTATTTTGAGCTTCAATCAGATGAAAATACACATAAATTTTCACACCAAAAAAAAAATATAATATAAAAAATTGTGATCTGACACTTTGATATCTTTAATTTATTATTCTAATACCTTGTAAATAAACAACTTGAATACTTATGAACAATCTATTACAAATGAACAACACTTTTGGAGATTTGAATAGTAAGATCCAAATTAAATTTAATAAGAGATTTTAAAATAAATTTCCAAGCTTTTTTTCAAAATGGCTTATATTCTGAGACAAATTTAAGAAAGATATTTTTCAACTTAAAAGTCTGAATCTTGATTACCCAAACTTTAAATTTGTCAAGAAATTCAGATTATTTTCTGAAATTTCTTGTGTTTTTTACAAATACAAGTATCGTATTTTTATTGATGAGATCAATAAATATTATTATTTTAGTAATAGAATTTTTCGAGACATTTTGAACTTTATTAAGCTCATATAATTTCCCTTCAACAACAAAATACTTTAATTTCAGACTTCACAATAGTAGACGCTAATCCCCTAAAAGGAAGGAAAAAATACATAAAAAAAAAAAAAAAACAATAAATCAATAATAAATAATTTTATTTTGTAGCGACTATTTTATTTTTTTTTCATTTTTCATTTTTCATTGATTACTATGCTGTGGTGCTGGCTTTTTGAGAACTAAAGAATGATCAAGATTAAATTTAGAATAATAATAATAATAATGTTATTTTTTTTTATAAATTTTTTTTTTTGTATTTTTTTTTTTTTTTAGAACATTTTTAAAAAAAAATAGTGTTGGAAACTTTAAAAATATTTATTTCTCGAATTCCATTGTTGTTGTATTTGGTGTTCCGATTGTAATTGCTCATTGAAATTTTGCCTTTCAAAACCAAAATTTTGATTTTGGCTGTTTGATGTATGATGCATTTGATTCATTTGGTTCATTTGGTTCATTTGATTCGTTTGATGCATTTGGTGCATTTGATCTTTTCTACTTCTTCTTTGCATTGTCTGCATTTGTGGTTGCTGCTGCTGCTGCTGCTGCTGGTGGTGGTTGTTTCTTTTTTGGTATATTTGTGATTGGCGATTACTTTGTTGCTGCTGTTGTTGCTGTTGTTGAATCGAATTTCTTTGCATATAATCAAGATAATTGTTTTTTTTGGTATACATTTGTGGATTTTTTAAAAATGTATCAAAAGAAAATTCTGGCTCTGTTGTTTCGTTTCGTTTAAACATTCGATTTTGATTTTGATTTTGATTTTGATTTTGATTTCGATTTTCATTTTCATTTTCCTTTTGATTTCTATTTTGATAGACTGTTTGTGGAAATTGATTATTTTTTTGTTGTAATAATGTTGTGAAAAATTGATTTTGATCATTTTCAGTTTCGTAATTGCTCTTGAATTGTTGTGATTGATTTGATTGTTGTTCATATTGGCTAGTCATTGATTTCTTATATCTTTGCTGATAACTTACTTGATTTTGTAATTGATTAACCTGGTGTCTTTTGGTTTCTTCTTGTCGTTGTCGCTGCTGCTGTTGTTGGTTGTGGTTGTTTCTTTTTTGGTATATTTGTGATTGGCGATTACTTTGTTGCTGTTGCTGTTGCTGTTGCTGTTGCTGTTGCTGTTGTTGTCTTCTTCTTCTTTGTATTGTTTGGAAATTATTTTGTTGTTGATTTTGTTGTTGGTGGTGATGATGACGATATTGCTGCTGCTGTTGCTGCTGCTGTTGTTGGTTTCTGCTTTTTTGAAAATTATTTTGATAAAATTGTTGTTGGGAAGAATATTCATTTTCTCGGTTTTGCTTTTGGTTAGGGTTGAAATGAAAATTTTGTTCCACGCTCGTATTCCTTTTTATTTCGATTTCTCTTTGATTAGGAATCGTTTGACTTTTTTTAATTAAAAAATTATTAAACCACTTTGAATTAATTGAATCTTCATCTTGATAATCCTCATCCTCATCCTCATCTTCATCTTGATCGACTTCATCTTCATAATTGACTTCTTCTGATCGATGATATTGAAATTGTTGATTAAAATTAAATTTATTATTATTATCCTGTTGGTTTCTAAATTTTGTTTGTTGGTTTGTTTGGATATCATACTTAAATTGTAATGTTTGATGAAAAGTTGAATTATAAGGATCAGATGTTTCTCGTGAGTTAATTGTATTTTGTGAAAAAATGGTTCGTTTTTTATTAATTTGAAAATTTGGTTGCGTATTTTCTTTTTTTACAAAAGGATCTTGAAATATTTGGAGAAGTTTACTTTGACCTTTATCTTCAAAAGGCTTTTTCATTTGGCGATTATTATTGTTATTGTTGTTGTTGTTGTTGTTGCTGCTTTGGAATTTAGTTTTGTTTAATTGATTCGTACCAGATCCCCAATTAAAATCATTTGTTGGGAAATAATTTCTTTGAAAGAAATTATTTATTTTTTTATTTTGAGGATTATTTGTATGCCCCTGTCCATATCCGTAACCTTGATCTTCATTTGGCTCTGGTTCAGATTCAGACTCAGATTCAGGCTCATATTCGTCTTGTTCTATTCGCTTATTATATTCATAACGATTATAACTTTGGTTTTTATATCTATAATGATCATTATTCTGATTAATTTGATTATTTTGTTTTGTTGTATCAAAAAAATCAACAGAATCGCGATTTGATTGTGAATTTTGATATTTATTATTGTCATTTTTATTATATCCATAATTATACCCATAATTATTATTAAAATCATTAGTGGTGGAATAATTATTTCTTTTAGCTATATCATTTTTATTATTATTAAAATTGAAATCAAAACTTTTTTTATTATTTGTATTTGAAAAATTAAATAAATTATTAATATTTATAGTATTACTATTATTTTTATTTGGCATATAATCATTTTCAAGTTTTGATCCAGTTTTTATTGTTTTGGAATTTTTATCAAAATCAAATTTTTGTTGTTTATTTTCATTATTTTTTTGGGTTCTAGATCCAAAAAAATCAAAATTTTCATTTTGCTTTGGTGATTGTGCTTTTCGATTCTTGTTAAAAATATCATAATTATTTTGGAAAATCTCTTGAGAATTAAAACCATCATTATAATTATCATTTACATTTTCATTTACATTTTCATTTACATTTTCATTTTCATTTTCATTTTCATTTTCATTTTCATTTTCATTTTCATTGCTGTTTGTGGTGTTTGATCTCCATTCTGTTTTTCTTTTTAACATTTCTTTTTCAATTTCTATTTGCTCTTTCCGTTTTTGAGAAAGATTGAGATCTTGGAGTCTTTTTCTTTCTAACTCAAATTCATCTGGTTGTTGGAAATTGAAATCTTGAAATTCGAAATTATTTTCAATTTTGGTATTCGACCATTCAGGTTCTTCTTCGTCGTCTTCGTCGTCTTCATCATTGTTGTTGTTTCCATACCGGACATCGCTTTCTTCGGTTTCATTCCCAAAAGTTTCAATTTTGCCTTCTTTTTGGGAAGTATTTTTATTTAAAATTAAATGTGTCAAATCTAATTTGTTTTTTGTATTTTCATTTTTAAATAATTGTTTTTTATTTTGTTCATTTTTATTAACTTGTTTTTGCTTCGTTTTTGGTTTTTCTTGGTTTTCTTCTTTTTGTTGTTTTTTTTGCTGATCTGGTTGATCTTGTTTTTCTGGCTGTTGTTGTTCTTCTTCTTTTTCTTCTTGTTTTTCCTTGAGTTTTTGTTTTTCTTTTTCTTTTTCCAATTGTTCTTTCATTTTTTTCTTCTTTTCCACATTATGCTTGTTTCTTTTAATTCTTTCTAATTCAAATTTTTTGAATTGTTCTTCATACTTTTGGCTATAGTGCTCTTTTTGTTCTGGGTTGTTGTCATCAAACCAATCAGGTGTTTGTTCATTATAATTTCTGTGATAATTTTTTTGGTTTCCTGCTTTTTTGTAATTGTAATTTTTGTTTTTGTTTTGATACGCTTCCTGGGAATTGTTATAATTTTTTTGTGGGTAGTGTTCATTCTTTGAGTTTCTCTTCATTCGGTTCTGGTGTGTCCGATTTTTTAATTGATAATTTTGTCGATTGTTTCCTTTTTTGTAATTATTGTTATTGTTGTTGTTGTTGTTGTTGTTGCTATTGCTGCTGCTGCTGTTGTTGTTGTTGTTATTATTGTTTGTATTATTGGGTGTGTTGTTATTATTTGAATTATTTCGCAGTTGTTTTAATTGTGGATTTAAAACGATCAAATTGAACCGAAGCGAAGAAGGCAATTGATGGTTTTGATCTTTTAAGGACTTCATAAATTCTGTTGAAAATGATACAACAAAGTCCTCTTGTTTTTCTTTTTCTTGTTGTTTTTCTTTGATTCCTTTTTCCGTTTCTTCCTTTTCCTTTTCCTTTTCCTTTTCCTTTTCTTTTTTTTTTTCTTTTTTCGTTTCTGTTTCTTCTTTCTTTTTGATTTTTGTGTCTTGTGTTAATTCGTTTTCATTCTTTGGGTTTTTGGTTAATTGGCCTGAGTTTAAGATCAGGCCATCGTTGTGTTTATTATTTTTGTTATTGGTTTTTGTGTTGGTGTTTGGCACTTTGTTTTGTGGTGGTGTACTCATTAAGTCGTGAATTAAAAGAAGTTAACAAGTTTATTGTAAAAAAAAAATTATTTTTTGGTATTTAAAAAAAAAAAAGAAAATAAACCAAAAAAAACTAAAATAAAAAAAAGTTTTGGGATTGGTAGGAAATTAAAAACAGGTAGGTGGATTTTTTTAAAAAAAGAAAAAAAATTAAAGACTAAAAAGGTTTATAAAAAAAACAAAAGAAATAAAATCACAAAGAAATTTTATTGTTAAAATTTAATAAGAAAAATGAATTTGTTGATTTTTATTTTTAAAAAATTATTCAGTAGTCACTCAAAACCTCCTTTGTTTGAATAAAACTATTCCTTTGTGAGAAAAATAAAAAAACATTTTATTTTACATTTTTGACAAGAGATAAAATCATGTTTTATTATAAAATTCATTTACCATTAGTTTTCGCTTCCTGTCATTAGTCAAATTTGCAAAAATAATTTTTAGAAACATTCCAAACAACATTATTCTAAAAATTAACTTTTTTCAAATTTTCTTTTTAGGTGGGATTTTAAATAGCAAAAGCATAGAAAAGATTTTTAATAAAAAAACCTCATCCTAACATTTCTAAAAGTATATATAATTTAAAAAGAATTTGAGTGTGGGTTATTTTACATTCAAAAAATAATAGATGGTTTTTTTGATTGAATATTTTGGTTGTAAAAATCGAAAAAGAACTTTTTGTTTTTTAAGGGATGAGTAAAACATCAAAATATTTTTGTTAATTTAATATCCAAATTAAAAAAATTTACAGTCAGTTCCACTTTTAAGACACAAGCTTTGAAAGAAATTTAAGACACAAATAAAATCTCAAATTAAAGTACACAATTTCAAATTCTAGTAAAATAATTTATAAAAAACAATTCCCAAAAAATGTACTTTAATTTGAGATTTTTTTGTACCTTAAATTTCGTTGATATTTTGTGTCTTAAAAGTGAAACCGGCTGTATCAGTATTTTTGAAATTGAAAAGGAATAAAAATTAAAGTGCCAAAATTAGACCGAACCCCCTTTTAATTCTCTTTTCAGAAAAAAATTCTTATTTTCAGGTTTTGGATTCTTTTTTATACATTTAAAATAGTTCAAAAATCAATAGATCACAATCCTGAAAAAATTTTTTCAAAATAAAATGAAAATATTTTGCTAATTTTACACTTTTTAATAACTTCAATTATAATAAAAAATATTGGTTAATTAAAGATCTTTGATCAAAAAATATTTTTGAAGATATTTTACAATTTAAGTTGAAAAATCCAATTTTCCAGGATCTATAAAGATTTTTTAAAAAATTTAATAGTAAAAAATTAGAAAAATTTTATCTTTTTGCTAGAAGGTTATTCTATTATATTTTAAAAGTATTTTAAATATGATGAATATCTTTTAAAAAGTGAATCAATTATTTGGACTATTAAAATATTATCATTTTTATTAAATTGGAGAAAAAATAGTTTTTTTTTACTTTTTCTTTTAGTTTTTTTTTAATTTTTGAATAAAGAGAAATTTTATTTATTTTTCACTTTATTTCCCAAATTAAAAAAAACATCTTTAACTTTCCCTGAATTCAAAAGAATTGAGTTAAATCTTTTATTTTTCTCTATTATTTTGAAATATGGAAAAGCTAGGTACTCTATGACAATCTACGGCAATAGACGGTACTTGACGTATATTTTCGTGCTTTTTTTTTTATTTTATGTTCCAGTTTTTTGTTTATTTGGAATTTTTGAAAACCTAGGAAACGGAATTTTCAATATTTATCATCGGTTATTTGTTTCAGTATAAGAGTTTTTTTTAGATAAGTAAAGTGTTTTCAAAAGTATTAGTTCGATCCATTCGAAAAAATCCTAAAGTTGAATTTAATAAACATTCATTGCCACATCCATTTAAAAATTTTTAAACACCAAAATAGACCTAATTCCCAGGCTAAAGGCCACTAAAACACACAGTAATGTCTTAAGAATATTAAATACAGTATCCTCAAGATTGTTAAGAACTGGGGTGTTGATTATATTGTGAATAAACTCAATTCATAAGGATAAAATGATAATTCGAGTAATTGGTTGTTCTAACTGAAACTTTTGAATTTTGTTTTCATACTAGTGATGTTTACTTTACAATTCCAGGATTTCTTTTTTTTTTCTAATTTTTAGGAACCAACATCAAAAATAATTTTGAATCTTATGTTAATATTAAAATTGAATACGGATTGTTGACCAATAAACTAATAACGAAAAAAAAAATAAAATATAATTAACGAAACATTTTTTACAATATTTCTATTTATACTAGCATTATTGTGAAAAATGATTTAAAAATCCATTAATCTTAAAATGAATGAAGAGTTACTAATTGAAATTTGATTTAACAAGATTAAAACAGTTTTAATACTCAGTTTTTTGATCATAAGAGAATTATGATGGCCCTGTTAAAAAAATGAAATGAATCGGAATACTACGATTTTCCGGACATAAGAAGGTATTTGTTATTATTTTTTTTTTTTTGGATTTTTTTTTTTTTTTTTGCAAAATACCATATCAATTTCAATTCTAAAAGGTTAAAAGTCCTTTAGTTTAGAGTAAGACTTGGAAACATGTATTGAATTGTTTTTTTTTTTTTTTTTGAAGTGAAATTTTTTATTAATAATAAAAAATTAAATATTTAATTGAAATTAGGGATTAGGTACCAACTTTCATTAACGAGATTTACTTGTTGGGATTTTTTATTATCAAGTGGGTTTTAAAAATTACAAATAAATGCATCGGAAATCAAACCTTTTGTAACTTGAATGATTGATAGTAGTTAGATTTTATCCCCCTCCCTCTTTTTTTGAAAAAATTTAACAAAAAAGAGAAATTTATTTTATCAACTTTGATAAAGCTTTATTTAATTTAAATTATGGTTTTAATTTTTTTGGTGATGCGTGCCACACTGGATACCAGGAAAAAATAAATATCTACATTGTCTAAACAACAGTTTTTATAATTTTGGAGGAATTCAAAAAAACTGAATATTTTCTGTTTTGGGGTATTTTCAGTGTTTTTTTAAGGATTCTTAGATAACAAATTAGTAAAAAAAAAAAAAAAAGTTATTGTTGAATAACAATACATACGAATAAGGTGAGAAATACTAGATATTTCGTATTTTTTTTTTTTTTTTTCTTCATCAATATTGAGAAGATAAACAAAACATAACTCTTTGAAAATATACTTGCTGATTTTTTTTTTTTAATTCCCGGTTTCAACATGTAATTAAGATAAACTAATCATTCTCATTTGTTTTTCAAATTGAAATATTGGTTTTGAAAATACAAAACTTCTCAAATCTTTTCGATTTTTTTTATGGTTTATACTCTGATTAATTTTAAGCATTCGTCTGTACAGATTTCTCAATTCTAACAAAAAAGTAAATAAACAAAAAATTCACTAAAAAAATTTTTCAATTAAATGAAAAAATTAATTACTAAACTTTGGATTTACTTTTAATTCGTTTTCTTTTTATAGAAATTATATTAAATGGTATTTTAATTACAAAGTTTCAATATCTAATGATATTCAAAAAAAACCTTTTTCGGTAATGTTTTCACAATTATAATATATAAATATGAGGAAATTATATTAACACCATTTCACTCAAAGTGCCCAGCCAAAAATGAAAAAAAAATTTTTTTTAAAGAAACAACCAAATTACTATTGTTTAGAAAGATGAGAAATAAAATACTTCAAAAGAAACTCATATATTCCTAAAAGAAATATCTGAACAAACCATAAATTTCAAAACTAAAAAATGTTAAGCAATTTTTTTGCTCCTTTCAAAGGAAGGTTGATTGCAAAATTTTCTCAATTTCTTTAGAAAAACAAAATTGTTGACAAAAATATTTTTTATGTGTATGAATTTTAAAAGAAAATACAAAACCACAATTTCCTTAAAGCCAATTTGGTATTTTAAAGGATTTTTTTTTCAAATTGACTTTTTTTTAAAAAACAATGAAAAAAAAAATAGAAAAAGAAAATAAATTTAATCTATTTAAAAAATTACCTGAAATGAAAACAACCCCAGACAAAATTTTTTAATTGTTAATTAGGAAAATTGTTGAGTAAACAGCTTATAGTTTAAATCAAATACCTTTTATAAATAACCATATTTTTTTTTGAAAATAGTTATAAACCTACCTTAAGTTTATTAAAGTAGAGTGTCTCTATATAATACTCAAATAATTGTTTGATAGCCTAAGTAGATCAATTTTTTTTTGAAAACAGCCTAATTTTATATAAGATTTATTAGGGTTTACTAAAATGATAATTTTTGTTCTACTTTTTTGATTGATTGGATTCTGTTTTGAACAATGTAATTTAATTAATCTTCATTCTAATAAGTGTGTGAGTGATAATTTTTAAAGTTTTATTCGAAAAAAAAGAAATGAAAAACAATCGAAACATCAATTTTACTAATATTCGCAATTAAAAAGCATTTTAGTGATTTTTTTTCATATCAGCTATTTTTCACAATTAAAATTTAAAATTGTTGACACCAAGATTTATTAATTGAAAATATTTTGGTTTTTAAAATAAAAATATGCCCACAATTTTCTTTATGCCAATTCAGGTGTTTTTAAACTTTTTTTTTTTTTTTTTTTGAAGAACTTTTATAAGGACTACCTTCCCACCCTTGAGGGGGGTTAAGTAATTTTGGTATTTCACTTTCACTTCTCACAAAAAATTTTCAAAAGGAATATTTTGGTCAAAAAAAAAAAAAAAAAATACTTTGGAATCTTTACTTTTTTACGTAGACTTTTTTCTTTTTCAAAAAAGGTTTTGATGATAACATGCTATAATT
Organism: Anaeramoeba flamelloides; assembly: GCA_027625915.1. Classification (NCBI taxonomy): domain Eukaryota; family Anaeramoebidae; genus Anaeramoeba; species Anaeramoeba flamelloides. The sequence continues at coordinate 126,620 of JANTQA010000008.1, forward strand.
CATGATACATTTACAAAAATCGCGATAATTTCTATCAAATTGCGATATATCAGAAAATCGCGATATTCAATATTATCACTATAGTATAACAAATAGCTATATTTTATAAAATCGTGATAAATGACAAAACATCGCTATTAAAAAATAATCGCGATATAATAGTTGATGGGTTTTGTGAGAAATCAACAATATTTTTACAATGAAATTTTTATTTGATCAAAAAATGGTTTATGTGAATTTAAGGGGGTAAGTACATTTTTCATTTTTTGAGTGACACCATTTATGTGAAACTGAATTATTCAAATCATTTCTTTAGTCAAATACATTGATATTTTCATAAATACTAGAGTGGAATATATCCTAGTATAAGATATTTTCATACCAACAAAAAAGGGAATTCAAAAAAAATGAAAAAATTGATCAAAAAAAAATAAATAAAAATCATTTATTACTTGGTCTTATCTATAACATTTTACACAATTAGTTATTCTTTATTTGGTTTTATTTTTAATTCTTTATGAAAAAATTTTATTTGGAAAATTTTTGATAAACAAATTACTATTTATTTCGAAAGAATTTCGAAAAGGAATACTGAATTCCTATTTTCATTTATGTCATCTAATTCTGGTTTGGGTTCAGAAAATCATAGATTTTATTAATTCTTCTTGAGAATGAGTGTTTATTGGACAAATTCGATTGATTTTATAATTATTTATTTTCCATTAAAATGAGAACTCAAAAAAATTCTGAATCTGATTGAAATTTGTTATTGAATTTCTGAATTATTTTGATTTGAATCTTTTGTAATGTTTTTTGATTCCAAGAATTCAACCCCTTTATTTTAATTTTTGAAATAGTATTCCTCGTTTTGGCTTTGTTTGAGAAAAATATTTTAAAAAAGAATTTTGGAAGCAAATTTGTCACAAAAAGTTTTTTAAAAGAATAATAAATAGTAATGGGGCGAGAAATTCAAGGAAAAAAATAGTTTGTATTCAAGCAAACTAAGAAGATAAAGAAAACCAATCTTCAAAAATAGGCTTTTACGATTTTTTTTTTTTTTCATTCTTGATTTCAACAAATTTATTTGGAATGGTGATATTTCCTGTTTGGTCTTCTAAAAGAAAATATTTGTTTCAAATGCACACCCTTTCGGGTATATTTTTTTGGTTTACTGTTTGGTTAATTTCGATCATTGGTATAAACACATCTCTAGATCCAAAACTTTATTTAATACAACCAAAAATTGAATCAAAAAAAATGTTGAAAAAATTAAGATTCAACTCTGAATTACTTTGATTCCATTCACGAATAGACTAGTGGGTGGTGTTTTGGTTTCAAAGTTTCAATATCTGGTGGCACTCAAAAAATATTTTTTCAGTAAGTTAACACAATTAAAAATTTTCAAAATGGTAAAGTGTACTTACTTCCTTAAAGTTATTCTTTGAAAAAACAACAAAAAAGATACTTGATTCAATCAAAGATCAGATCAAAGATTTTTATTGTGTTTTCATTTGGTTTGGTTGTTAAACCCATCAATTCTTTTATATCATCAACAATAATAACTAAAGATAAATAAATATTTTTTTAGTTATTCATGTTGTTGTCAATTGTCTTGAACAAAATATCTTCTAAAACAACCAACTCTTTGTCTGTTCTTTAAAGAATGTGTTCTTGGGTTAAAACATTTCCAATATTCTCAGAAAGTTGAAAGGAGTTGGATAATTTTTCAAAAGCTTTCACAACATCCATAGCTATATTGTCACCAATTATTAAGATCTTTTGTACAATTTTCGTCTTCTTCTTATTCTTCTTCTTTCATCATCTTTACATTGGACAGAAAACACAATTAGAGCTTTGAGGTTTTTTTTTTTTGTTTGATCGATCACCAATAAGAAGGTAAATTACTCTTTATTCTTTTTTGCTATTTAAAATTGTGAAGGTAACAACTCAATTTTAAGAAAATACATATATTTTATATTCAATTATATTGTTGAAATGGGTAATTATTAATTTGATCATAAAATTTGTTTGAGATTTTATATTTTGAAAAAAAAGAATGAAAAGAATAACATTTTTTTTCCACTACAAACAAACTTATTCCCTTTATCAAAGTTTTCGGTCTTTCAAAACTTTCAAACACTTGAAGACAATTAACAACCCTTACAAACACTTTAAAACATTTTTAAAGGGGAAAAGTGTTGTAAAAGTCAAGAGATTTTTTTCAGGTGATTCAAAAATAATAATTTTTCATTTTTTCGCGATAATGTTGATATCGTAATATGTTGAATATCGTGATTTTATGATTTTTTGCGATAAAGTTGGATTAATCGCGATTTTTTAATACTCTCGCGTTTTTATTGTTAATATCAGGATATATTTATGTTGTCATCAAAACCTCTAATGAATTCAGAAAATTGAAAATAACAAAACAAATAATTGCTTAAAATGACTTTTGGGGATTTTCAAGTGCATTTCAAATTTGAGAACATTTCAAACTTGTAAAAGCAAATTTAACCAATATATAGAACAACCTAAGAAAATAGTGTGAGTTCAGAAAGTTGAAATGGAAATTCTTAAATATTACTATAGACAAAATAAACCATATAAAATAATTTATTGAATGTTTCATAATAAAAAGCGTGTTTTTTCGTTATATAAGACCTGTACATTAACCAATCTAAGAAAATGATAATAAACCCTGATTAAATATGGTATTGGTTTCTTAAAGTTCTATTATTTAAAAAAAATTTCTCAAAATGAAGGATCAAATTACAAATTTATCTCAAAAAATAGAGTAAATTTTTCAGATACAATTTTTAAATCAAAAAAACAACAATAATTCAAAAAAATTGTGAATATTATGGAAAATTTTCAACTATTTGCATGAATAATTTAAATTTTACTGAAAAGAAACAGACCTTTACTTTTAAAATCGATTTGAATTTACGTATACTATTGGGTAGTAAATTGGATCTGGTATTGGAATAAGAAGAAAAAAAAACACGGATAATATTTTGAAACACGGATTATAGTCTTTGTTCACGAATTAGTTTGATCACTGTAAAATCAAAATTTTGTAAGATCTAATAAAGGTAAAAATTGTGAAAATTTCACATTTTTTCTAAAACAAATTCTACTTGTACAAATAGAACTTGGATTACCTGACTCTTTCAAGGGTGGTTTTATACATTATTTCACTTTTTTGACCTTAAAACCTAGTCCTTAAATATCAAAAAAAAAAGAGAAGAGAAAAAAGAAAAAAAATAAACATGGTATTTAGTTGGTAACCTTAAGAGAATCACAGAAACCTGAAAAATGAAAAGCAAAATCAATTAAATGAAGAAACAAATTACTTCTGAAACATTAATTACTTAGATTATTTTCAATCAAACCAACAAATATCATTTAAATCTGCTTAATTTACTTTAGGAAATTCGTCAGTGGTTTTCAAGATCCCAAAAATAGTATATTTTTTCAACAAAATTTTTAAGGTAAGATCAATCAAAAGAAAATCCCATATCAAAACATAGTATTAAAAAAACTGTTAGTGTGCTGAATACATCCATTTTCTCTTTCTTTAGTTATTTTTTCTTTTATTGGTAGTTCTCACTTTAACTTTTTGAGTTCTATTAATGTTCCCAATTCAAAACTAGGTTGAACGTTTTTTGACTATTTCATTTTATTTCCAAAATGTTCATCATAAAAATGAACAATTATTTCGAGAAGAATAAAGGATCAAAATAGGAAAATTTGTTCCATTTTTTCAATAAAAACAGGGAAACACTTGACCGAAAGAGTCTATTCTCAAAAGGTTATTTTTCGACAAGATTTTAACTGACAACTTTAATTTCGATGATTTTCTTCTCGGACTGTACCCTTTCATTTTTTTCCTCTCTAACAAATCGAAAAGAAATTCATTTTTTTTATTGTTTTTCTTCAAAATGAACAAAAACAACGTTTATGAGTTAACATCAAAGGAAATTGTGAAATTACGAGGCTGCTCATTACGGGAAGTGAAATCAAGGATCGATTTTGAAAATTTGAAACAAATAATTGCTGATCCATTCGCTTCCAAACAACGTACGATGACGTTTTTGCATTACTTTTGCCTCTACCAGCCAACTCCTACGATCCTCTCATATTTAATCTTTTTGGGGCTAGATCCAAATACGCTGTCTAGTGACCGACACACATGCCTTTCACTCTATTTCTCAAGAACAAAATATGATCTTAGTGTGATCACTTTATTAGTACAACATGGGGGGAAAATGGATTTAATAAGCAATGAGCACAACCCATTATTGAAATTACTAAAAGAAAACAATTTGAAAATGCGGATGATTAATTATTTGCTTAAAGAGGGTGCTGAGCTTGACTGTGTTGACCCAAAGACGGGGTGCACTCTACTTCATCTTTTGTGTAAAGGAAAGAAAAAAAAGACACCGTACGGATTATTGAAAAGGCTAATGGCGAAAGGAGCCGATGTGAATACGAAGGACAAGAGTGGTCGTTCTGCGTTGGACTATATCTTTTCTAACAAAACAAAATTCGACTTTCAGATTTTGAAAATCTTTGTTCAAAACGGGTATGATTTAAGAAATTTAAATCCGAAAAACAGTCCCCTAATCACGTGCTGTAAGGAAATCAGTGTCAAAGAAGACAAGGTCTGTTACTTACTTGACAATGGCATTGATGTCAACTTCCAATCGAAAGAAAATGGCAATACTAGTCTCCACTATTTGACAATAAACAATACGCTAACGGAAAAAATGTTTGAAAAAATGATGCGATCTGGGCTCCAAATTAATTTAGAGAACCACCAGGGTTTGACTGCATTCAATTATTTTTGCCAAAAGGAAAAACTGGTACTCAATTTTGAATTACTAAAACAATTCATCACCAATGGATCCGATTTAAAAAAAATCAAAATTACGGAAAACCCCCTGTTTGCTTATTGCTCGCAGAGGCACTTGAATTTTGAAGCCATTAATTTGCTATTTAATAGCGATCTCGATTTAAAGATCATACAACCGCCGAGAAATTTTAGTATTCTAATGATGCTCTGTAATCATTCTGATTTACCGTTAGAATTGATCGGCAATTATTTGAACAAGGATCAACAGACAATTAATTATCAAGACCACCATGGGTGGACGGCACTCGCGCATGCATGCAATGTTGGTGGGAATAATATACTGCCCGCAATTAAAATGTTAATTGCGAATGGTGCAGATGTGAACGTCTATTCGAAGACTGGCTATTCAGCGTTGGAGATCCATGCAGCGCGGCCCAGCCCGCATTTCGGGGTTGTCAAATATCTAATCAAAAGTGGCTCCAAGGTAAACAATAAAGAACATTATCATACAACCATTCTTCAATTGTTTTCGCAAAAGGAAAAAATCAATTATTCAATCATTAAATATTTATTAAAACATGGTGCTGATGTGAATTCAATGAGCACGACTGTTCCACATATCATGTGTTCTATCGCCTCCCGTGAAAACCCCGACTTAGAATTTTTCCAATTATTGATAAGCAAATATAAATCCCTCGTCAATCCCGTCAACAGCTTATTAGAAACACCATTGCATTTGCTCTGTAGAAACCCTCATACCACAGATGAAACCTTGAAATATTTAATTGAAAACGGTGCCAATTTAAATGCACAAGATAAGGATGGGAAAACTGCCTTGCACATACTATTATATAGGTTTCAACCGAAAAGGAAATTAACAATGCCAATTTTACAACTATTATTAGAAAGGGGCGCTGATCCTAATTTATCAGATAAAATTAAACAAACACCTTTGCATTATCCTATCAATAGAGAGCTATTTATTCCAGCTTTAGCGTTACTCATAAAATTTGGCGCGGATTGTTATTTACAAGATATGAATCATAGAACACCATTAGATACTCTGTACGAATCCACTGATTCTAAATTGGAACTATTGGAATGCTTTATTCAAAATTCAAAGACATTGGAGAATTTAAATGATTTATTAGAATTCATCTGTAAAAAAACTTCAAGAGATATCGAGCCTATAAAATTATTGGTTTCAAACGGTGCACAATTGCAATCGGTTAGTAATATCCATTCACCTTTAATATATCGCTGCAAATCAAGCCCGCTCGTAGATTCTGAATTAAGGTATTTAATAGAAAATGGATGTAATGTAAATGCAAAAGATTGTAGAGGTACACCTGTCATGTCATTATTAACTGGAAGGGGATACTTAGACTTGAGCATTTATAAATTGTTAATTGATAAGGGAGCAAATATCAATTCTTTAAATCTTGTGAAACAGACCCCCTTTCAATGTTATATTAAAAATACATTTACCCCAATCTTGAAGGTTGTCGATTTTTTTGTTCAAAATGGCGCTGATTTAAATAATTTGGATGTAATTTTTTTTTTATTTTTTATTTTTTATATGATGGTATGAAATAATTATTAACGAAAAATCTTTAAATTTCCATGATAATATATATATATATCACTTCAACGTATTATATAATATTATCTTTATTTAAATAGGATAATGGACTTAATGTGTTAGATAATCTAATCAATACCCATTCTCGTTATTCAAATATTTATCATATTTTTTTTTATCTTGTTCATAGTGGAGCTTCAACGAATTTACCAAAGGTACTATATCCTGATTCCTATTCATAAAATTTCATTTTATAACATTGTTATTCTTCTCTTTCCCCTTCTTCTTTTTTATGGAAATCAATTTGCATTTTTCCAGTAAATTATATTTTATTAAATTGAAAAGCATTGCTAGTATGAAATCATACTTTTAAATTTTACACTTATTTCAAAAATTTGAAAAGACTTTTAAAAAAAAAAAAAAAAAAATCTTTTCCATATTGATTTTTTTACAAATAGAATATGATATACCCCAATTAAATATTTACATTTAAAAAACTGAAAAACATCTATTCTGATTAATTTTTATTTCAGGAATTTCCTTGGAAATGAAAAAACATGAAAATTTCAAATTTTGAACATCTTTTTTTCCCATTAATGATTTTTGAAAAATATCAAATAAGGCAATACATGAGGATATTTTAGGCAAAATGTTAAAAAAAAAAAAAAAAAAAATTAATGTATCAAAATTTAAAATCGATATATATATAATTTTTTTTATACTCAAACATTTTATTTGAGAAAATTTAAGAAAATAAATTTGAATAAATACAGATAAGAAAGTGATTATTTCACAAAAAAGTTTAGTATAGTACTGTAGTTAATGTGGAATGATTTAGGGAAATCCCTAAGTTATTAGGCAATTTTGGAAAATTTTTGTAACTTCGTTTTTTCAAATATATTGAGGTGAAATAAGATGTATTTTACTAATAAATTAGTCCATAGAAATGTTATTAAAAGTTATATTAGAACACTTAACTAATTTTTTTTGCCACGTTGTAAATCTCATAAATTCCAAAAGATGGTTAGTCTCAACTGTTAATCTATTTGAACACATAATTTGGGTCAAAGAACCAAACTATTAGTTCAAATAGAGTTCAAAAAAAAAGTCCATCATTTAATGCATACTGTTTGCAAATGGAATAAATTCCATTTCTTTGATTAAAAATAATGTTGAAATTCAAGCATGGTTTTTGGTTTTGGTTAGATTGAAATCGATCTCATTTTTTTAAAAAAAAATAAATTGTTTGGTCTCTTTTTTCAAAAAAAAGAAAAGAGTGAGAAAAGACCATTAATAAGTAGAATTTCAAAAGGAGAAAAAAAACAAATCTACAAATTTTTGAAAAAGAAAAAAAAATAAAACATTTTTTTTTAATTATGTAAAGTCAAGAATTTTTAGAGGAATGTTCAAAATCATTCATTGTTAAGAACGCCAATAGACACATACAGGGTTTTCTGTTTGAATGCTTTTGGGAATTGGCTAACAAACGGAGAACAAAAGAGGAAATCAAGACTCATTGAAAAGTTGGACGATCTAGTTTATCTCTGTAAAATTTTTTAAAAGTTTTGTCTCCAATGACGAAAAAGTAAAATTTAACTTCAATGTTTTCGATAACTCCATTGGAAGAAAAAGATCCTTTGAAGAACAATTTCTTCAAAGTGTCATTGAAAAATAACAAATTCGTTGTTTTTTTGTTTTTGTTTGGTTTGCTTTTTGTTCTGTCAAGTTAGATCACTCGAGTTGAAAAAATACAGAGCAACTCATATTGTTTCATTTGTTCAACAGTCCCCTTGTTATATTTCCTTGCTTTGAATCCCCTTCCAGACTCAAAATATTGAGATCGTTCTAGTGCTAAGATGATATCCATCGTCGTTCTTCGAACTCCCCCTGAATACCATCTTATATCACTCCGAACAAACTCAATATTTTTCGTTCTTCCAGTCCAAACTCACCACATAACAAGGCGATTGTTTCCAAATCAAACCAATAAACAACGCTATTAAAAAATTTTTTTATTAGGGAAAAATTATTTTTCAAAAATCAAAATTATTTCCAATTTGAATGAAATTGTATTATTGTGATTCTTTTATAAACTCTTTTTCAAATAAAAGGGCACAAAAAATTTCAAGAATTATTCTTAATTGAATCAAGTTAATTGTAGTATCATTCTAAAAATTTAAGAAACGCTTTAAAATATAAAAAAACACTCAACCGAATCTTTAAAACTCAATAAAACAAAACAATAAAAATTAAAATTAAATATTTTAGAAATTGGTGTGACCTTTTTATTTGAAATGAGAAATCTCGTTTTGTAAATTGTAAAGAAAAAAAAATTATCAAATCAATAACAACCTTTGAACAAGGTGAATTCGGGGAAAAGTTCTTTACAAGTTATTAATAACTCTTTAAACCTCAAACTTTTGTTCTTTAAAGTCTCATTTTCAAGATAAAGCCACAATTCATCTGGTATTTTGTTGGAATGTTTTTTCTTTATTTCTCTTTTCTTTGTTACATACATCATTCTAATACAGTCAGTTTCACTTTTAAGACACAAACTTTCAACGAAATTTAAGGCACAAAAAAATCTCAAATTAAGGCACAAAATTTGGAATTTTTTTTTTTTACAATTTATTTTTACTAGAATTTGAATTTTGTGCTTTAAAATGAGATTTTTTTTGTGCCTTAAATTTCGTTGAAAGTTTGTGCCTTAAAAGTGAAACTGACTGTAACGGTCTTTCTTAATTCCTATATCTAGCTCATTTGAAATCAAACTTAAACTGTTTCCATTTATTCACTGGTAGATTATTTCCAAATTGGTTTCTTCTTATCTTCGCTTTTTCATTTTCCAACTGTTCAAATCCATAAATAAAAAAAAAATGAAAAAATGAACAATTAAAATGAAAATCACCAATAAGTAATTATCCTATTAACAATCAAATTCGATGGTATTGGTGATTTGAGAGGTGTACCCTTTTGTTTGAAAAAGAGTTTATGTTTTAACTGTGTGGAAAATTTTGAATTTTAGTTGAGCTCCATCGAAAGGAAACTAAAGTAATAAATCTTTACCTCTTTTATATAAATAAAAATTGATAAAACCTAGAAAATAAAAAATTTCAAAAATTTTTACAAATCTAAGGTTCTAAATATTATTGGTATTTGAATTCTAAATGGGAAAAAAAAATTTATTTCCTTTTCCATATTTTTCTTTGAAAAATAGAGTTCTCGAAGAATTAGGTTGCAATTTGTACACTCTATTTGAAAAAGGATATTGAAAATGAAGTGAAAATTTTTCAAGTGTAAAATTCAAATACCAGTAAACAATATTTCCAGACTTTACTTTTATAAGCAGATCATCAAAGAAGTAACTAGTAATTTGTGGTTTTGTTTGAAAAAAAAAAATGGAATTTTCAAAGAAGCAAGTTAATATTTAAAAAATTTATTTGAAAAAGGAAATTGAAAATGAAGTGAAAATTTTTATTATTTATAATTCAAATACCAGTAATAATTATATACTCTCAGAATACTTTGTATTTGTTTTCTATTTATAGATTTGGAAAAGGAATTAAAAAAAAAAAAAAATTCAAAAAATGATAATTTTTTAATTATGTGATCCTACGTTCAAATCCAATAATTTATTGTTCAATTATATTTATTAAGACATTTTTTAGAGATATTTGAACCATGAACACTAACATGTCATTTACATTCCAATAATAACATACCTTGGTGGCATTCTTCCCCGTGGTAGACACTAATCCCTTAAGACGATAGAAAGAGGAAAATTGATTTTGGATTTCTAATATTGTCTCATCAAATGTCAATATATTGGACACAACCATAAAAGAAAAACTTTCGAAAAACAAAATTATTTTTTAAATTATTTTAATTGATAAATATTAGAATTTGATCAGAAAGATTCAAAAAGTGCTTTCTTTTGGGAAAATTATTAAATTTCAAATTTGGTCAAATTCTCATTTTTTTCAAAAAAGTTAATGCCATTTAAATATATTGACTGTATGTATTTAAAAACATCTTTACGGGTAGGTTAAGGTATGTTAAGGTATGTTAGGGTAGGTTAGAGTATGCTAGAGTAGGTTTTTGGTGTTTGAATGGTATACTAGAAAATTTTGGCAAGGATTTTGAAAAAAAAAATTATTAACTGACCAATTAGACTTTTGCAACTTGTTTTAATCGTCAAAAAAATTACACTTAACTTTGTTTGTTAAAATTGGAAATTCGAACAAATTTTTAAAAATATTTATTATTGATGATTTCAAAATTTTGGATTTTCTACAATTTCGTAATAAAATACTACCAATCGCAAAATAATCGATTTGCTTTTTCCTCCCACAACTATAAAAAAACATTAAAAACTTTCATACCAATGATAATAATCAAGAAACTCTTCAAAAATATGAAAAAGTTCAATTTGACCAATTTTGAAATTTAATAATATACCCTTTCTTTTTTTCTTCCAAAAATATATTTTTAATGATTATGCTCTTTGTGTATCAATGAATTTATAAATATTCTATTTTAAAATGAACTGAGAACAAAAAAATTGATTTTGTTTACTTTAATGAAAAATCATTACAATCAACCTATTATTAATTTCGAAATGAGAAATAAGAAAAACCTCGTTTAACATTTTGAAAACAATCAAGAAGAATTATAAACAAATAAATCATCAATTAAAAATTTTATGAACTACTTGGAATTATTTTTTTAATAAAAATAAAAAATTATTTCTCATTCTTTAAATATATTTAGCAATTACAAGAGATTTAGGATAAATCAAAATATAAACAAATTTTGAAAACATTATCAAAATAATTGATTTTCTAAAAAGTGTTGTACAAAAAATAATTTTTAAAAAACAATTATAATCAAAAAAAAAAAAAAATATTATTTAGAAAAAAATTTTTTTTTCCAAAAATCACCTCATTTATAACATAAATTTTAAAAAACTATTTTCCAATTATGAAATTTTCTTTTAATTTATCTTAAATATATTGATGATGTATTACAAAGCCAAATTTGGGGTTGATGAAAAGAACAAAAACATCCCATATATACACTTTAGTAAAATATCATATGGATTGTTATCTATCAAAGCATTTACAAACGTTTAATGAAGATTTTAAAAATTTCTATGAATTTCAAGAAAACACAGACATGATAATTAAAGAAATCAAAGTACATTCAATAATGATTAAAATACGTTTAGGAATTGACGCAACCGATGTAAAACTTCTACTTGAGGATTATTCAAAAGAAGTTGTTAAATATTTCTTAAATTGGCTATATTTTGATGAAAATAAACACTTATCAGTTTTACATGTGATATTTAAAAAATTTAAAATCAACAATCCCGGTAAAAAAACAGTCCGCAATGATATTTCAAATTATTACCACCTAGACAAAGATTATGATTTTGATTTAATTGTTGAAGAGAAGAAAATACCCTGCCACAAATTTATTTTACAAGCGAGATCAAATGTATTTCGTGGATTTTTCACAAGCATTAATGAAAAAGTTACAAGTCTTCAAGACCTATCTGGAAAATCTTATAACACTATGAAATTATTTATTAAATTTTTATATTTAGATAAAATTGATACCAGTGAAATTCCAACCAAAAATTTGACAGATTTGAAAGAACTTGGGGAATATTATCAATTAAATGAGAACTCACCTTTAATCTTTTCGATTAACTTGGATATTGAAAGAGTATTTATTTTTTTTTTATTTTATTTTTATTTATTATTATTTTTATTATTATTATTATTATCATTTTATCATTAATTCTCAAATGATTATTGATTCCAGACGTATATAGAATTAATGAATAAATCAAAGAGCCCTTTCAAAAATATTTATTCAAATTAATTCGTATCATAATTTTTTTATTATTATTATTCAAAAAATATCTATCTAATTCTCAAATTATGTGCTAAGAGAAAAGTTTAAACCAAAATAAACCATTTCCGAGTTATAATGAGTGATTTGCATGTGTCTAAAGCGTTTGAATCGATATTAGAAGAAAAAATTTATTTATTTGAAAATTTCAAAATTGAAATCATTATTTCACATTTTTTGCTTTTTTGTTTATTTTTTATTTTTTTTTTTGATAGATAATTAATTTGCAAATAATTTTTTTATTGCAAGATCGATAGTTACTTGGTAAAAACGTGTTATTCTAATGTTACTGAAACAGTAAAAATGATTGTTGAGAAATAATAAACTCCATTTCAAAATCATTGGCACATTAAAAATCAAATTTTGAAAATATATATTTTTATAAATTGAAGTTACTATTATAATAAAAAAATTACAATTTTAATATTCAGCTCGATACACTAGAAATATTTTTTTTCATCTAAAAATAAAATAAAAAAAAAGTAAAAAAAAAAATGAAAAAAAATTTGCCCATTTATTATGAAATTTTAGTTTATTTATTTCTATTGGTGTTTTATTTGAATCTTCAATTGAAGTTCAAAATAAACTTTGTTCTTTTTCTCAATAATTCCCTAAAGAATTTGGGTTATGAAATTTTTTTGAAAATTTATTGAAAATTTATTGATTTTTTAGTTTTATTTCAGATGGGTACCAACTATTCTTTGATGTGTATTATTCTTCTTAATTCTTATTTATTCTTCAAATGGTCAATTATAAAAAATTATTGATATTTGAAAAAAATGTTTTTTTTTTGATACCCCTTTGATGGAAACAAAATTTACAAAAGATTTTTATCATAAAAATTTTAATTGTTTCAAAATTAATTTTAAATAATAAAAAAGATAATAAAAATTATTATACAGGAAATTGTTTTTTTCTGTTTCGAACAACAGATTATAATAAAAAAAAAGAAATAAATTATTTAAAAAAAAAAAGCAATCTTAATTATTCATTCACCTTTTATGAGATAAAATTGATGAAAACTACAAACCATGATATTTTTTTTTTCAAAAAATATAGAGATTAATAATAAATCAAGATTCTATAATTGATAAATTCCAAGGGTAATATTCGTTATTTTTAATTCGAAAAATTATTGTTGATCATAAAAACGGTTGATTAAAAAAATTTTTTTTTGGAAAATGAAGAAAAAATTTCAAAATAAATCAACGATCAGACCAAAATATTCTATTTATTAAAACAATAAAAAAAAAAAAATAGATCAAATGTTTATATATATTATGGATTTGTTATATTTAATCTAACTCAAAAATATTTTTAGTCAATTGATGTTTGAATTAATAAACAAGTAATAAAATTTTTAAAAATGGATGCATTTCACCTACAAAATATTTTTATAAAACAAAACGAAAAATTTAACCAAGTCAGAATTTCAATCTATAAAAGAAGATATAAACTCAAAAAGAAATTAGAAGATTTTCAGGGTTTTGAACATATTTGAAAAAATATTAATTTTACAGAAAAAAACAATGAAAAATATTAATGGGGAAGTGGAAGATCTAAAATTATTAGATACAAATGTAAATCTATTTTGGAGAAAATTTATTAAAAAATAATTCTGGGTGGAAAGGTGAGGAATATTTAAAATTTATTAGGTATAATAACAATATAAATAAAAAGCCGTGCTGTAGAGTACCGTTAAGTACCTAGATGTTTTTTTAAAATACAAAAGAAGAGAGTAAAATTTTAGAATTGCCTCCATTCTTTTAAATTCAGGAAAATGAGTAAAGTTTTTGTAATTTATGAAATTAAAAAAAAAAAACAAAGACAAAAAAAAAATAAATAGGTATGTTCTGCTTCTTTATTAAATATAGGAAACGCCACAAATTACCTAAATCGATATCCATATGTTTATGATAAGAATAAAATAAAATCAAAATTTTGCAATTTATACAAAAATTAATCCAATTTAGAAATTATTAAAGATATGTATCAATTTTTTTTGGAATTGTCAATCTTAAAAAAAAAAAAATCATTAAAACAATTATAACTTAAAAACAAAATATTTTCAAATAATGTGTTACTAATATATATATATATATATATATATATATATCTCATTAATATTTGTATTTTCACTTTTTTTCTTTTCTTTCTTTTTTTTCACTATAGGAAATTAAATCAAATAGGACAGTTCAATTGAGAAATTTGGATCTAAAAGATGAAGACAAAATTGAACCAATCTTTTCAAAATATGGAAAAATTTTATCAATTAAAAAAATAAAATCCAAAACTGAACATTTTGATTTTTTAATCGAATATTCTGTAAATTTTCCTAATTTAAATTATTTTTAATTTTTAATAAAAGAGAAATTTGTTAATTTTAATCTTATAATAAATATATCTAATGATTATGATAAATAGAAATCTAATGAAGCTCACGAAGCAATCACCAATTTAAATTGTACAAGAGTTAATGATAAAACTATTCTTACACAGACCAAAGAAACAAATGCGCTTGTTAACTTTTTTTCAAAGCGTATCTACCCCTTTCCAGTAAATACCTCTTATTTGTTTTAATTGACTTTTTATATTACCTTTTTTTTTGCTCAAAAAAACATAAAATCCCTAATAATTAACGATAATTATTTTCTAATATAACATTAAAATATTAATATTGAATAACCTAGTCATTTTATAAAGATTTGAAATATTTTGGTATTATAAAAAATATTTTTTGCACTTCATACACTTCAACAATGTCAATAGATGTAATGTTTTTTTATGAAAAGGATGCAAATGATTGTCTCGCTGTAAGTTAATATATTTTTACATTTAAATTAATCTTATTTTATTTACTTCCATTTTATCCCTTAATTTGTATTTTCGTTGAATTTATTTTAATTATTTATTTATTTTTGGTATTAATGTTTTTAATTAATATTTTATATCTTTGAATTTTATTTTCGAATTCATTTAGAATTTTAAGAAAAAATATGGTTCCAAATATCCTAAAATGCATTGTAAGGCTCCAAAAAGAAAATAATGAAGAAAACTGAATTAAAATTTTATTTTTTAAAAACAATTCCCAAATTATATATATATATATATATATATATATAATAATATATCCCCTAGTACCCAGGATTTACCTAAATTTCATCAAGTTTAAAATAAAAAATTTAAAATGATATTGACGTGCTAATATATTTATTTACTTATTTGCCTTTAATCCAGATTTGGATTATAATAAAAAGTCAAAATACTTCAAAGATAAATTATATTATGTTATTGTATTTTTTTTTTGAAATACGAAAAAAAAAAAAATAATTATTCATTTTTATTTTTTTTTTTTTTTTTTTATTTTTTATTTTTACTTTTTTAAATTAGACATTTTATTACAATAATAGTAATCCAAAACATAATACACTGGTTTATTAATGATTGCTATCAAATAATGTTGTTACTTTTATGATAAATAAAATAAATAAATAAAAGATACTACTGAGAAATTTTAATTTTTTTTTTTGAAATAATTTCAATAAATATTAAATCAAGAGAAAAAATTAAATTTATTTGTTGAGGCAAGAATTAATCAAAGTTTAATCTGAAAAATTTTCTAAATCATGAATTTAAACAATAGAAAATAATTGAAAAAACAAAAAGTAAAAAAAAAAATCGCCAAAAAAGTTCATTTAATAAACTGAAATTTCAAATTTTACATACAGCTAAAACGGTCCAAACAATCACAATAATACAATTTAATTCAAATTGGAAATAATTTTGATTTTTATAAAATATGAAAATCTTTTTTTGAATCTATCAAATATTCCCGAAAATACCCGAAAATTTTTTAACCACGAAAAAACACTTTTTGAACAACTTCTAAGATTCACTCGTGCAAATATACTCAGTTTAAAGGTAAATTTGGAATTTTATTTTCGAAAAAATTTTTTTTCTGAAATTTTCTTCATTTAAAAAAATTACAAATTTAATAGGGAATGGTATTCAACCAATTTTGTGTGAAAGGAATAAGTATCTTGGATGACTGTAACATTTCTGATCATTTCGAAATGGTATTAACTAAATGAGAGAAAATGTCCTTGTTAAGAAAATTTCTAATTGTGTATCATTACCCATAATTTTGTAATATTAAAGACATTCTCAAAATAACCAAGTAATATCTAATCGTACAACACATACCCATACCCTACATAAGGTGACCCAAGCCAAACTTTATTTAACTTCCCATTCTATAAAAGGAACTGTTTTACCAAAACATACAAACACAACACATACCAAAGGTACCCTGACATACCCATACACAACCCAAGCATACAATGACATAACCATACACGTTCCCTAATAAGTACCAACAATTACTCAAATATTCTCAAAAGGTACCAAAAAACTCTTTAGAGTGGTTTAAAGTAGAAAATTCAAAAAAAAATATTTTGTCTGAAAGTAAAATTGTTATTTTACCGTTAAACTGAGTATATTGACACGAGTGAATCTTAGAAGTTGTCCAAAACGTGTTTTTATGTGGTTAAAAAATTTTCGGGTATTTTGGATTTTTGGGTATTTTCAGGAATATTTCAAACACCCCTTTTTTTTCATAATTTAATTTTTTTGTTTTCATTTCTCATTTTGAATTTTTAACTTCTTTTGTTTGATCAAATTTTTTTTCAAACAGTTGATATTAGGTTAAAGTTGAGTTGTTCAAAATAAAAGAACTCGAATAAAATTAGTTGATAGTGTCTAACCCTTTGATCGATCAATATTTCCGATTAGAATTTGGCAAATTTTGCAATACATTTTTTTGTTTTGCTCAAACCAAAATTTTTTATACACTGATAATTTATTACTAATGATAATAATTTATTTTTTGTTTTGTGAATATTATAATTTATAAAAAATTGTTAAAATTTCAATTAGTGAATGTTTCTAATTTGATATTTCTTCGAGTATTGATTAAATAAGATTATCTTTTCTAAAATTGACTTTTGTTGTGTTGGCAATTTTAAATTGTGGTTTACTTTTTAATTAAATCAATAAAAGTTTCGCTAAAAGATAAAATATAGTTTTCGTCCCTAAAATTATATATATATATAAATAAATTAACATATTTAAAATAGTATTCAAAGATAATATAATAATCCTAGAAATCTTTTTTTTTTTTTTACATTTTTTTATGGTAAAATTTTTAAAACAAACTTTTATTAAAATTGTTTTTGTCAATCTAAATTAAAACAGATATTTGGGTATATTTTTTTTATCTATAAGTACTCTCATTCAATAATATTGTTTATTTTATGTCTAGATTTTAAAAAGTCAAAAATTAAATAATCAGTAAAAATTAAAAAAAAAATCAAGAATTAATGCTAATTTAGCTGTTAGCCAAATGATAAAAATAGATAGAAATAGTTGATGAAAAAATTGAAAAATTTTACAATAAAAAAAAATCTTTGTTTTTTTTTAAATTTTAATTTTAATTTTTTTTTATTTCTAAATTTTTTCAAAACAATATGTATATATTGTATTATTGTCTGGTAATAAATAGAAAATACAAATATTTTAGGGATGTTAAAATATCTTTGTTGATGAAAAAATTATTTAATCAATATATTTTATGCAATTTCAGGGTAATCAAATGCCCCCAAAAAATTTTCAGTTAAATTATAATGTTTTTTAAATCATTTGATCTTGAAATTTTTTCAGGTGAAGACAAACTTTTCAAAAAAAAAAATAAAATAAATTTTAATTTTGGGATAATTTTCCAATAAAAATAAATGAATCACCAAAATAATAAAAATTTTTGAATGATGAAAATTATTTTTCAAACTATTTTTTGATTGTCGATAACTAAGGAATTTCCAAAATAGTCGGGAAAATTTATTATAAAATATATTTATTAAAATAAATCTTCAAAAAAAGTATTAAAATTTACAAAACCATTGACTGTTGTTTATTGATTCTTGGTAATAATTCAATTAGTTACTTAGTTTTGTATTACATAAATAAACTATATTAAATTTTCTAATATCGCTTTTATCTGATTTTTTTTAGGAGTTCAAATTGTTGTTTATTATTTTCTTTTTTATTGAAAAAATTGTTTCGATAACTTGTTTAATCTCAAAAATTTTCAAAACATAATTGAATATATATATAATTGCATTTGATAGTTTAATAAATCATTTGTACCCTTTTCATATTTTCTGTTTTTTATTGAAATTGGTAGTAGATTGTTTTCACCAATAAAAAGAGCTTTTTTTTTTTTTTTTAGAAATATTTCCTCCAATATATTTTGAAATAAATAAATTAGTCATAGATTCAATCGCTTTTAATATTAAACTTAATTTGGTAATACCAATTAATCAATACCTTCACTAAAAAAGATGATTTTTTATGAAATATAAAAAAAAAAATACATCACTCTTTTGGAAAAACTATAGTAAAGAATATTGATAATTTTAATCTTTGGGTTAAAAATAATTCACTGGTATAATTAAAATTTGGTTATTACTTATTATTTAAAAATAATCAAATTTAAGGGTATTTATTTAATATATAAGTTCAATATTAAAAATTTTAAAAATGTGATTTTTCAGAATTTTTATTTTGTGGATTTGGTTGTTTTATATATATATTATTCTTCAATAAAAAAGGGAAAAAAATTTTTGGAATCTGTCTTGGGTTAATTATATTTTTTCAAATTTAAAATATTTATTATATTTTTTTTTTTTTTTTGAAATAAAGTTGATTTTTTAGACTGGGTTATTTAAATACTCAATTGATCATATACAGTCAGTTCCAATTTTAAGACACAAACTTTCAACGAAATTTAAGGCACAAAAAAATCTCAAATTAAGGTATAAAATTTGTAATTTTTTTTTTTACAATTTATTTTACAAGAATCCGAATTTTGTGCCTTAATTTGAGATTTTTATTGTGCCTTAATTTTCGTTGAAAGTTTATACTTTCAAAGTGAAACTGGTTGTATAATATATATATATATATATATATATATATTATTATTATTATTATTATTATTATTATTATTATTATTATTATTATTATTATTATTATTATTATTATTTAAAGAAATATCTTTTAGTTTAAGATGTTATTTTGCATGTTTTAAAAAATTATTTTCGGAAAATTGTTTTAACTTTGTTGTTTGATGATTTTTATTTTGCAATTAACTGTATTTTTGAATTCAACAAATAGAAGAAAATTTTTCAGAATATGTTTCTAATAAAGTAATTATGTTTTTTCAAAGTTTAAAATAAGAATTATTATTATTTTGGAAAAAGAAATAATTGTTTATATAAATTTATTTTCAAATTTTGTTGTATGATATTTGAAAAGTATTAATGTCCACTTCCTTAACTTACTATGATTTTTATTTCTAGTGAAGAAAATATTTATTTGAAATTAATTTAAAAATTTGTAATTTTTGAAAATTAAAAAGATGGATCAACTTTTATAAACAATAATATATTTTCTGAAAATTACATTTAAAGTTAGTATGGTTTTATAATAATAACATTTTTAATTTAGTTTTCAATTTCATGTTAAAGTACTATTATTTTGAATTGGATATTAAATTTCTGATATTGTCTTTTTTTTTTGTTATCGGTCCCTAAAGGATTAACCCTAGTTCATGGTTAAAATTTCGTTTTTTTTAATGTATAAATTTTTATTTATTTACTTTCTAATATTTTGAGTAAAGGGATCTTGTTCAAATTTACAATTTAGATTTGTTTTTCAAAAATTTTTCATTTGAGTAAAACCATTTTTACTCAAAAAATAATTTTGTTTCAATTAATCTCTTTGAAAATTTTGGTTTTCAAACCTTTTGACTTTTTATTTGAAATTTTGTTAATTACCATACAACTTAATCCAAGTGTACACTACCTACTTGAAAATAACTTGGATTGAATTAGTTTTAATATTGAAATCAAAAATGGATTATAAATTTACATTATTTTTATAGAAAATTCGCATAAGTTGTTTGGATCAATAAATGTATTTTTTTATTCAAAACTTTAATAAGCAGAAAAATTCCAATAACTTGTCTTTCCTTTAATCTTCATTCTTTATGTGTTATATTCCAATTAATAAATGATATTCTTTATTTCAATTTCCCAAATGGTTATTATTAATTACAACTAAAATCAAATTAACTGAGTTAAAATTTTGTATTAAGGTCATCTAAGGAAGTTTAATTTGTCTGTCAAAAAATATCTTTTCTAAAAGATTTTGTAAAGATCTTTGGGTTTTCTTTGGCTTATAAACAAGAAAAATTATTTTCAAAAGTGAACAAAAATTTTTCATTTTTATTAGTAAATAATTGAAAATCATTTTTGTTGATAAAAGGGTAAGTGTATTAGAATACCAACAGAACATAAAATATAAATAACCTTCCTCTACTTTCCAACAAAAAATAGTACAGACCATTCTTACTCAGTGTTTGGTCAACCATCTTTGTTCTTATTCATTTGGTTAGTGATAATTAAATCGTTAAAAATTTCTAATATTTTCCTTTTTGCCAAACAATTTTTCATATTTTATTCTTTTTTTACAAAATTGTTTTTGTGATTTTCAAGCAGAGAAATAGGTTTGTTTTGATTAACAAATAACTTTTTTTCTTTTTGAAGAACAGCCATGTCCTCAAAAGAAAATCCCAAAATTAATACAGGCTTTAATGAAAATAAACAAGAAACGAACTTGTTCGACAAACAAAATGAAAAGCCCAACAACACAATTACCCAAAACAACAATTCAGTTTTCCAAAATGAAGAAAACAATGAATTAGATAAAGAGAAAGAAAAAAAAAAGGAAGCCAAAAAAGAAAACGAAAACGAAAAAGAGAAAGAAACAGAAATAAATGAGAAAGAAGAGCGTGAAAAAAGAAATCAAAAACTTCTTGAATGTGTTTCAAATGGGGACACAAAGTATCTGAAACAATTATTCAAAAAAGAAAAACAAAATCAAAAATCAAACAAAGATTCACTCGATCTTAACATTCGTGATAAACAAGAGTTAAACCCTCTCCTTATTGCGATCTACAATAACGACTACCGAATGGTGAAGATGCTTTTAAGATACGGCGCAGATCCCTTAAGTCTTTCAAAAGAAGGCTGGACATTGCTACAGGAGGCTACATTTTATGGCAATAGAAGAATCATTAAGGAAATTTATCTTGCAATGCAACTCAAAATGCATCACGTTTACGAGTCAAAGCTTCCACTTTTACTTGAACAAATTGATCTTGTAACTATCTGAAATTTTTTAATTTTTAAAATTTCTTTTTTTTATTTTTTTTTTGAAAAACAATCACACAAAATTTTTATTCACTCCTGTTTTAGCTGCTGTTTGCTCAGTTCATCAGCACACACCCTTTA
This sequence comes from Anaeramoeba flamelloides, assembly GCA_027625915.1. Classification (NCBI taxonomy): domain Eukaryota; family Anaeramoebidae; genus Anaeramoeba; species Anaeramoeba flamelloides. The sequence goes on from JANTQA010000008.1 coordinate 148,383, forward strand.
CATTCTAAAACCAAAAAAATCAAATTTACAAGATTTTGATTGAAATTTGCCTTTTTGGAAAATTTATTTTATTTGACATTTAGAAATGACTTTTGCAGAACAATAAAATTTTTTTTTATTTTTCTACACAAAGTCTTGGGGTGCTTTGAATAATTTTCAATTTTGTTGTGAGGTAAAGTAAAATTTTTTCCTACAAGATAAACCAAGTCTTTTAGAATAAAAACTATTATTATGAAGTTTGTCCATTAATTTTTTCATTATTTTACTCTTATTAAATCTGGTAAATTCAAAATACAGGTAAAAAAATATTGATTCATTTTTCTTTTTGAAACTTATTAACTCTAATTTCAAAACAGTTCTTTGCAAAGAATATTAAGGAAGGTCAATTAAATTTACAAAGTTTCTTTGCATTTGACCCATAAAGTGTTTATTCAAAATCGAGTAAAAAAATGGAAAAAAAAATGGAAAAGGTGGCAAAAAATAAAAAACTTTTCTTTAAATTTCTCAGTAAATAAGGATTTAACTAGAAAAAAATATTTTTTTTGTGTTTAAAAAAGAATTTTTAAATAGCTACAAACAAAAAAACATATTTTCAGAGAACAAAAGTCTTCATAATAATGAAAAAAATTTTTTCAAAAAAAAATTTAAACATTGGCTAATTTTTCTCTTTTTAATAACTCCACTTAGAATAAGCATTCTAGTTAATAAGAGATCTTGGATCAAAAATTATTTTTCAAGACATTTTACAATTTAAGTTGGAAAATCCGATCTTTCAGGTTCCATTAAGATTTTTTTCAAATGTAATAGTAAAAAATTAATTTTCACAGTTAAGAGGTTATTTAATTATCATTCAAAAGCATTTTAAATTTAATATTATATCTTTCAAATGGGGAACCAACTATTTGGAAAATTCAAAAATTAAAAAAAAGCGCCGTTAGGTTTTTTTTAATTTCTAGGTTAAAAGAAAACTTATTTAATTTTCAGTTTATTTCAAAAATTAAAAAAAAACGCCGTTAGGTTTTCCATAATTCAAAAGAATTGAGTTAAATCTTCGATTTTCCTCTATTCCTTTGAATTATGGAAAAGCGTCTTTAGGTTTTTTTAATTCCAGAATTTAAAAGAATTGAGTAAAATCTCTGATTTTTCTCTATTCTTTTGAATCATAAAAAACCCTAGGCACTCTGTGGCACTCTACGGTACTTGGCTGCACTTGACGGGCACCTTCGTTAGGATTTCCAGGTTTCAAAAGAATAGAGTAAATCATGAATTGTACTACATTCTTTTGAAACCTGGAAGTCATAGGACATCGGCGTATTTATCATCAGTAATTATATTTTTTTTTATGTATTTGAGTTTTTTAAGAAGAATAGGGTATTTTGAAAAATATTCGTTATTATCTACCAAAGTAAATATCTCAAAGTCGAATTTAAATCAAAATTCATTTAATACATTCATTTAAAATTTTAAAAAAAAAAAAAAACACTTTTTTACTCGACTAGAGAGCTTTGGAAATCGTAGTACTATTAACAACAAGAAATACAATAGCCTCAAGAATTTGAAGTTCTGGAATGTTGATTATATTGTAAATAAATTTTATTAATTATCATGAATTACTAATTAAAGTATCAGTTTATTCTAAATCAAAATTTTCAATTTTATTTATTCATACAAGTGTTGTTGAAAATTATTTTTGAAAAATTTAAAACATTTAAGAACTATTCTTATTTTATACTCTGTGGGTACTGGAATACAATACCTTAATCAATAAAAATGATTTAAAAGAATGACGATTAAAGGAAAGTCAAGTTATTGGAATTTTTAGGATTGTTAAAGATTTGAATAAAAAAATTTATTGATCCAAACAACTTTTTGAAAATTTCTAAATAAAACAATGTAAATTTAAAATGCGTTATTGGCGATATTATGTACTTACAAATTTTGTATTCAAGTGTCAAAAAATTATGATAGACTAAAAATCCAGAAAAGAAAATTTTTTCAGTTAGGAATAATTTTTTTATTCCATTTTTTTCTGAAAAAAAAAATTATTCAATTCATTTTATTTCTTACATTATAAATGGTTTTTACCATGTTTCATGACTATTCTTATCATTATTATACAATAGATAGTTTTTATAAATATTAATATAAATGTTTTTTTGTTTTTCCTTTTTTTGACATAATTCTTTTGGATATACAAAAAACCGTGATTTATTCAACTGATTGAAAAATAAATGTATTTTTTTTAGAAGGATGGTTTAAATTATCAAAATTTTAAAGTCTTTTCATAAATTTTAACAAGAAATTTGGTTTTTATTATAAAATTTGATTTTTTAAAATAAAATTTTCTTCAAGATATTTTGGATTTAGGTAATTTTACCCTATAAATTCATAATCAATTTTTCTATTACAAAAATGATTTAAATTGTTATAAGGATTCTTGTGAGTAAAACCAAAAGATTTGTTAAAAAAAAATTTCTCAAAATCGAAAATTTTTTTATCATCATTTTTCATTTTTTGAAAATGGGAAAATGACTTTTTTCAATTTTAAAGAATAAATTTTTTTTTTCAAAATAGATCTCAATTTAATTGATAAACTATTGTTATAGTTCTACTAAATATTCATTTATTAAATCACCTATACCTCAATTAATTTTATTTGCTGTGATTTGAATTGAAAGATTAATAATTAAAAATAATAACAAAATAAAAAAAGTTTTTTTCAAAATCAAGACTTTCCAATATAAAACTCAAAATAGTGTTTACAATTTCATGAATTAACTTAATTCTTAAACAAAATAATAGGTTTCTTTTTTTCGTTTTATATTGGAAACATGTGAATTTTGGGATATCAATATAGAGGACTCAAATAAATGAATTGTTTAAATGAGGTTAACTCATCCATTCTATAATTCGAAACACAGATTACAAATAAATAATTCTAAAACCTCTTGACAAGATTTCATTTTATTTTTAAATATTATTTATTTGCAAAAATTTTGAATCAAATCCACAAAACCTATTTGTGGACTGAGATTTATCCCATCTAGAATTTTGATTTATTTTTTTGGAGAGATTACCAAATTTATTGAGATTAAGGATTTAGTATTTTTTAAAAAACCTTTAAAGTAAATTTTTTATAAAATTAAATATCCTTAAAAACTAAAAACTTGAATCATTAATATCAAAAACACAAATAATAGGAAAAATTTGTCAAATAAAAAATATAAATTAATTTTGGACGATCAATCTAAAAATGGTTTGCATTTATCTTTGGGAAAATTTTCTAATTTTGTGATTTTTAACTAGTTTTCTTTGGAATAGAGACAAAGTAACAAAAAAATCAAGAATCATTAGGCTAACCTTTAACATTTTTACCTATTTTGGATAATCCTTAATTGATCTTACTTTCCATTTCCATGTTTCTGTGATTCATTCAATGTTTTCCACAAAAAGAGTGTTTCACTTTTTTTTCCAAAGTTAATAAATATAATTACTTCACAATATTCCAAAGAGATATTCAAATATTAAAATTTATTCTCAATTAAAAAATATATTTGTTGCAGCTGTTTTAAAAAAGTGATAACTGAAAGTAATTAAAAATAGTTATACAACCTGCTTAAAAGAATAGAATAAAATCTTTGGGCTCACTTTATTATTTTAAATTCCTATAGACCTACCAGCTCTGACTGAAGAAGAGTTTATTTTAAAAATTTAATCTTTATTTTTGGACTTACAAATAAAAAAAAATAATTTATAATTCACTTTATCAATTTATTTTCAAAATATATGTATACAAATATATAATAATAATAATAATAAGGTACCTGACTTTATGATGAAAATACATTGGGAAATAAATTCATGGCTTCCATTTATTGAAAAATTTCTACCAAGTGATGAATATTTAATTTGGAAAACTGATTCAAATATCCGAGTGGATTGTACGTTAATTGGATTTGAAAATAGAAATTGGGTCAGGGGTAATGTTTCTCTTTTATTGACGGGACTAAAAACTGAAACGCCGGGTGATGTTTTTATTATAGATCATGACAATGGCACATATTTAAACACTTCTAAGGAAATTAAGAAGGGGAGAGAAAACATAAGGGTGACAGAAAACGATATTGATTTTTTAATGGAAAACGATATGGTGAAATCAACAATTAACACTTCGAATTGTAAATTTCAAAAAAAAAAATCTTGGTTTGCAGATCGAAAAAATCAAAAGATTGGAAATTGGAATGCAAAAGTATACGAAGTGAAGAATTTGTTATATGAAGGAACAATTCGGCAAGTTGTAAGAACACCAAAAAAAAAGGGCAACAAAAAGAAAAATAATAAACAAGATCGAAGAAGAAATAAAGATCGGGTGGAGAAATTTTCTGAAAAAGAAAAAAAAGCTTATGAAAATTTTCTGAAAAAACAAAAAAGCAATAAATCAACAAGAAAGCATAAAAAGAAAAAAAGTAAAAAGCATAATCAGAAAGACAAGAGAAAAAAGATATTTTCTGAAACTGAAAAGGAAAGAAGGAAAAAAATATTTTCTGAAAGTGAAAAGGAAAGAAGGAGAAGAAAAGAAAAGCAAATCGAAAGGCAAAATGAAACCGGTGAGGAAATAGAGGCAAACGAAGAAAATTTAAATAAAGATGGTATTGTCGAACAAAACGAAACAGGAATGAAAGGTGATGGTAAAGAGAAAGAGAAAAGGAAAAAGAAAGAAAAGGGAAAGAAAGATGAGAAGGAAAGCATTAAAGAAGAAGAAGAAGAAGAAAAGAAGAAGAAGGGGAGAGGGGAAAAAATATTAACAGATTCAAGATCACAAAAAATTACATCAAATAAAAACGATAGTACAAAAAATAATAAAATTAAAAAAAAAAAATCACAGGGTAGCCTTCCCAAATTTAATATAATTAAAAAGACAAAGAACTTTTCTGGGACGGTTTGTTGTTCAAGAGATTTCCCATTAACAATTGAAAAAATCATCCCGATTTTTGAAGCATTAGCTCCTTTAAACCAACAATTTGAAAAATTAAAAGATTTTATTTGTTTAAAGCTGCCTTTCCAAGGCTTTCCAATTCAAATGGAAGTGCCTGTGTTCCCGGGTATTTCTGCTATTGCCACCTTTACGCATTTCCAAGAAATGGATCCTGATCCAGAATTATTTCAAATCCCAAAAGGCTACCATGAAACGACTTCTTATGAAAATTATCGATCAGAAATTAAAAACAAAAATAAACAAACCAAAAAAAAAAAAAATACAATAAAACCCATCAAGCCCATAAAACCAATGAGGCCAATTCACAAAATAAATCAAAAAGTTCACATAAAAAAAAAAAAAAAATCCCAAAAATCCAAATATCCAAATAATCTCAGAGCGAAGAGAAAAAAGGTCCCATTGGTGAAAAGATATAAAAGTGCTAATGAATTGACTGTTCGAGATCGAAATAAAAGAAAAACGCAGAATGAAAATAATAAATTAAAAGGCATGGGTATTAGTAATAGTAAAAGTAAAAATAAAATTATTAGAAAAAAAAAAATTCGAAACCCAACAAAAAGTAGAAAATCTGACAAATTGAAAACGAAAAAACAAAACGGAAATTCTGAAGAAACTCAAAAATTATTGTCAAAATCAAACTCAAACCAAAATATCAACAAAAAAAATATTAAAAATAATAAAAAATAAAATTCATGATGATTTGGTCTTCCAAATAACAAAGAAAGAAAGATAAACCACGAGTTTTTTTAATAAATTTTTACATTTTTGGTTTTATTTATTTTCATTTGATATGAATTTTTTTTTGCTGTTCGCTCTTGTCATATTTTTGTTACAAACATCCATATCATAACTTTTATCAAATAATTGTCTTTATTTTAAATATGGTAAGTACCTTTTTCGACTTTTAAGTGCCTCAGTGTTTTCAAAATTGAATAATAAAAATCATTTCTTTATCTTAAAATGGTTAATGTTTTAATAAAAAGAAGAGTGGTCTGTTTTATAGTAGAATGCTATTTACCATAGAATCTAAAACAGTAAGATCAAAAAATATTATAATATTTATCAAGAAATAATAATAATAAATCAAATTTATATATTGATCTTATGTTTAATTTTTGGCGTGATTACTCATTTCTTCTTGCTCTTTAAATTTGATTTTTAATTCTGAATGGAAAAACATTTATTGGAAAAATTTTGAGAAATAAACCAAACTATTTTTCAAAAATGTTTATCATTTGATAATGTTATTGGAAGGGATTTTATCCTATACTCTTATTAAAAAAACTATTTTAAAAATATGTTCAAATTTTGGATCAGAATCATTTTTTCTAATTTTATTAAATTTTTGTTTTGCTTTTTCTAAATTATTCTTTCTTTTTCTTTTCTTTTTTTTTTTTTTTTCTTTTTACTTTTTTTTTCTCTTTCTTTTTCTTACTTTGTTTCACTTTTTTGTTTTTTTATATTTGTTTATTTTTTTTAACATTTTTTTATAAGAAAGTCAGGTTAATATATATATATATATATATATATCTTAGAAAATACGAAAAACATTTAGAAAAATGAGATTATATAATGACTTTTAAAGTGTATATAAGGATAAATTAAAAATATTTTGGTTTAACTGGTTTTTGTGAAAGTTCAATGATAAAAAATTCATTCTACTTTTTTCATAAAATTGTGATTCAATTTTTTTTTTCTATGGGTTTTATTTTTGTTACTTTTTTTAATACAGCCTTTTATTTATTTGAATAGTTTAAAAAAGGTGAAATATTTAATAGATTAAAGAATTAGTTTTTCTTGAATATAAAATATTTCGTTTTTTTTTTTGTTTTTTTGTAATTGAATATTTAAGGTAAGCCACAATTTTTAGAATGGAATATTTTTTTCTATCTCAATAGAATATCAAAATCTAAATTACAATCCCAATTATCACTTAATTAATCTAATTCTAGATTTAGATTAATAAAATATGATATTTTATAAATATTCTTGAGAAATATTTATCTCTCTATTTTTTTATTTAATTTTCAAATTATTTTTAATTATTGTTCATTAAATATTAGGATTATTGTTTACTTTTTGTTAAATTTTGGAATTTGTTATCAATATTAGACTAATTTTTAATATATATGACACAATTGATAAAAAATAAATGAAATTTACTTTTTTATCAAATTAAATTATTGTTTTTTAATTAATGTATTCGGCCATACCCAATTTAATAATCCTGGACACATTCCGAACCCAGAAGATAAACGAATTGAGGGCTAAGCTAGTTAGTGAGATGGGGAACCTCTCGCGAACACTTGGTGTTGAATACTTTTTTTTTTAATTTTTTTTATGGTTGATCTATTTAAAATATAAAAATTTCAACAATAAACAAACTTATGAAATTATTTATAAAAAATATGTTAAATGATGCGTTATTTTATTTAGAATCTTTATTGTTTTTGTTAATTTAAACCAATTTACTCACACATCATAAAAAAAATAAAAATACTGTTATTGTTATATTTTTTTGACTAAAATTAAAAAAAAATACCGATGTATCACATCATAGAATATTTGTCAATAAATTGTTTCTCAAAATCTTATCAAAACTAGATTTTTGTAAGAAAAAGGTGTCTTTTGAATCTTTCTGATAAAATCACAATATTTATCAAAATCTTTAAAAAAATATTTTTGTTTCAATGTAGTTCTCTCAATTTTATAGTTGTTGTAATTATATACAAAGTTCAAGGTACAACAATATAATTTAAAGTCTGTAATACTATTACATATATCATAAATCTTATTTCTCTGTATTTCTTTAATTTAAATTATTTTTCTTTTGAGTTTTTCTTTTTTTTTTTTTTTACTTTTTATTGTCATTTATTTATAAATACAATAAAATCTTTTCTTTTTATTTTAAAAGAAAAACTATCAGATGAGTTATAATCTTGCCTAGATTAAATTTAGAATAAAAATTTTTTAACACACGTTTATAGTGTCAGTAAACTGTCACCAAGTACTGTAGAGTGTTGTAGTCTGCATTTTTTTTTGTTTTTTATTTTAATAAAAGAATCGATAAAAATCAAAGATCTTACCCAATTCGTTTAAATTCTGGATAACCAACTGTGGTTTTTTTGACATTTTCTGTTTTAACAGTAAAGTGTTCTAGGTTTTTTTTGAGGGTTTCTATTTTATTTGTGAAGTGTTCTAGGTTTTTTTTACTTTAGAAATAAATAGAAAACTCAAGAAAAGTTGAACAACTATTTTTTATTTAATTTGAGAATTAAAAAGAAAATTTATTTAATTTTTGTTTTATTTCTCTCGTTAAAAAAAAAAGCTAACAGTAAAACATGAGTTACTTTTGTTTAATCCACCCACTTCCATATTAATGCGAATAAAAAATATATAACTTATTGATCACATTTTCAATCAGAAATTTTTTTCACATAAATCAATTGAAAATAACTCTAAAAAAAATCAATAAACAAGAAATAAAAAATCTAAAAATTCGGTTTATTAAAGTTTTTATTTTTGAAAAAAAGATATTTTGGATAAAAATTGTTAATAATAATAATACTTTGGAAACATATTTATTATTATTATTTAAATTATTAACTTTTATAAAATTAAAAATTTGAAACAAATATTTTGCATTTTATATTAATAGACAATAAAAGACAATGATTATAAAAATAATGAAAAAAAAAAATAATTATTAACAATTAACTTTTACTCATTTTCCCCTAATTTTTTTTTTTTTTTTTTTTGAAACAGTTATAAAAAAAAAAATAGGAAAAATGAAATAATAATTAATATTTTGTAAATTTCTTTAGTTACTTCCAAAAAGTGTAAACCAAAATTTTTGAAAAAAAAAATATCCATCAAAGGGGTTTTAACAAATTAAATATAACAATTTGTGGATAAATAATCAAAAGTTTTAGTATACACTTTCTGGGGTATGACTCTATCTTGGCTATTTGGTGATTTATTATTTCTTAAATGATCTTAGATTTTGATTTTTTTTTTTGTTTTTTTTTTTTAGATTTTTTTTTTTGTTTTTTTTTTTTAGATTTTGATTTTTGTTTTTTTTTTTTAGATTTTGATTTTTTTTTGTTTTTCTTGGATTTTAATTTTTTTTTTTTCTTTTTTGTAAATGTTTTTTCCTTTTTGAAATCATTTGATTTCAAATCATTTTTAATATTCAAGCAAAAGGATTCTATCAAGTCCGAGTCGGTTATCATATTTTCATTTGAACTTGTTGTTAGACTTGATGTAAAGCTTGATGATGAGCTTAACTTATTGAAATTATTTTGAGTGATCGGTTGTAAAGAGCTACAAACAGAAGATACACTTGAAGACTCCGAACTTGAATTTTCCTTCCGGCTATCGCTCAAATCCACGCCCAGTCTTTTGCTTGTGTTCTTGGTTCCCCTTTCGCTGAAATTTGAGTCCGTATTATCGTCACCCATTGTAAGAGAATTAGTATCTGAATCCGAGTCTGAGTGTGAATAAAAACTAAAATCGAGAGACCTATCGTTTTTGAATTCGTTTAATCTTTTGATGATCTCTTCTTTTTTGTTGCTGTTGTTGGGTTTTTTTTTGTTTGGGATTTGGGAAACAATATAATCAATAAAGCGGTTGAATTGGTTATAAAATTTGTCTCTAAATTGGGTTTCGATATTATTATGCTTGCCATTTTTGATCCATACCCCGTCAAACTTCTTCGGGAATAAATTATACAGCTTTTTACCATGATTAATAGAAACAACACTATCATCGGTTCCATGGATGACCATAACTGGGGATTTCACCTTTGGTGCCTTTTTTACATTCACAAATTTGTCTAATGGCAAATTGCAAGCTAGTTTCATAACTACCCTGAAAATTGAAAGTATTGGCGACATTAGAAAAACACCTCCACATGGGTATTTGGTCGCCATTTCAAGTACAACAGCTGTTCCTAAGCTATGCCCAAACCAGATGATTTCTTCTGCTGGTACTTTTTTTTCTTTGGTGACCCAATTATAAACTGCCTCGGCACTTAGATAGCAGTTTTTTTCTCTCGTTTTGCCTTCTGTTTGTGGGAACCCTGGATATTCAAATAAATATATATCACAGTTGGTTTTTTTGGCAATCCGGATCGCATAATGATCTAATTCAGATATAGATTCGCCATTGCCATGTGCAAATATAACCGTTAGCCTTTTCCTTGATTGGATTTTTTCATCCTTTTTATCCTTTTCTACTTCTTCACTTTTTTTTTCATTTGCTATGGGGTTTATTAATTTGTCATTTTATTGTTTTTTTTTTATTTAATAACCAACGTTAAATTGTAATTTTGGAAAATTAATTTTTAATTAGTTTGGAGAAAGTTAATTAAGAATAAAGTTGATTTTAAAAATAATTATAGACACATTGTAAAGAATTTTAATTTATATTTGTGCTTTCAGATCAATTATCAGAAGTTTCAGAACATTTTTTTTTACCATTAACTTGAGAATCAATTTTTTTTATCATTAATTTTAAAATCAATTTTTAGTACAGTTAGATCCTAACACAGGAGTAAAGATGAACTTTTTAAAAAATAGAATTTTTTTCAAAGTTTTACTTTTAAATTTGAATTTTGAAAATTGAACATGTTTAAATTTTGGTTTAATTTACTTCTTTGAATTCTATTTAAGTGCTATATTCCCAGGTGAAAATGGTGAAATAATGTATAAAAATACAATTGAAAGTGTTTTGTAATCTCAGTAATATATATACACTGAGAATTTCTTTGAGAAAGAATGAGAAATTTTCACAATTTTAACAATTTTTAACTTGAAAGATCATACCAAAATTTGATTTTTAATATTTTAGAATTTTCATTTCAACTTTCTATAAAAACTCACAATAATCCCTCTGGCTGTTCTAAATGTTTTTTACATTTGCTTTTGCATGTTTGAAATGTTCTCAAATTTGAACTTGTACTTGAAAATCCACAAAAGCCATTTTTTGGCAATTATTTTTTGTGTTATTTTCAATTTCCTTTTCATTGAAAAAGATTGAAAAAAAGTCTGCGTGAAAAGGTAAAGATAACAAAAAATGTTTTTTTTAAGATTAGCCTTAGTGGATAATAAACTTATCTTTGAGTCTTTAATAAGATTCCTAAATAAAAATTTAGGAATTCGGACACACAAGAGGGGCTAATAACTCCTCCCTTAAATAATATAAAAAAAAAAAAAAAATGTTTTTTTTTTTTTTTTTGTCCAATTTATCCAATGTGAAAATTTTTTGTGAGAAGTGAAAGTGAAATACTATTTGTTGAAAAATAAATGGAACAAAAGTTTCATTCAGCTTTCCAAAAAAAGATTTTTAAATCAGGTTACATTTTAAATTTTTAATTCTTATAACTGGCTTAAATTAATAAATTTACTTTTGAGAATTGGGGACTTTGATGGTTTGATTTTAATTCTTTACATGAGATTATTTTGGAAAGTTAAATGAAAATTTTGATCTTTTTATTTTACAATTAACAGTAACACAATAGTCCAACACCTTTAAGGGTGAAAACGTAGTCCTAAAGTTCTAAGAATCAATCTCAGTTTTAAATTTTTATGATTTTTCAATCAAGTGTGAAATAACCAGAAAAATGTTTGGACATTCTCACTTGTGTAATACAAAAGCTACCACTTTTAATGTACAAACTTTCAACAAAATTTAAGCTACAAAAAAAAAAATACCAAATTACTGGTATTTATTTGCCTAATAAACAGTAAAAAATTTTCACTTCATTTTCGTTTATTTTTCTTTATTATAAATAGAGTATTCAAAGAAGTTGATTGTAATTTCTGATCTAGATTTGAAAAGGGATAATGAAAAACAAGTCAAATTTTTTTATTTGTTAGGTAAATATCAGGAAAGCAAAAAAATTTTGATTCTCGGAAAGTAAAGTGTTGAAAAAAAAAATTCGAAGAAATGTGCCTTAATTTGAAATTTTTTGTGCCTTTATTTTCGTTGGAGTTTTGTGCTTTAAAAGTGGTTTCTTTTGTATTACACAAGTGAAAAATGTGTATCATTTTTTTTTTTCTAGTTAGAACCTTAAAAACAGTAAAAACTGCAAAGATTAAATAATCAGATATTTGTGAAAGGGTTTGTCTGTGAATTCGAATCTTTGATCTTTCAATCAGAAGATCGACAAAAATTTTCTATTAAATTGCTTTTGAAATACCCAGTTAGAGTTTTTTAATCAATGGACGAGAAAGAGTTATCAGAGTTTTTTTGAATTTACAATATGACAAAATATTATTTTTAAAAACAAGGAAAGATCAATAAAAAAAAAAAAAAAAAAAAAAAAAAAAAAAAAAAACTAAAATTTTACATTTTAAAGGTTTTTGTTTGTCGTTATTTTGAGTAGTGGTGTTGTTTTTTGTCTCTTTCTTGTTACCAATCTCCTCGCTTGACTCGAGATTGTTTTTAGATTTGTTTTCATCCCCCTCTTCTGGAGACAAAGACCATCTGTTGTTGTCCAAGTCAAAATCAGATCCTTCATTGCTAGATGATCCAAAGTATTTAACTTTTACCAGGTTATACTCTTCTTCGTAAGAGTCTTCAGGTGTAAATTTGAGAATCGGGATTTTATGATTTTTCTTGGTGGTTGTCCAAAATAAATTCTCTCCTTCTAAAAGTTTGACTTTTGTAGGTGGTCGAAAAACGAGTTTACCAACAACGATACCCATTATTGTAATATTCTATTTTGTTATTATTAATGCTTTCGATTAGATTTTTTCTAATTGATTAAAAGTGTAAAAGTGTTGAATAAATTAATTGGAATAATTCAAAAAAATAAAAGATTTTTTGATGAAGAAAAAAGGTTTTTACAAAATACCCTTTTGTGAATTTATGATGTCCTCTCTCTTTTCAAACCACGTATTATTTTTTTGTTTAAAAAAAAATTATTTAGAAAAAGTAATTAGATTATCAGTATCGTTATTTGTTTTGAGTTCTTTCAACCCACAAAACTCGAAAAAAGGATTCGATTTGATTTTTCAATTTTTTTAAATGACAAATTCAATTTGCAATATTTCAGTCAAATACCCCAATTCTAATGAGACAATTAAATAGAACCAAAAACCGTTCGTTTTTCCACAATTGTTTGTAAAGTTTTGGTATTTTCACTTTATTAACGTGTTTGTAAAGAATCTTCTTTTTGATACCTTTCTCAAAAAAAAAAATGGTAAAACAGAAAACTGTTCAATAAAAAAAAAGTTTAAAAACAAGACTCAAGTCATTGCTCCTTCACTCAAAATTTCTTTTACTTCTATTACTCAAGTTTTTTTTTGATTTTGTAAAGTTTTAAGAACCTTCCAAACTTTTGGAAAACCTTTTTATTGATCACAAAAAAAAGATGATGTACATTTCCCTTTTGCTCTCCTTATTGAAAGAATAGTGTTTTGGTTGAGAAAAAACTACTTTGATCAATTGATATCTTTTTGTGTTTGAAACAGACTGTTGTTAGGAAATTGGTAGCGAATTGTTTAGTAGTTGATGACAATTAAAAGCTGTTTTTTTGTTATAGAAGGCCTTGACATCAACCGATCAAATAATAATGTTGTTAAACCAAAATCCGATCCGTTCTTGTTTTCTTAAAGTTCAATTATAAAAAAGGAAAGAAATTCAAAAAAAAGGAACAAAATTTGAAACTTTAACTCAAAAAATAGAGTAAATTTTCATAAAATTTTGATCATCAAAAAAACAACAATAATTCATTAAATTTGAAAATAATTACAAAAAATGTAAGACAAATTCAATTCAGATTTTAGAATATACTGAAAATATCAATTGTTAAACCCTAACAATTGATTTAACCTTAATAATATTATTGACTATTGTGACCATTTAAATATTGTATTGGAACAAGAAGTAAAAAAAAAAGTACGAATTTTATTTAGAAAAGTAGTTTTCAGTTTAAGAATTGTTTACTTTTGGATCAATAAAATTTGAATTTTCCTTTGATTCAATACTAGTAAATTCATTAATTAGAAATTTCGCCCCTTTGTGTATATGTGAACCTTTGCAAAATTTACTTATTTTTCACAAATTTACTGTAGCCAAAATAACCCGTGCAAAAAAATATCATGCGTGTTTCAAAATAAAAAGGGTGTTTTTTTTGTTATAGTTGACCAATACATTAACCAATCAAAGAAACCAATAATAAACCCTAAAAAAATATGGTACTGGTTTCTTAAAGTTCTATTATTTAAAAAGAAATTCTAAAAAGGAAGGATAAAATTGCAAAGTTTATCTCATAAAATAGAGTAAATTTTTAAGAAAATTTTTATCATCAAAAAAACAAAAAATTTCAAAAAAATTGACAATATTAAGGAAAATTTTCAACTATTTGCATTCATAATTTAAATTTTACAAAAAAAACCAGACCTTTATGTTCAAAATTGATTTGAACTTAAGTATACTATTTGTTAGTAGATTGGATGTTGCCTTAGCACAAGAATAAAAAAAAACACGGATAATAGTTTGAAACATGGATTATAGTCTTTGTGCATGCTTTAGTTTGATCACTGTAAACATATCTTATAAAAAAGATCCTTAAAATCATCATTTATTTTACTACAAAATCCTTTGCCCAAAAATTAAAAATAGTTTTATCTTCATTTTATAAAAATTTACATGAAAAAAACTCGAATTTCACCCATAATGTAATATATCATCTATAATACTTTCACTTTCAATCTATAGGATTATCAAAAAAGGTCGAGTTTCTTAGACGAGATTGTAAAAACGTATATAATAATTATTAGAATTAACCTGCAATTTTTAACCTTTATCCAGAGTGTGCCAAGGGAAGAGCAATTATTCTGAAATTTATCTTTTTAGAATTAATAAATAAAAAAAAAAAAAATAGCACTTTTGATGAATGCCAAAAACCAATTAAAAACAAATCAACACATGTGACAAGTAAACAATAGATTTACCAAAATAAAAAATAAAAAAAGAGGACATTACCAGAAAAAATCAACAAATATCAATAACCAATTTCCATTTTTAACAGTTGTGAACTTTGATTTTATAGACTACTTTAATTGTTTCGAAGTTTCTCACTCTGTACCCTTTTAAGATTCAGCTATTTTTTTTTTTTCATATTTTAGTTTTTTCAAAAATGTTATTTCCACTGATCGATATCACACCTTTCCTTTGTGGATATATAGAGGGTTATAAAAAAACCCAAAAATAGATGAAATAGAATAAAATCAATTTTGTATTGAAATTAGAGAATACATTTGAAATTAAAAACAAATCATCATTTAGAAATATAAAACCAGAAAAGATAAAACCTTTTTTATAAATTTGATTTTTTAAATTGAAAAAACTTTTAAACTTTTTCGATTAATTGGATTCTTTTGAAATAGATTACCAGTAGACACCCCAGTATTTTTTTTTCAATTTGGCGTTTACCAATGAAAAGAAGTTCAATTTCAGAATATAGATTTTGATAGTAACCACCCACCCAGATATGAAGTAAATCCACTCTACGTGACCAGAATCATAATCAAGATATTATCAAATAAACCCAAAAAACTTTCCATTAAGTTGTATATAAACACACACACACACACACACACACACACACACACACACACACACACACACACACATATATATATATATATATATATATATATATATATATATATCCCTTAGCACCCCGGATTTGCCTAAATTTCATCAAGTTTTTTAAATTAGATTTAAAATGATATTGATCTACTAATATATTAATTTTCTTATTTGTCTTTAACCCAGATTTGAATTATAATAAACAGTCAAAATAGTTCAAAGATAAAGTAGTTAAGTTATTGATTTTTTTTTTAAAATTGAAAAAAAAAATAATAATTATTCATTTTTACATTTTTTTAAAGATTTTTATTTTTTTTTTTGAATTTTTTAAATCAGAAATTTTATTACATTAATAGTAATTCAAAACTCAATACATTAATTTATTAATAATAACCACCAAAAAAATTTTGCTAATTTTATGATAAAAAAAATAAATAAAAAAATAAATTACTTTGAAATTTAATTTTTTTTTTAGAAAAAATTTCAATAAATATCCAATTAAGAGAAAAATGAAATTGATTTCTTTAGACCAAAATTAAAATTTTAATATGATTAATTTTCTAAAACTTTTATTTAAACAATAGAAATTACTTGAAAATCAAAAAAAAAAAAAAAAATTGTAAAATAATTTCAATTTATTAAATTGGAATAAAACAAATATAAATTACTTTTTAACCGATAAAATATTTATACCTAAATTTAAAATAAAATAAAAAATAACTCTTAAATATTATTCCAATATATTGGAATAATATTTAAGAGTTATTTTTTATTGTGTTTTGTTATTAGTAAAAATTTGAATAATATATTTGCGATATTTTGGATTTTTCCTTAATAAATTAATCCAGATCTTGTTAAACAAGTTACGATATATGGTCTCTAATTCAACAATATTGTTTAGTTTATGTCTAGATTTTAAAAAGTCAAAAATTAAAAAATTGTAAAAAAATAAAAAAAAAAATCAATTGTTAATCTGACTCGAACTATTAGCCAAACCATTTAAAATTGAAAAAAATCTTGTTGAAAAAATTGTAAAATTTTGCAATGAAAAAAAATTTGATTTTTTTTTCTAATTTAATTTATATTTTTTTTTATTTTTAAATTATTTAGAATCTAATATAGATATTGATATTGAATATTAATCAGTAGATAAAACAAATTTTCTATGTGATGTTATAATAACTTTTATAATGAATAAATTATTTAATCAAGCATTTTAGGCAATTTTGGGGTGCAAAGGTCCCCAGAAAAATTTCCAGTAAAGTGTGATGTGTTTTAAATATTAAAAATAAGAGGTTTTTAATGTCTAGACAAACTTTTCAAAAAAAAAAAAAAATTTATTTTGACAAAATTTGGAAAAATAATCAAATCACAATAACCAAAAAAAAAATTTCAAATGATGAAAAATTTTTTTCAAGTTATTTTTTTATTATAAGTAACTATACAATTTTTAATTATAAAATTTTCTTTCTAAGATAATTGTTTATTAATCCTATATCTTATTATCCTTTGATAACATTTCAAATTTAAATTTTTGTTTGAAATGTTTTTAGGTTATTTGGGATGCTAAGGGATATAAACCCCAATTCAAAATTTTTAACACACCAAAATTCAATTTGTAAAGAAAAAAACTTATATAATCAATTCAAGAAGAAATATCAAATTAGAACCATTTACCAATTGAAATTTTAATACTTGTTTATAGATTACAATACTCACAAAACAATAAATAAATAATTATCAATATAAATAAATCATGATTGTGTTATAAATTTTTGAGAGCAAAACAAAAAAAAACATTGGTAAATTTGTTTAAATTCTATTAGGAATATTGATCGATCAAATGGTTAGATACTTCAACTTATTTTATTTGAGTTCTTCTATTTGGAACAACTTGACTTTAACATAATATAAACCTTGTCGAAAAATTTTGATCCAACGAAGCAAATTACCTAATTCAAACAATGAAATGAAAACAAAAACTAAAAGATGAAAAAATCATTTTCATATTTTTCACAAAAATCAAAATTATCTCCAATTTCAATGAAATTGAATTGTTGTGATTGTTTGGAACGTTGTAGCTGTGTGGAAAATTTTGTATTTTAGTTTTTATATATTTATATAGTGGTGTAACTAACCCGTGCTTTTTTTTTTAACCCATTACTAAAATTTAACCCATGCAAAAAATATTGGCTGACTCTAGAAATAAAAGAAACAAATCAATGGGATGAGAAAAGTATATAAACAAGAAATTGGGTTCTTTAAATAAATTTTAAAAAAGAATTATGAAGATACTGGAAGATTAAAATGTAATTTTTTGTAAAAAAAATGAGAATAATTTCATTTTTTGAATTTTTATAAAAAAATCATTTAATCTCACAAATTTTGTAAATATGATGAAATTTTTGATACAAAAACATTTAATATAATTGGGCCATTTCGATTAATCAAAGATCTAACCTCTAAAGCCAATTTGGATCTGAACCAAGAATCTATAAGTGATTTCTGTTCTTCAAATACCCTAGTCTGAAAAAAAAAAAAAAACACGAGTTAAATTTTAGTAAGGGGTTAAAGGTTGTCTGAACGGGTTATTTAGCCACTGTAATTGGAAAAATATATAATGTATTTTCAAGAAATTTTGGCATTTTTTTTTACATTTCATAAAAAATTTTATTTTCAGTGGAGTTATTCATTAATAAACAATACCAAATTAAGTTAAATAATATTAATGATAATTGAATCAAAGGTTGTGGTATTAATTTCATGATATGTTCAATAGTGTATTTCCAAAAAAATGAAAAAAAAAAAAATAGCACTGTTTTTTAATAAAAATCTAAGCCAATTTAAATAAACAACTGGAAATATGGAAAGGGAACAAATGATTTTTTAAACAATTGAATGCATTTATACATTTCAATTCAATAAGAAAATTTTCTGAGATTAAATAATTTATGAAAAAAATTTTTTTAATCAAAAAGAAAATAATAAACACCATACTTCACTCCTAAAAAATATCAGAGAAAATCAAGATCAGAAAAGCCAATATCATTTCTTTATATAATATAATATGAAGTAAAAATTGAATAATTAATCAGAAATAATAAATGGTTGGTGATTCTGTATATTTAAATACCTTCTTGTAGATTGTTTTAATAAATGCATTTTTAAAAGAAAGTTACCCTTTTTTTTTTTTGGGAAATAGATTTTATAATAAGAAACTTTTGGTAAAACTGTTTTTTTCGTCTTATTTCCATTTTTTGAGACAACTGTAATTATAGACATAATTAGTTTGTAAACATTCCTTTTTACAAAACAATTTGCGTAAATATCCCTTCAAAATATTTTATAAATACATTTATCTTTAATACCCTATGATTATTAAAAATATTCAAAGAATAAAGAATAATTAAATTAAATCCACAAGTTAAAATAGTTAATAAAAATTTTAATTTGAGAAGTTATTTGTTATTAATTCTTTTTGAATTGTTTGTAAATCTAAATAGAATTGTTTTAATTTTTACTTGATAAATTAACAATTGGTTCATTGAAATAATGTTTTTTTTTTTTTTTTTTTTTTTTGAAAAGAATGGAGAAAAATCAAATTTTTTACTCAATATCTTTCAATTCAAGAAAACCTAAAAGTGCCTTTTCAGAATCAAAAATAATGAAACCAAAAATTACGATTTTTCTCAATTTTACTAAATTCTGATAAAAAAGTAAAGGCAGTTTTCATGATATTTCAGTTTAACCTGTAAACTCGATACATTTCCAATTACCAATAAAAATTAAGTAACACTAAAGTGGAGTGCAGTAGAGTGTCATAGGGTGCCGTGAAGTGTTCTAGGTTTTCTTGGGGGTTTCTATTTTATCGGTGAAGTGTTCTAGGTTTTTTTGGGTTTTCTCTTTTTTTTCGAAAATCTATTGATTTTCACAAATAAATAGAAAACTCAAAAAAACCTCAAAAAAACCTAACCAAAATCAATAGATTTTCCAAATAAAATAGAAAACTCAAAAAAACTTAACGAAAATCTATTAATTCTGCAAATAAAATAAAAAAACCAATACCCTAACAACTCTATTCTATAATTTAAAAGAATTGGGTTAAATCTTTCGATTTTACTCTATTATTTAGAACTCTGTAAAATCACACGGGGATAAGAGAAAATTAATTTCCTACCTTCAAAATTAAAAAAAAAAAAAAAATTTTTTAAATTCGAAAATTATAAGATGACAAATTAAAATTTCTTATATTTTTCATTACATATCATCATACAACCCTTGTAAAAATTAATAGAATTCGTATCCTTCAATCTTGTCCTAATAAAAAAAATTTTTTTTATAATGTCTATCTAACATTTTTATAATAAAATTTCCTTTTACATCAGGATTTTTTTCAAATCTTTTTTGTAAAAATATTCTTATAAAGGGCTTATAACACTTTACAAATTTTATAACATATTTTATAAAAAATATTTATCTTGTAAAAGTTTTTATTATAAAATTTAATCACATTTTTAATGTTTATAATACCTTTAATTCACACTTATAACACTTTATCAAAAACTTTTTTTATGAGGGTAAGTATGTCTCAACCACTTTCTTTGTTGAAGAATTTTCAATTTTTTTGATTAATTTGGTATTACTGATTATATAAAATAAAAGTAGATCGATTTGGTTTGTGAATTTGTTTTTTTTTTTTTCAAGTCAAAACTTCTGTTTTCTATTTACAGTGCCTTGTGATATATACTTAAAGAGAAAAGTGAATTTTTAACCTTATGTATTTGAAATTATTATTTTCTTTTTGAAGAGAAAATTCACAAATAAAAAGATATGTATCAAGACAAAAAAAAAGAACTTGATTATTATTTTCGTTTTTATTTGTAGTTTTGTATTTTTTTTTGAGAACTTTATATTCCTTCTCTTTTCATTTGTTTATTTTGAATTGTAGTTTTGTGTTGAGATAAGAAAGGTAATTCACCCAATGAGTATAAACAATAATTACAAATTAAGAGATCTGATTGCTACAAATAGGTAGTTATATTCAATAATATCTATTCAAATATTCGTTCTTGGTCACAATTGTATAATCAGGTTTGCCTTCTATGTTTATTTTACAAAGTTCAAAAAACAATTGATTTTTACTGTGTAACCAATGTGAAGGTGTTGCTTAATCAACAAAGATCAGCTGGATTTAAAAGTTTAAGGTGATAATATGATCGGAACTACCAGTTTGTTAATGAAATTATTTTTTTAGTGCTTTAATGTTTTTCTTCATAATGATTTTAAAAATTGAAAGTTTTTTTAATTTTTTTTAAAGTTTGTTTTCAAAAACTGTTTCATACTTGGTGGAATTTTGAAACATAAAAAAAAACAATTATTTGAAAAATCAAAATACAAAAATTATTTCAATTGAAAAAAATAAAATCATTTGTTGAAAATTTGAATATTCAAAACTGAAGATTTTATATAAAAAAGCAGAGTTTATTGATCCGATCCAAATTAAAATTTGTAATTATACCATCATTTCAATTCTAAAATTTTCTTTCATTTTTTTGAAAAGCAAAATACCTCTATTCAGCGAACTTTACACATATTATTAAAAAAAAAGCTAGTGTAGGAAAATGGTCGAAATATACTTTTAGATAAAGTTGGTAGTAAGAAAAGGAAGTGGTAAAAAATAACCAATATTTAAAAATTATCTTGTTTTGGTTATGGAAATGAGGATCTTTTAAAAATAATATATAATTTTTTTTCAAAATCCGAAAAAAATTTTTATTATTGTGTCTTTCCTTTCAATTATTCTTGAAAATCATTTTTTCAATTTTCAATATTGTATTTCAGTTCCCACAGAACTCAAAATTTAGAGAACCCATAATAAATTACAAAATATTTACTAATATTTACATTATTAATAGGAATAATTTTTTATTTCCTTTTACATTATTTTCTTTGACAAATTGAGTTCTCAAAGAAGCAGTGGCAATTTGTACTCTATTTGAAAAAGGATATTGAAAATGAAGCGAAAATTTTTCAAGTGTAAAATTCAAAAACCAGTAAACAATATTTCCAGACGTTACTTTAGTAAACAGATCATCAAAGAAGTAACTAGTAATTTCTTCAGTTTTGTTTGAAAAAAAAAAAGAAAAATGGTATTTTCCAAGAAGCAAGTTAATATTTAAAAAATCTATTTAAAACAGGAAAAGGAAATTAAAATTTTTCTCAATTTTACTTCAAATATCAGTTGTAGATTTTGAGAGTGATTGGAGTCCTTGGCCCGTTTAAAGGAGATTTTTGTTTTTGTTAGGAACCAACACTACTTCAACTTAAAAGTATTCTACAATAAATCTTTAAATCACAATTTTTAATTTTTCTCAAAATTTGAACGTCAAACAAATAAGTGAGAACAGAAAGTAAGATTCAAAGATCATCAAAATTCAGTAGTTTACTAAAAACAAGACAACTAATCGAATTTGGATAAATGTTCAGTGTGTATTAATTTAATAATCTATTGTAAAAACAATAGGGTAAATTTACCATATTATTCTACTTTTTTTTTGATGTGTTCTCCATCAAGTATTAATTATCACAATATTCATTTTATTATATAGATTGCTAAGCTTTGAAAGAGTGTGTTTTGTGTATTTTTCATTGATATTATGTTCAATCTTGAGAAAAAAGGAAATTGTAATTTTCCAAACTTGTTGAATTATTTTTTAAAAATTTAACTTTCGAGTTACATTCAAAAAAAGAAAATAGAATGAAAATAAATGAATTCCATTAACTACATTCATTTCCCTCTTGATTTTGTCTTTTCTATCAATCCTAATCAAATATAAAATTATTTTCACTAATTCCGAAATTAGAGATTTTTACAATCCTACTTCAACATTCAAGAGATTAAAAAGAGTTTGGAAGAAATTCTATGTTCAAACGGTTCCAAAAATGAACTGGGTTATATTTTGGAACAAAATTTTTGTTTCCAATTTCAAAAAATTCTATTGTAGAAACAAAGTTTACCCCCCAAAAGCAAAGACGAATCAGAATCATTCAAGTTTTTGGAAAAATAGAAAAAATTCTAAAAAAACGTCAATGAAAAACCTTTGAATTGAAAACTTATTTCTCAAAAGATTTTACGAAAAAGAGACACAACAATTTTTTGGGATAAAAGCAAATTGTTCTAAGAGCCTAATCATTTTTTTTTCTTCAGAGTAATCAAAAATATGAAAAAATTTCTGACAATTGCACTTTTTCTAATCCTCTTTTCACAACTCAGTGTTGTTAGCTGTTTGGATTATATTGTTGAAACTGAATGTGGATCAATTTTTGGAAAGAAAACAGGAACAACCACGCAAGCATATCTTGGGATCCGATATGCACAGCCACCCACTGGCGCGTATAGATTCCAGCCACCAAGATCTGTCGATAAGGGACAAGATTGCCAAGCATTAGCTGGGTATGGTGCCATGTGTCCACAGAGTCTCAGTGGCAAAGTCGCGGGCTCTGAGGACTGTTTGTTTTTAAATGTGTGGGCACCAAAAAGCGCAACCACCAGCTCCAATCTTCCTGTTCTTGTCTGGATTCACGGGGGGGGTCTTATCAATAACAATGGCGGCTTTTCTGTCTACGGAACACCTGAAATCTTTGCAGAGAAGCACAACATGGTTGTAGTTTCGATGAATTATCGTTTAGGATTACTGGGCTTTTTAGCTTTAGACGCGTTGAACCATTCTGATCAAAGGGGCGTTTCTGGCAACTACGGTATTCTTGATCAATTAGAATCCCTCAAGTGGGTCCAGAAAAACATCAAGCAATTTGGCGGCAACCCACAGGACGTCACGATTTTTGGGCAGAGCGCCGGCGCGGCCTCCGCCTTGATGCTGACTGCTAGTGATCTCTCTGAGGGGCTCTTCCACAGGACCATTGCCATGTCTGCACCAGCTGGCTTGATCCAAACACAAGAAACCGCGTGCCAAGACAACCTGAAGGGCTTTGTTCAGGCAAGCTCATGTAAAGGAAAGACGGGCAACGATTTGGTCAAATGCCTCTACAACATGGACTATAGCGAGTTTGTAACCGACATCTATAAAGTCTCGAACTATCTTGGCACGTGGTTTTGGGGCCTTCCTGACCAACCCATTGAAAACAAATACCCACTCTTGACCATCGACCAATATCTTATTAAGGAGTCTCTTCCAGATAGCTTCAAAAACGGCAATTTCCAAAAAGTGGATCTTCTCGTTTCATGGATGACAGAAGAGATCGACTTACTCCCAAACAAGATCATTACAAACTATTCCGAAAAGCAATACAAAGATTTGATTGTTAGCACCTTTGACAACTTCCAATCGGGACTTGGCGACCAAGTGTATAAACTATATCCCTTCTCCGATTTTGAAAATCCCCAAATGGGATTTGATCAAATTACCACCGATATAGGGCCCGCGTGCCTCCTTAATACCTTGGGTCAAAACGCAGCAAAGAATTTGCCTTCAGACAAAAATTTATATTTTTATATTTCGCCCCAAAAGCCACAAATAAAGGGTCCCTGCTTTCTAGGCACTTATTGCTCCAAATATGCTTTCCATATGTTCGATAGCTTTGCTGTATTTAATAACACACCAGCTATGCAATTGGGCAAAACTGATATCGAATATGGTTCACTGATCAGAAACGCTTTATCCCAATTCATAAAAACTGGCAAAATTGAGAGCCCAGCTTGGGAACCCTTCGTTAAAAATAATCTCTTTACTTGGTTACAGGTTCCAGGTCCAAAATTAATATCAAACCCTAGAACAGAAAAATGTAAATTTTGGGATAATAATGGCTTTACTAAATACATGTGGCAATGTTAATTAGAATTTTTCCTTCATTTTTTTCTTTAGAAACTTTTGTTTCTCTATTTTTTTTCTTTTTGCTTTTCTTTTTTTTTTAGATGAAAAAACTAGGTTTAAATAATCTTAACTTTACTATAAGTTTATTTTATTATATTTAGTAATATATATATATATATATATATATAGTATTATTATATTGTGGAATAAATTTTTAATTATTATTTGTTAATTTTTTTTTTTTTTTTGTAAATTACAAGTTTTTACTTTGAAGAATTTGAATTAGAAGTTTTTTTAAAAAAAATTATGTTATATTTGATGATTCAAGTTATTTAAATAAATTTCAACCTCTTATTTGTTGAGATACCACATATTAACTCTTTTTCTTATTACACTACAACCTGAAAATCTTAAAATAATAATTATTAACGAATAGAGGAAATTTTATTAACTAAAATTCAAAATATTCCAACACAGTCAAAATAATTGTGTAGACCTTGTTTTTTTTTGGATATTGCTTAATAAAGAACCAATTTTGATAAAATTTTATATTTGATTTTGTTATCTAAAAAACTATTAAAATTAAAAGAATAAAAATATAGGTACTATCAGTTCTTCAAAATATTAATTAAAGTGGTTTTATTGCAAAAATAATACCATTCATCATTCTCAAAAAAAAAATCCAATATTTTTTATTCTTAGATATCTGAAATAATTCTTTTTTTTATATACTAAGTGAATTTCCATAAAGGAGAACTCATTTTGAACTTTCTATTTAACAAAAATTCAATTTTTTAATTTCTTTGTCAACTTTTTAACTTTTTTAATATCTGAAGTAATTTTTGACAAATATAAAAAATTCTACGTAAACAAAATTCTTCAAAGAGATACAATAAAAATACTCTGATAAACTCTTAATAAACAACAGCTGTGACAACACATCAAGATCATGAAAAAAATTTTTTCAAAAAAAAATTAAATATTTGCTAATTTTTTACTTTTTGATAACTTCACTTATAATAAACACTATTGGTAAATAAAAGATCTTGGATCAAAAATTATTTTTGAAAGATATTTAACAATTTAAATAGGAAAATTCAATTTTCCAGGTTCTAGTAAGATTTTTTTCAAATTTAATAGTAAAACATTTGAATATTTTTATTTTCTTTATACTAAAGCCATTTTATTAAATTTTTAAAGTATTTTAAATATGATAAATATCTTTCAAATAGGGAATTAATTATTTTGAATATTTTAAAATTATTTGTTGATATAAATTGAAAAAAATATTTTTTTTTTGATTGTCTGTTAGGTTTATTTTAATTTTTGAAATAAATAGAAAATTTTTATAAATTTTCGGTTTTTTTCAAAAAGAAAAAAAATGCCCACCTTTAGCTTTTCTTGGGTTTTCTGTTTATTTGGAAAATCAATAGATTTTCATTAAGTTTTTTTGAGTTTTCTATTTATTTGTGAATCGTTCTAGGTTTTTTTGAGATTTTCTATTTTATTTGTAAAGTGTTCTAGGTTTTTTTTACTTTTTAAAATAAACAGAAAATTTATAAAAATTTTCTATTTATTTCAAAAAATAAAAAAAACCTAACGAAAATCTATTGATTTTACATAATAAATAGAAAAATTAAAAAAAAACATAACGAAAATCAATAGATTTAATAAATAAAATAGAAAATCTCAAAAAAACCTAGAAAACCTAAAAAAAAAAAACAAGAACACTTCAGCAATAAATAGAAAACCTCAAGAAAACCTTGGCACTCTACGGCACTTTACGACACTTGATGGACACTATCAATAATTATCAACATGATTTTTTTTTTTTTTAGCTGTTTCTGTTTTATTAGATGAGTACAATTTTTTCCAAACTATACGTTATTATCTATCAAAGTAAATATCTCCAAGTTGAATTCAACTAAAATTCATTTTTCAGTTTAGTTGTTATTTTTTACCTGAAAAATACCTTTTTTCTTGACTAGAGACCTTGAAAAAAGGTGGTTATAATAGTAATAATGAATACAATAGCCCTAAAATTTTAAAGTTCTGGAATTTTGATTATATTGTGAATAAACTGTATTATTCAGGATGGAATGTTAAAGGAATGGAGTATTTTTGTCTAACTTTTTTTTTTCTATAAGATTTTTTCATGCTAGTGATTTCTTTAAACATTGGTTTCGTTTTGAAATATTTCAAAGATGAGAGGAATTATTACATAATGAAGAAACACTCAAAATTTAACATGTGAGAATAACTTTGTTTGGCTACAAAAATTTACCATACTTTAATGATCAACTCATTAATGCCTATAAACCCACCCAGACATTTGTCTCTTAAGAAAAATAACTTATTGTTTCCAAACAAAGGGAAAACAAATTGAAAGTTTTAATATAGGCCAATTAATTTCAAGAATAATAATATATACAGTTACATTCAATTTGGAAATAATTTTGATTTTACAAACAATTTCATTTTTTGTCTTTTTTGTTTTGTTTCAATTTCATTTTCTCCAGTTATGTAATCTGTTTCGTTAGATTGAATACCCCCCCCCCCAATAATAAATAGAGGGTAAAAGTTGAGCTTATTAAAAAGAAAATCCAGATAAAAGTCATTGATCGTATCAAACCATTTGATCTATCAATAATTGTTTTTGAAATTTTAACCAATTTAGGAATATGAATTTTTTCTTTAAACTTGTTCCATCATTTTGAAACCAATTTTGATTATATTGATTATATTTTTTTTTCTTTTATTGGCATAAATCAAGTTATAAAATTATTAAATCCTATTTACTTGCATGTGGTTTTATATTATCTTTGGAAAATACAATAAAAAAAAAAAAAGAAAAGAAAACAAAATCAAGATTCTAATGTTATTAATGATTAAACCATTATGTATATTTATATACTATCAGGATTAGAAGAAACAATTCAAACAAATTCGAAATTCTTGTCTTGATAGATTAAATACTTTGAACATTTAAACCTTTACAATCATTTCATAAAAAACAAAAAAATGATATTTTTTTTTTTTTTATTATTTAAGGGGGGAGTTATTGACCCCTTTTATTGGCCTGAATTCATAAATTTTTATTTAGGAATTTAATTAAAGATTCAAAAATAAGTTTATTACCCACTAAGGCCACTAAGCAGTTTGAATCTTTTTTTATAATAATATTAGAAATTTTAATAATATTATTATTATTTAATATATTCGATATATTAATTTTTTTTAATTCAGATATCCAGATTTTGCAATTATTTTCATAGGCTAAGCAGTTCCATAGAAATGGTCTAAATCTTCAATAATATCTAAATTGTTCATTTTTTACATACAGTAAGTTCCACTTTTAAGACACAAACTTTCAACGAAATTTAAGGCACAAAAAAAATCTCGAATTAAGGCACAAAATTTGTAATTTTATTTTTTTCAATTTATTTTGCTAGAATCGGAATTTTGTGCCTTAATTTGAGATTTTTTTTGTGCCTTAAATTTCGTTGAAAGTTTGTGCATTAAAAGTGGAACTGACTGTAATTCACACAGTTTTGATTTATTCTTATTCATAACATAAGAGTACATGTACAAATAATTTGTAAAATTTCTGAGTTTTAAAATTGAAGTTGAACCCTTCCATTTTTAATATCTTTGCCGCTTATTTAGAGTATTATTGATTTGTATAATTTTTAGATATTCTTAAGGAGTGTCTAGGTTTTTTTTAATTTGAGAAATAAACTGAAAATTTCTTAAATTTTCAGTTTATTTCTTAAATTAAAAAAAACCTAACTACATTTCCAACTTGGACTATTTTCTAAGTTTTTAATTCTAAAATTTTCTAGTTCATTTTCCAGTTGTTTTAAATTTTTGGATTACCAATTAATATTTTCTGATTCTTTTTTTTCTAAAATAGAGATAATTAATTAATTCATCAAAATGGAGGATTTTTAATTTTTGAATTAACTTAAATCTTCTTTTATATATTGTTAGTTTTTACGGGATCAATTATTGCTTCAGTTTTAGAAATAATCCCAGGTGAGTGTGGGTTGATTAATAAAAATTTTGTTATTTTTTTATTAATCTAAGTATCAATACCTTTAAAATCTGTTTTTGACAAATCAAATATTTCTAATTCATATAATAATTTGCTATGTAATACAGCTTTAAAAAATTGAATTTTTTACCCATTAGAAAAATTTTTTTGTTGTAAGATATTGATTAACTTTTTAAAATTGGCCTTAACTTTATCAAGATTGAATTTTAAAGGAATTTTTTTATCTAGCCAAATACCAAGATATAAAATTTCTTTTGAAATTAAAGTTTTTTTAGTTTTATCATGTTTGGGTTCCTTCTAAATTTTTTTATTATTTTAAACATTTTTTGTAATTATAAATTTATTTCTATTAATGATCCTTTCATCAGTAAAACCAGATCATATGCAAACATCTTGAACATGTAAAGCTAGTGATTTAATTTTTTCTAGGAGAAAATGAGTAATAAATCCAAATAATAAAGGAGATAATGGATATCCTTGGTAAACACCAATTCCTTCTTTTCAGTAATAAGCAAGTAGATATTCTACAATAATTTCATTTTTTATAAATTTTTTAATTGAATAATAAATAAGTGAATGATGAATAGAGTCAAAACAAAAAATGATATTTTTTGGTTTATTTTTGTTTATTGGGTTTTCTCTATTCCATAATTTATTTTAGAAACAAACATTATCTTTTCTTTCAGTAAGTTTTATGTTTGAATAAAAATCAAATAAAGAAAAGGGTTATAGTATTTATTTCAGTGAAAAATTTTAAAAAATTGGATACTAAAATAAAAGGATGTATAAGAGAATAATTTTTTTGAAGTTATTAGATTAATATCCCAAGCGAAAAAAAAACAATAAATTCCATTTATCCATACACCGAGAGAAGAAGAATACCTTATAAAGTATCAGTCTAACACAAATAATTACCACCAGTTTCACTTTTAAGTACAAACTTCAAAGGAAAATTATTGCACAATAATAATCTATAATAATTCCACAAGTTTCCAACTTTTGTAAAATAATTTGTAAAAAAAAAAAACCAAATTTTGTGCTTTAATTTGAATTTTTTTTGCGCCTTAAATTTTCTTGAAAGTTTGTGCCTTAAAAGTGGAACTGGGGAAATATGTTGTATATATATAGATTTTTATTTAGATGTATGAAAATGTAAACCCCATTTCACAAAAAGTCCCCCAGCCAAAAATGAAAAAGTTACTTTATTTTTTAGAATCAATAAAAATTAAATTGTTGGGAAATACAAGAAATAATAAAATTCGCATTAGAGTCGATAATTATAAAAGAAAAGCAGAAAAAAACCAAAAATTTCAAAAATTAAAAAATGTAAAAAAATTTTTTGGTCACTTTTCCTCTTAACGTCTCGTGTAAAATTCTCTATTTCTTCAGGAAATTAAAATCGTTGACAATAAGATTTCTAACTTGTAAATGAATTTTAAAAGAACAGACAATACCTAACTTTTCTTAATGTTAATTTTGAGTAAAAAACATTTTTTCTTCAAATTTATTTTTAAAAAAAAAAAAAGAACAGAAGAAAAAAAAAAAAATAATCAAAATGAGAAAAAATGAATTTGATCTAAAAATTGAAAATTTATTTTGAGAAGAATAATATATTAAACTCAGAGAATGTATTCTATTTCTTAAATAAAACTGGTCCCCCTTTGAGTGAAAAAGAGTTTTTTTTAAAAAAAAAATAATAATAAATAAGATAGTGTTTATTTTATTTTTGAATTAAAAAATAAAGAAGAAAAAAGAGCAGTACACACAAATAAGAGAAGAAAGTATTTAATAAATGTAAAATTTAGAAATACCAATAAAAAATTCAAAATTTCAATAATTTTGAAATAAAATCAAAACCAAAATTGAAAAATAGTCAAAATAATAATAAAAAAAAATTAAATAAATTTAACAAAGAATAACACAAGTGTTAAGAATAAAGAGACTGCCAAAGACATCGATCCTGAAACATCATCATCTGGATCTGGTGTTGGATCTGGTGTTGGTTCAACATCTTTAGTTGATTGGATCACCGCGTAAGGAGTGAAATGGTCTATTTTTCCTGTGATGATATATAACAATGGGTTATCTGGGTCTTCTTCACGTGTGCTTTCGATACATTCCCAAAGCTCTTCTTCTTCGTCGTAGTAAGCTAAACAAAAGTCGTCTTCTGAAACAGGAAGTCCGTCTTTGTAAATCTTAAGGATCACTTTGATGAAATCCTCAAAGGATGCCTCCTCATCTTTAAGAAGTTCAACAACGACCGAATGGATTTTTTGTAATGTTCTTTCATTGTTTTCTGTGTCGTGCACCTTATTGTTTCGGTATTTTTCTAAAATGCTATTGGCAAGAGATTTAATTTGGATCTTAACGTTGGGCAAATTGGAATCTTCATTTCGTAAGATTGCTCCAGCGGGGATTTGCAATGACCCCAGCAAGGTGTTATCTGAGAGTGCGTCGTCAATGTTTTCAATAATTTGAATGATCGAGTCTTCGTCAATTGGGAGCGAATATTCGAGATCGAAGGGAAGCTTTCTAAATAATGGCTTGATACAGTCGACTGCATTTTCGGCGTAGGTGCCACCCCAACACTTGAATTTGCCATCTTCCTTCTCGCATTCTTCGGCACATTCGCCGTCTGGACAAAGGAATAGTCCCATTCCACAGCCTTCGAATTCTGGGCATTCCTTTCGACATACTCCATCATCACAATAGGTTTCGCCATCGTTACAAGTTGGTATATTGTTCGATGAGCACCCGTTTTCGTCGTCAGCACACGAACCGTCTTTACAACGCAATTGGCCAAGCTCACAACTTGGAATTGCTTCGCATTCTTCGGCATTATCTACGCATTCGCCATTTGTGCATTTGATTTGCTCGTCTTCACAATCGGGTACATTGTCCATACACAGCTTTGGTTTCGATACACATTTACCATTTTTGCATCTAAACCTTTGGTTCACGGGGCATTTTTTTTCTTCCTGGCATTGGCTTATATACGAAACACACATGAACAGATTTTTGCAAAAGATGGGTGTCTCGGGGGGGCATCGTTCGATACATTCAGCATCATCCGCGATACAATATTTACCACACCGTTTTTCTCCCTCATCACAGGGGATGATTGGTCGGCAATCGGCCGAATCTGCTGTGCATTTACCGCTTGCACAAAGATAAGGGCTATCGTCGGGGCAGTTTGGTTTCAATTCGCATTTTGATTTGTCAGCGTAGCACTCGTGGTCTGATGGACATCTGAATGGTGTTTCAAGGGGGCAGCCATTATTGGCGATGCACTCGTTCAAATCCTCGACACACGAACCGTCAACCATGCATTTATATTCACCCTCTACACACCTATCTGAGCTGCTATCCGATGGGCACTGATCTCTTGTCGTGACGCAATTGCCATTACCGCATCTTACAGGAGAATCGACGGGGCAGGTATTTCGTTTCTTGCACTGTGTGCTGTCAGTTTGGCAATCACCGAGGGGGCATTGATAGCCGTTGTCTTTACATTCATTATTTTTTTCTTGTGGCTTGCAGCTGGTAGATTCTGCAACACATTCCCCATCCCAGCATCTATAGGAGGCCTCGCTGACACACCCGTTTTCAAGGGGGCACTTGACAAGGCATTTGCCATATTTTTCACAATAGGTCAAACCGTCATCACATTCGGGCTTGACAACGTCGGTACAATCAGTTCGGCAGGTTCCGTCTGCACACATTTCATTATCTGCATTACAAATGTCGACCAAAATTGGGCAATAGTTTTTTTTGGCAACGCATGAATCTGTGGCTAAACAGTAGAAGGGTTCCTTGGGGCTGAATTTGCACCTGTCCCTAAATCCCGGTGCAATAGTACAATCGGCATATGTTCTTTTACACTCGCCACCTGGACACAATAGAGGCTTTTCAAAGGGGCATCTTCCTTTGCAATTCTTTTCAAAGTCCTCGTCATCGTTAATGCAGCCGCCTCTACAATACCTTTCCCCTTCGGGGCAGAAATCGGGCTTTTCACATTCACTTGCATCTTTGTAACAACCACCATCGGCCATGCAATATGAGTATGGTTCATCGCATTGCTTTGTGGGAATTCTGTTGCACTTTTCGCCCTCGGGTAAACAGTAGCCTAATGGGCACTTGATAAATCCCTCGGGGCATTCCCTTGGCTTATCTTCGCAATCAGCAGCGCTTGCGTAGCATTTAAGATCGGGGCACAAGACAGGAGCCTCGTCATTACATTTGGTTGGAAGTGGCTTGCATTGGCCCCTAAACCTACATTCACCGCTCCAGCATCTCACTTCAAGGTCCCCACATTTCGGTAAGGCAGGGCAATCTGATCTTGAAGTGACACATCTTCCGTGGCACCAGTAGGGTGCGGATTCCGGGCAGGTGATCATTTGGCCGCAATCCTTAAGAGCATCGACACATGTATAATCGGGGCAGACAAATTTGTCATCTCCGCATTGGCTCATATACTGACACTCGTCTTTTTTCCTCTGGCAATCGCCGTTGGGGCATAAAAATGGGGTGTGCTCGGGGCATTGGTATCGATTGGGGCAATCCTTTGCAGAGCTTCTGCAAACACCATCAAAGCATAAAACTTTATCGGATGCACAAGTTGGCTGCTCGGGGCATTTGCTTTCAAAGTCCTTCTCTAACAGGCAGACACCAGTCCAACACCGAATCTCTCCACTCATACATTGTCGCATTTGGCCACATGCCTCTTTGTTGATTGCACAACTCCCCTCGGGACACCTGATTTCATTGTCTCCACACTCCATAACTGTTTCATTGGGGCACTCATCTGAAGTATCAACACATCTTGCATCTTTTGTTTTTTTTCAATAAGATCAAAGGATTTTTTTTTGTTATCATTTTTAAAAAGTTTTTTTAGTTATTGTTTTTATTTTTTTTAAAATAAAATTTCTTTGATTTTTACCAAAATCCTAAACAAAAAGAAAAATTTTGAACAAAAGTTCTAATGTTTTCAAAATTATTTTTTTTTTTATCGAAAGAGGCTGCAACAAGCGAAATTAAAAAAAAAAAAAATTGATATTAAAAGAAAAAAAAAAAATCAATTTGAATGATTACCATTGCATTTGATCTTTCCTTCGGGACATTTAACTGGAATAGGACAGTTTATGATGTGGTCAACACAGGTTCCTTCTGGACAACGGATTGGTCTCGTCTGGGGACATTGAGTTTTCTTTTCACATTTTGATCTGTCACTTGTACACGTTCCGTCTTCACATTTAATTGACGCACTATCGGGACACACAATTTCATTACCGCATTGCTCTGGTAAAAGGACACACAACTTTGATCCTGGGCACATGATTCTATTGTCTGGGCATTCAGGAATGATTGGACAATCTTCTTTGAAGTATCGACATGTCTTATCTGGGCATGTGATCATCCCCTGTGGACAAAAGATTCTTTTTGGGCATCCGTCAAGAGATGGCGCACAGACACCAGTAGCTATTTTTAATTTTTTATTTTTAATTTTTTATTTTTATTTTTGATAATAAGGTTTGTTTAAAGTAAAAGGTTGATTATTTTGTTCAAGAATAGATTGTTTCACTTTGGGAAAAATATTTTTTGTTATAAAGTGGGTAAGATTGTTTGGATATCACTTACGGCATCTGACTTCAGATTCGGAACATTCTTCAAATTTTGGGCAATCTGAAATAGACTATTTTTTTATGTTTTGATACAAAGTGTAAAAAAAATAATTATGAATTTAATTATGGGTTATGTGTATTTTAGAATTTTTGATTTTTTTAGGAAATAATTGTCAAAAAAAAAAAAAAAAAAAACTCAAAGTCTAAAAAAAATAATTCAATTTTACTTTGACACAATGATCCGTAACACATTTAACTAAACCGTCTGGGCAAACAGGGAAGTTTGGACAGTCTTCATATTCAGTGGCACAAGATCCATCACGGCATCTAATTAACCCATCTGCAGAACAATCTTTTAAGACTGGGCATTTTCCTGTGTTTGCATCAACACAGTCAATTTGGTAATCACAAAGTATGCTTCCTGAAGGACACGTTGGCCTCTCTGGGCAATCGTCTTTACTTAAGGCACACCCTCCATTTTCGCATGAATACTGATTGTTCTGGCAAGTTGTCTTGGGGGGGCACTTGTCGTCAGTATTTACAGATGGATCTGGGCAAGTGGATCCATCTGAGCACGGTTCGGCATCCTCTTCACATTTAATATTTGTTGGACAGTCTTCTTCTTTCTATGAGATTGATTAATTTGGTGTGTTTTTGAATTTTGTTTTTTTTAATATAAATTGAATTACAAACAAAACGAAAATTTGCGAAAAGTTTTTTCACTTAAATTTATTGGAAAGGAAAACTTTGAAGAAATCAGAATTGGAACTTACGTCTCGACAAGTGTATTTGTCAGAGCATAAGAAAGGGCAGTCATCACTTTCATCAACAGTACCTAATTTATTTTTGAGAAAAAAAAATTTTAAAATCAAATTTTGAAAAAAAAACAAAAAAAGAATTCAAAACAAGAGAGTACTTAGTATGACAACAGAAAGTAGTGTGACGAAAAAAACAAAAAAAAGAATTCTTTTCATTATGGGTTTGACAATCAAACAAAAGAATATATTGAAAAAGAAAAAAATGAAGAAAAAAAGATTTTTTTTTTTTTTTTGTAGAACAAATTTGGAGTTAATAAACTTTGAATTATTGGTTCTATTTATCCAAAAGAATTTGTAAGTTTCCTAATTTCTGATTTTTTTTTAAGAATAGGATAGGAATTAATTTATTCAAAAACAAGTTTCCAAAACACTGTGTTCATTCCAGTCCTTGACTTTTATTCGAATTATTATAAAAAACTTTAAAAATTTAACCTATCAATTTGTCAATTTGAAAGAAAATAAAAGTTCTTCAAAATCATCAAAACAAAACAATATTAATTGGTCCATTTTGATGAATTTGAAAGAAAATATCAAATAATTGATTTTTGAAAAATCAGATTTAACCCCCAAAGCTTATCTAATTATGAATGAACTTGGTTCCTTCAATCAGGTTTTTAGGAAAAATAAATTATTTGATATTTTCTTTCAAAAAAATTAAAAAATTGAACATATTTTTTAAACAGAAATTAAAAATATTTATTAATTCAAATTTGAGCAACAAAAACTGGACTGGAATTGGATTATTTCCCGTGGTTTCCAAAGAGGTCAACAAAGTTCAAAATACAGCAAAATTCCAAAAAAAGTTGTCAGGTAATAAGTCTTTCAACAACAAATTTCGTTAAACTTATATAATATACGATTCTGACACAACTTTAAGAGGAGATATAAAAGACAAAAATACAAAGAGTTTCCAAAATTCTGTTTGATAAAAGAAACCCTGAAAATAAAATTTTTTTAGTTAGATCAATTTTTTTTTCCATTTTTTTCTGAAAAAGAAAACTTTTAAATTTAGTAAGTTTCTTGATTGATAAAAAATTTTGGCTCATGTTTGATCCATTTCTGTCTTTTTTAGACAACACGTGAGGGCTTTCTCGTTGAAATTTTAGGTAAAGAAGTTTTTTTTCTTTTTGAAGATAATTCTTTTGGTTTTACAAAAAAAATTGATTTATTCATCCTATTGAAAACCATTCGTCTTGTTTTAGTAATGACTGTTATAATTATCAATTTTTCAACAATTTAAAAATTTTACTCAGAAATTGTGTTTTTTTTTAAATAGGAAATTGGCGATTTTCAAATTTTAATTTTTTTATAGATTACTGGGAATTAGGTATTTTTATCCACAAAATTCAAAATCAATTGTTTTACATCGAATGATTTAAGTTTTTTTAAGGATTCTTTTGAATTCGAGCAAACAATTAGTTTAAATTTTTTTTTGATTATTTTATAAAATTTTTTTAAAAACCAGAAAATAACTTTTTTCTAACCTTAAAAATAAAAAAAAAATTAATGGATCTGAATTTCATTGATTATTTTTTGTTTGACTTCTATCAAATTGAATGTTGGTTAATCATCTATAATAGCCCTATTTATTTTATTTGCTGATATTTGAATTGAAATATTTATCATAAAATAACACTCATGTGGAGAAAAAAATACCTGACATGAAAAAAATGCAAGAAAAGATTTTTACTTGTGAATATTAGGAAAACTGCGGTTTAATTTCAAATATTTCTAATCAAATCCTTTTTATACATAACCAAACTTTTTCTGAAATTAGCCTAATAATAAACCCACTTAAAGGCCATTAAAGGGGTTTCTATCGATTACTCAAGTAAATAATTGATCACATAATTAGATCAACTTTTTTTTGAAATATAATAGAGTTTTATAGAGATTTTTCATAGAATTTGGATTAATGATAATTTTTATTCTGTGTTTTTTGATATATTGAATGGTGTTTTGAACAAGTGCAATTTAACTAATCTATATTTTAATAAGCGGGCGAATTATAATTTTAAAAAGTTTGATTCTTAAAAAAAAAAGGGATTCTTTTTTGTTTTTTTTAATTGTTTATGGCCCGGATTGAATCATGACATATTACCCTTGTATGGAAGCAGTTATTTAAGAACTTAGTCGTAGGTTTGTATCTGTATTTTTAAAAAAAAGGAATTCTTATTTTAAATAAAAGAAATTACTGAACATTTCTCCAATTATTCACAATTTACAATCTTGTCTGGGATTTTTTTCATTTCCAATATTTTAATCACTACTATACAATGATTTTTTTAAAAAAACCAATACTTTCCGACATAGATGTAAAAATATTTTTGACAATGAATACGAATTAATTACCCATTCTGGAACAATAATTGTCCATCTGATTTTTCTTATAAAGTGGTATAAAAAAGTACAATTTTTCAATTATTTTTTTTACTTATTTTGGACTGATCAATCAAGATTTGTGAAACAGGATATTCTTCAACCTGGATCAATACATATTTTCATGATCTTAAAAGAAATTTAATCTGAATAAAGCAATCATATCATAAAAAAACAAGTAAATTCACCTTTTACTAAGTTTTACAATTAAAAATCCCAAAATTAATAATTGAACATTTTTGAATTTTGGTTTTATGTGATGTTTTGAATTTTATTTTTGATTACAATAATTAATCTAATTTTTGGATTTGATTTTGAATATAAATGAAGAAATAACGACATGAGAAAATATTTGATAATGTTATTCGCTTATAATATGATTTTACAATTCAAACGGATTTATTTTTTTTTTTTTAATATGGTTAATTGATTTTAAACAAATTAATTTTTTTTTTTCGTTTTATATCAGATACCTCTAAAATTTTTAAAATTCAAAAAATATACCCAAATTAATAAATTGGTTAGATGGGATTAACTTATCCATGTCATTGACCAAAACACAAATCACCAAAAAAATATTTTGTAAATCTCAACAAAATTTTATTTAATTTTTTAAAAATACTAATCCCTTAACACATATTTTTTTAAAAAATTTTATTAATTATCAAATAATTAGATTTTGAATTATTATTCAATAAACCCCTTTATATGTTGATATTTTTTTAGTTTATTTATAAACTGATCTTTTAATTTTTTTTTTTTTTCAATATACAAAAAATTAACAAAAATACTTAAATTTGCAAATAAAAATAAATTGAATATTTAGTCTTAAATTGATTGTTAAATTGATCTATCCCTATTTTTTGCAAAATAAAAGCTGTATATAAATGATCTTTTACCAATTAATTTTGGTATAACTTAAAGTATGTACACAATGGTGATAATTTATAAATATCTATATTATATTTTCTTATAAATTTTTTTTATTTATAATTGGTAATATAAAAATAATAAGAATATCAAAACTATCAATATTTAACCTCTTTGATAAAAAAATTTATGATCAATAACAAAAAATACAAATTTTTCTATTTGAGAAATATCGTATAAAATTAGAATGGGGGGCTTTGATATCATTTTATTAAGGTAATCATTTAAAATATTCAAAATATTTTATTTTGTAGAATCAAATATTAATGGAAAATAATAATTTTCGATATTTAAATAGTTCTATTGGAATTAATTTGAAAAAAGATAATAAGAAATTTTCCCAACTTTTTTCCAAATAGCATATTGTTTTGAAAAGAAAATATTTGGATTATTATTAAACTCTATTATAATGATATCTTTGGTTAAAAACTTTTGGTCAAAGTATCTGGTAATAGAGAATGAGTCATTTCATTTTTAGGACTTTTTTCTCCAAAAGTTAAAGGGTGGAAATGATGTTTTGAAAGGGTTCTTAACAACTTTGTGTTCTTTCTCTTTGCTAAAATTTGAATTTTAGATGAATTGTGATAATAAAAATGAATTTTTTGAAGTTAAATTTGTTACTTATATCTAATAAGATTTCTTGGTATTCTTTGGAATTTAATCCTCAGTGTAAAAATACTTTTTCCAAAACCTCCTGCTCTAAAAAAATTTACATGTAGGGGTTTGAGCAGTTGTAGTATGTGGATTGTCTGTTTTTGGTGGGTTTGAATTGATATTAGAAGAAAAAATTTCCTTTTTGAAATTTTTAAACTTTTATCATGTCTTTTTTTTAATTAATTGTTTTTTTTTTTGATATCTAATTCATTTTAGAGTTTTTTTTTTTTATTGAATGTTCTATAATTACATATTAAAACCAAGTATTTTATGTGTTATTATAACAGTGAAAATATATGCATATTAATCATATTAATTTCTATTAGAATTTTTTTGGATTTTCAATTGTAGATCTAAATAATAATAATTGTTTTTCTCAATAATGATATCTCAGAATTTTGGTTATTGTATTTTCTTAAAAAATCGATCAATTGGTAAGTTTTACCTTAAGCCCAATATCTATCAACTATTCTTTGGAGTGTAGACCCTACTTTTTTCCAACTTTTTTCTTCTAAGGTGATTATAAATAATAATTAATATTCGGAAAAAAAAATT
The DNA here is from genome assembly GCA_027625915.1 of Anaeramoeba flamelloides. Lineage (NCBI taxonomy): Eukaryota > Anaeramoebidae > Anaeramoeba > Anaeramoeba flamelloides. Next base: position 187,823 of record JANTQA010000008.1, read on the forward strand.
GGGTAACGTTAATGGAAACAAACTTGGTTTATTGTCTATATAATTATTGATAAAAATCGAAGCCTAATAATATTATTCCTCCTTACATGTATTTGAGTGTTTATAATTTCAAATTAAAACTCCTTATGATTTATATATAAAGCTTTTTTGAAAAAAATGTGACTCTCCAAAAAAGAGAAACATTTTTTTCTAATAAAAAATTGAAAAAATTTAATTGTTCACGTTAATAATATTGATCAAAATTAACTGAATTTTTAAATTTTATTATGAATCCAAAGAGTCGCCAACCCTCTTTAACCAGTATAAAAACATATTTTATTGTATAATTTCAAGGTCATCGCAATCCTTCAATATCTTATAAATCAAAACTTTTTTTTAATGAACAAGTCTCTATTAAATTTTTTTAGGTAAATTTAATAGAGATTTAGAAAATTTTTTGCCAATTACTTAGATTTGAAATCAAAGTGAAAAACTTCTTTGTATAGTAATTAAGTCTCGATAAATAACATTCACTAAATTTAGAAATTGTTTTTATAGAAATAAAAAATTTTTCCTTTTTTTCACTTTTTTGAAAGTTGCTTTTTTTCAACTTTTTATAAAAATACAAAAAATAAAAAAAAATATGAGCAAGAAAGCAAAAATTTGTTGAGTTTGTGGAAGAAATATAAAAAATAATTGTAAAAATAAAAATGGAAAGCTTTTTTTGGATTTGCATGAAAAAATAGTTTGATTAGAAAAAAATATACAATATATGCTTTACACCAAATAAAAGATTTTCTTTCTTTTCCTACACCGTTATTTTTTTTTTCGATGAATTTACTTTTTGAGTTTACACTCTTTTTTTTGTTGAATTTGAAGTTTTTTTTAAGTATTCCCAAATTATCATTTCAAAAGTTTGTCAGAGTCGTAAAAAAATAAAAAAAAAGAATAAGAACTATTTTTTTTTAAAGTAATTTTTAATAGAACAAAGTGAGTTTTTTATAGAGTCAAGGTGGATGAACAGAAGTAAAAGAGAAAATATTCACTAGTTTTGTCTTTTTTTTCCGTTTTTCAAAATGAGAATAAATATTAATTTTGAAACAATAATTAAATCCAAAATTAATCAAAAAATTCTCATCCATCAGAGATATTTTTTTAAAAAAAAATTTTAAAACTTACTTTTTTTGAGTAGAATTGTTAAATTTTTAAAAAAAAAACAAGAACTAAAGGTTCCAACATTGAAAACCCCTGTTTTTTATCAATTTTAAACGTGTTTCTAGATAATGGTTCCTTATTTAGTTATTGGTCAAAAAAAAAATAATAGAGACTAGTCTATTAAGTCACAAAATCGTCACATAATGAAAAATTATCTCATTTTTATTTATTTATTTTATCAGTTGAAATGAAAAGTTAACAATAGGGTATTTCTCGTCCTAGTAATTTTATTTTTATATCAGTTGCTTTGGAGGTTAAACTTCCAATTTTTTTATTCAATGCTATTTTATAATAATGTAGTTTTTAGGTAAGATTTACAATTAAAAATGGGAAATTCAAATATTAAAATGTTTTGTAATTACTCTCTCTTAATCAAAAAAAAACAATTTTAGCCAGGTGCTCACAAAATTATTTCTGATTAAATATTAAGGATTATCTATGAAAGAGTAATTCTATAAGATATTGTCCACAAAAAAATATACATTTTTTTCAGTCATTTTTTTTTATTTTTATGATTAAAAATAAAAGAATTTGATTTATAAGATATTTTTTTGAAAGGATCTTGATGAAGTTTGAATTTTGAAAATTAAAGGAAGATTCTTTGCCTCTTTTAGGGAGGGGTTAATCCACACTTGGATTCTTATAAAATTTTAAGAATTCTATTGATATTGATCAGTTATTCTAATGTAAACAATTAAATTTTTTCAATTTTTTATTAGAAAAAAATATCCCACTTTTTTGATCTCTCCTTTTTTTTCACAAAAACAACTCAAAAGTAACTTTTCTTCGTGCAAATAAGAGGAATTAACAACTTCGTATGATTATAAATAAGAAAAAAAAAATAAAAAGAAACTTTTTAAAAAAATTTAATAAAAATAAAAATTTGTACTTATTGGAAACTTCAAAAATTGTAAAAGTAAAAAGTGGTAATGATTTTTTTGTAAAAAGTTTTTGCTTTTTGAAAACGTTTCTATTTTTTTCAGATTTCTTAATTTCTGAGTACTTGTAAAATCTAAAGGGTAAGGTATTAAATAGCATTCTGAATAATTAATTGTAATATTTTGTCAGTTTATGATTCGATACAAATTGCAGAATAGATTTTTAGGAATTAACAATATTAGTAAAAAGAAAAGATAAGCAAAAATAGAGTAAATGAACGATTTAGAAAAATATAATTTAAAAAAAGTGAAAAATATGATTGAATTACATTTTTTTTTTTTTTTTGATGATGATATTGTCCCTTAAAAAGTTCCAAAAAAAAAAAAAAAAAAATTCTTATTAAAATAAAAATGATTCATTATTCTTAATTAAATAATAAGGAAAAGAAAGAAAGATAAAATTAATAATAAAGAGGAAAAGTAAATTTGTTGAGAACCATTTAATTTCAGATTATGACTTTCGGAAGGCTCTGGTGAAGGAGAAGGAGAAGTGGAAGGAATTAAAACGGCGTTAACACTAATGGTTTTATGTGAGATATCTTTTTGGCCAACTATTCTGGCTTCAACTCTTAAGTCTTCTGTCGAATTCTTTTTAGGATTAAAAACTAAAGAATTCAAGGCCTCGTTACAATGGTCGTCTGTGTCGTCTTGAGGAGCTGGGCAGGTGAATTTCATTGCATAAACGTTTTGATATTCACCGATGTACCATTCATAGCTGGAAGATTTTGCTTCGTCAATGTTAACCCATCCATTTGTTGAATAAATCCCGACCATTATTTCATCGTCGGGGCTATATGTACCAGTCAGGCTGATCCCTGTTATCGACACTTCTTCCTCTTGAGCGTCTATCTCGCCCGATGGTACATTGACTTGTACAGTGGGGTTTTCATTGATCACTTTAAAAGTGAATTTCGCCTGTTCAGAAGATTTGTCCTCTGCAGTATTGGTGACTTTATATAAGAGATCGAAATAACCATTCTTTTCGGTCGAATGGAAATCAATTTCCACAACGTCGTCGTCCAATTGGCTGTCGGCCTGTAATGGATCTGTTGTCTCACCTTTTTTATAAACAAGCCCCTCTGAGGAGTCAGGGACTTGATCAATTACAATTATAAATGATCCATGCTCGTTTCCTGCAGTTAGGGAAACGGTTTCAACACTTTCGGTGCTTAATTGTTGTTCGTCATTGCCCGAGGTTAAAGAATTTTTTATATCAATGTTGAGAGTGTATGTTTCAGAATCTTGGTCATTTTTGGCAACAAATTGGATTTGATCACTTTTCACGGATTCGCCATTCAATAGATTTGGTTTATACATCAGCCAAAATTCGTTTTCATATTGCGCCCCGATCGCATCGCCAGTGCAATTGATCTCAGTGGTTCCATCGGGGTATTGGTAGATGGCACCCTCTGAGGGGCAAGTAGTTGCCTCGACGGTTTCAAGAACACTGTCGGCGTCGAAGGCAGTCAGGACGATATTTGTTGACACGTCGGTGTCAAACATTTCAATTTGATCATCGGCGCTTGTTATTGTGGGCTTTGTATTTGTGCTATCTTGAATATTGAAATCAAATGTGAAACTGTTTGTGGGGTAAGTCGTTAACGTTTGCCCAATTGGATCCACTTGGATTTCAAAGTTATTGTCATCCTGTAATTCCGTTCTTGCAAATGCTCGTAAAGTTGCTGCGTCTAATTGCCCAGTCCAGGTTTCGTCTGTTACGATTGGTGTTCTTCCTGTATCAGAGTCTGTGTCGATTTTAAAAATTTGTAAAGTCCTGGGGTCAGGTAATTGGGTTATTTTGATTTCAAAATCGTAACCACATTGCTCCTTGGCACACGTAGCAGAGCAACCGTCAGAAAATTTAAAATCAGTGTACTCCTCCGAACCAGTGTCAACTTGAACGCTGTTACTACATTCTACATATGGCCTCGATTCGGGGAGCCCTTCTTCATAATTTTGTTGTGCCTCAGCTTGATCATAAAAGCTATCGTGGATTGCAGAATAATGGATTTTACCCTTTAATGGATATTGGAGAAACGTGAAATTTCGATAATCTGTGTCAGAATAGTCAGGTTGACCATTAATCATCATAAAGGATGTAAAATCTTTCACAGTGGAAACTGTTTCGGTTCCGTTTAGATAGCAATGGTAATAGGCTTCTCCTCCTGCTATTTCCGAAGAAATCATTATATGTTTCAGCCCTGCAGTTTTGAGATCGGCCGTTCCCCAATTATAAATCTTGTTGACAATTCCTACAGGTGTTCTCCCTGAAATTCGGACTACCAATCCTCCCACACCTTCAAGTGTGGAATCATAAGTTATACCAAAAATTGGTCGATCGGTAAAGTCAGTATTAGTAACATACCATACTTGATACTGTTCATCTCCATCATCTTCTGGTTTGTCCCACCAGAATTCTAGTGCAAAATGTTGGCAACCGCCAGAGTAATCAAAGTCAGATTCGCATTGGCTTGTCCAATCACATAAATGGTCAGCTTTTTTTTTTTTATTTATTTTTTTTTTTTTTTTTTTTTTTTTTTTATTTTTTTTTTTTTTAATGTTTTTTTATTTTTTTTTTATGTTTTTTTATATTTTGGATCGTGATTTGAATGAAAAAAGAAGAATTTAATATTATATTCATTTCTTTTTTGATAAAAAACCTAGTCAGGTTTGTGAAATTTTAATCAAAGAAAAAAATGTGAAGATTAAAAAAAAAAAAAAAAATTTTTTTCTTGTTTGTTTATTGGAAAAGTAAAAAAATTTTCAGAATGCTTACACAAAGAACCTGACTCAAGTTGACTTGATTGAGATCCATTACAGCCAAGCCCTTGTTGTTGGTCAGTGTCCATTAACCAAGAACAACCCCCTTCCGATAAGCTAAGATCTAAATAGCTACCAATCTTGTTTTCAACAGTTTCTGCTTCGCCTTGTTGAAACTTATATTCAACAAGTGTGTTTTTGTTTAAGCGTTCACAAAACGAATTGTTGAACAAAAAAAGTGCAATAATACAAAATAACAAGTATTTCATATTAAGATGTAGAATAAAACTAAAGTAACAAAAAGAAAAAATAACTTTTTATCGAAAAAAAAAAATTTTGGATAAATCAAAAGATTTGAAAGTTATTTTTTGGACTTCAAAATGTACTACTTGGTAGTCACAAAATAATACATTTTTGTTTTTGATTCAGTAAAATTTATTCTGTTTTTTACCCAATTCAAAGCAGAGGTGTAGAAATTTTCCAAAAGAATTTACAAAGAAGAATAAATTCTTTAGTCTTGATCGAAAATATTATTTTGAAAATCAAGTAAGAAACTTCAGAGATATCGATTTTTTTGAGTTTACTTTTCAGAAATTTTCAATTTACAGTTAAAATTCTTCAATGATCAAGTTTGTTCTTCATTTTTTGTGAAGGTTTAATTTTTTTTTTCAGAATACAATTTGCTATAAATATATTCCATTACCTAATTTTTGTAAAAGAATATTTGGAGTAAAGTTTACGAATATTTAGAACGGGGTGATATTTTGTTCTCTTGTTTGAATTTCAAATTTAAGAAAAATTACTTGAATAGATTGCTAATTAAATAAAAATTCAGGACTTGAAAAACCATTGACACAAAAAAAATATGTTTCTTTTTTCAACCAAAGGTGGACATTAAACTGATCTAAGAAACCAAAAAAAAAAAAACAATAAATTAACATATTGCCCGTTTCTGAATGAACATCTCTTGAGGAAGTACTTTACTAAAAAAAATCTACAAGTAAATCTAATTCAAAAAAATTTTACATCATCTTAAAATTGAAAAATGGTTGAAAAATCTGACTAATACCTAACTCACTTTTAGTGTTTTTCAGAAATGAATTATTGTATTTAAAAAGTTTGGTCCATTTTTCTCATTTTTGAAAAAGTTCAAAATTCAACATATTTCTGAAAGATTCCAAAAAAAATTATTTTCTTTGAAAGAAGAAAGAAATCTTAAGGTCTCTAAAGGAAGTGTGCTGAAATACACTTAAAATTGATAAAACCACCAAGTTCTAAAATAACCCATTTTAAAAAATCAACTTAATTTCAAAAATATTAAGGACTACGTCTACAATTGATTAATAAACCTTTCAACACAAATTGATCCAGTCTCACTAAAAACACAAAGTTGTGATATTGGTAATATTCCCCAATTAGGATCAAAAATCATTTTTCGTCATTTTTTTTCTGAAAAATGAAAAAGAAAAATTGAGATACGTACTCTCGAACACCGTTATTAAGGATGGTAAAAATGAAAAAGAAAAATACACAACGATTTTTTATAAAAATTTCAAACATTCTCCATAAACAACTTTCACTTTTAAAAATCACAAAACTCCCACAAAACTGAAAATATTTCCTTTACTCAGAAATATACCAATTTTTAACTCTCTTTAACTCATTGGGATTCAACTTATAAAAAGGAAATAAAACAAAAACATAAATAAAAACAAGTAAAATAATTCAAAAATTTTGGTTTGTAAGAAAAAATTGAGTATAATTGTGATAAACAATTTTTTTTTTTAATTGAACAATTTCGTGTTCTCCCTTTCTTTTTTTTTCTTCTTTTTTTCCGCCTCTTTCCAAATTTTGAAATTCCAATTCTTTCTTCTTTTCCTCCTCTGTCATCAAGTAAATCTGTATTTTTTCAGCGTTGTATGATGGCTAATGACAAAGGTTAGTGTCTTTTTTCACCTCTTCTTCTTCCTCATCTATGTAGTCCTCATGAGAGTCTGTTTTTTCATCTGACTCTGAGTCTTCTTCAAAATCGGAAACTTTGATCCTTTCACCCAAAGTTTTTATGATTGGGTTTCCAGAAGGATTCCATTTTCTCCACAATTGAATGCAATTTCGGGATAAGTGGTTTTGGCTTTTGTTTTGACTCTTTTTTCTTTTTCTTTGGTTCTTTTGTTTGCTTGGGTTCTTGTTACTATCCCTTGATTTGGTTTCTCCTCCATGACTTTGATGACAGTACTTGCTTGAATTGGATTTTGAACAGAATTGTCCATGCCAAGCGCAAAAAATATTATTTTTTGCGTACTTCTTCGCCAATGTTTTTTGGTTTTGATCGTTTCAGTTAAAACCCAATTTTTTGAGTCAACGAAAATTGGGTTGGCGTTGTGTGGGAAAGGTTTGGTGTTGCTTGCATTTGAAGGATCTTTGAAAAATTAAGTTTGGGGAAATTAGTCGATTTTTTGTTTTTAAAAAAAAAAATATTGTGTCAGTTGAGAAAAAATGATTATACAATTTTGGAAATTGGGGATTTTAGGGGATTCAATGCTTTACCAAAGCCATTATCGTTGCATATTATCAAAATAAAGTCTTTTTTTAAAAAGAACAGAGTCTGATTATAGAAATTTGCCAATTTTCTCCATTTTGACCTTTTAGGTGAAAGTAGCAAACCTTCTCATCTTCTCTCACAGATCAAAAATAAATGCAAGAAACACCCAAACAATGTCACAAGGTTTGCTACTTTCACCTAAAAAGAAATTTTCTCAAAAAGCCGTTTTTTCGCAACCTTCTTTGTCATTTTGAGATACGAGGAGATTAAAAGTTGTGTTAAAAATGTCATTTTTTTCTTCTTAGATCTCGATGAAGAAATAATTGTGAACTTTACTAACCGACAGAAACCTCTTTTTTCACACACGCCCCCACTTTTCAATACCAGACGTAGTTATTAACAATTATCAACCGGAAAATCAAAGAAAAATTTTAAAAAATTCAAATCTTAAAATTATTGATTTGTATCTGTCTCTTCCCCCCCAAAAAGGACAATATTAGCCGTATTGTACTTTTTATCTCATTTTTGAAAAAAAAAAATTAATAAATTGAGTAAAGTGTCTTTAAAATGACACCCTATGGTTGATAAGTAAGTTATTTCCTCACATTTTTCAATATTTTCCCTTTCACAAAAAAAAAAAATTTAAATATTAGCCATATTTTCCCTTGTCTTCGACTCTGTGAAAATATGTGTTGTATTGCTCCTGGGCCTTTAGCCTTCGAAACAATACATAAATATTTAAATTATTTTTTTTGTGAAAGGGAAAATATTGAAAAATATAAAGGAGATAACCCACACTAATTATTTTATAAACTTGAAAAAAATATACTATTTTGATTCAAAGAACTGTTCAAATCAATTTTTTCTTTTTATTGAAGAAAAAATCTGAGAAAAAAACCATAAAAAGAAAAAATTCTCCCTAAATACTTTTTTAAAACCATGAAAAATCAACTTATAATCTAAAGAAATACTTTTTAATTTGATTATTTATACCCAATAATTAATAAACCAATTTTAATCAGTTCAGTAAGTTATTAAGAACACAAAGTCTAAATATATAAATATACTTTACAATTATTTCTCAATTCTTTAAAAATTTTCAAACAAACAAAACCAATTCTAAAAATAAATCTAATAAAAAAAAATAATAGATATTATCAAAAAACATATTTTAATTATAATTTTCCCTTATTTATTCTCTTAGTATTTGAAAAAGAATATTCCCTAAAATTTTAAATCTCAAGAAATTTAATAAATATTTTATATACAAAATAGATGATCAATTTTTTTTAGATCTTCAAGAATTCAATATTTCGGTTTATTTTTAATGTTTTTTTAAAAATAAGAATAAATGTTCAAGGTTATTTGTTCATATGGACTCTCAGTTATTACTAAAAATGATATTTCTTCAAAATAATAATTGTTTTGAAAAATTTTCTTTTTCTAAAGATAATCTAAAAATCAAACAAAAAAGGATCGTATCTTTTGACTGAAAATATAATTGGAAAATGAACAAATTTTTTAAAAATGATCACTCATTTCTCTAAAGTTCATAAATGACGTTGAATATCAGTTTTAATTCTACCTTTGTGTATTTAATTATTCTATTACCTTTGGGAAAAAAAAAAAATAAATAAGGGTTATAATCCCCTTATAAGAAAATCCAAGAAAAAAATATATCGCTTAAGGGAGTAGCGACACCATAAGATATGATAAAAATTCGAGATAGATGGGAAAAAAGGATTTTATTTGAGTCGTGTATGATCGTGGATTCATTAAAAAATTTTTTCAAAAAATAATATGATATTTGTTTTTTTAGAAATGTGAAAAAGTATAAAAAAAAAAGATAAAATTGATAAAATTGGTTCGATTTTGACATTTTTTATTATTTAAATAATTTTTTTTTGGGATTAGATATTTGTAAATTCTTAAAAAAACAATTATGGTTATTTTGTGGTTTAAAATTTTTTAAAATATAACCATACTCACTTCTCAAATTCCACCAAATCCAAGCTTTTAAAACCCCAGCAAGATATTTTTTTTTATAATTATTCTTTTTTTGAATCCTTATAGTCATTAAATTACCACTTTGTACTTACTTTCCCGATTCTCCCAATTGCAATTTTGTTGCTCTTTTTAAATAAAACCCATTTGCCTTAAATGTCATCGATAAAAAAATATTTCTTATTACTTTTTATTGTTAATGAAAAAAATTCAAAAATAATGAAAAAATAACAAAATGAAAAAATTAAATGTTACAATAAAGAATAATGAGATAAGGATAACAGACAAGCCTTTCAACATCTGAAAGGTTATTTTTAGTAATTCAACCCCATATTCTATTGTATCAAGTTCTTTGAGACTTTGAAAAAAAAATTTAAAAAATCTAATGAATGAAGCACTTGAAATAATAAAACTCAATGAGTTACAACCAGAGTAAAAAATGTTCTTTTCTGATCCTCTTCAAAATTGCAAAAAAGTGTTAATTTTTCTTTACCTTACTTACCCCCTTAAAAAGAAAATTCTTGTAATAATAATAATAATAATAAAAGAGACAGCTAATTGCGAGATACTGGATACCGGAAAGTTCAAATATATATTAAAACCAAAAAGATCGTTTATAAAAAACCATTTTCACACAAGGGCAATGAAATTTGATTTAATCACGGCTACAAGAGTTAAACAAATATAGGAAATCGGTTAATTTTTAAATATTTGTTTGGTTTCGATTGTAAATGATCAAGTTTGGTCAAAAATAACATGTTCAATGTATAAAACCCTCTTTCTCAAATAAATCACATGCCCTTTTTTCATGCTTTCCAAACATTTTAAATAAGCCAGTACATAAGAGTATATCCAAGACCAAATCAATTTTGGAGATATAGTACTTCATATTTTGAGAAAATATCAAAATATGAAATGAGATTGTTTATAATTTTTTGAAAATTTTGATTAATTAATTCGAAATTTACTTCTATTTTTTTGAAAAAAAAAAATCATTAGATCTTTTGTTTTTAGAATTTTATTTTTAAGTGCTGTACTTTAAGAAACGGACATTCTGCTAATTTATTGTTTTTTTTTTTTTTTTTTTTGGTTTCTTAGATCAGTTTAATGTACATCTTTGGTTGAAAAAAGAAACATATTTTTTTTGTGTCAATGGTTTTTCAAGTCCTGACATTTTATTTAATTAGCAATCTATTGAAGTAATTTTTCTTATATTTGAAATTCAAACAAAATTCCAAAATACCCCCCTTTATAAATATTCGTAAACTTTACTCCAAATATTCTTTTACAAAAATTAGACATTGTATATATATATATATATATATATATAAACTTTATTCTGAAAAAAAGAAAATAAATCTCCTGCCAAATAAAAAGCAAAACTACTTAGCAGATTTTAAATTAAAAGTTTAAAGAGAAAATGGAGGATCAAACACAGTAATAATTTGTGATAATAATAACCTAATGTAGTAACGGTTTGTTCTTTGATTGGTCTATTATTGATAAAGCCCTTTAATAATTTGACAATTTTTGTGATCTTTAAAACTACTATTCAGATTTTACTAATCAATGAGATCTAAATTGAATTTGTAAATGTGGACGAATATTAATACAACATATTATTCTTTGAACTGTATTTTTTTATCATTTTTATAAGCTGTACCCCCCCCCCCCCCCTAACTTAAAATTACAAATCAAAAACAAAAAATTACTTTTCTGTTAAGAATAAACAATACAATATTTTTTAGAAATAAGAAAATAATATAAAATAAATCAATGTTAATATTTATAAAAATATAACTTAACAAACTTCAAATATCCCCAAAAATTGATTTTCAAAATAAAAATTGACACCATATTATAGAAAAGTTTCATGCAAATTTTTTGTATTTCTAAAAAAAAAAATTAATTTGTTGACAGAACATGTTATATATATATATATATATATTCTATCAAAAGCAAGGAAAAATTACTGAAATTTATTTGATCCCATTTGTTATAGAGGTTTTTAATTAAACAACTTGGAAACAGTTTTATTTTTGACCTCATAAATTCAAAACAATTGAAACACCCTTTACCTTTAACAATTTTTAAATTTGTAAACTCTTTCAAGACAACAAAAAGAATGATTTATTTTTCAAATAATTTGATAATTAATTACAAAAAAGCAGTTCAAAATTTCATTTTTTATCAATTCAAAATTAGATCAAATAGCCATATTTATTTTGTATTTGGATAGCTACTTTTTAATTCTATGAAACATTGTCAATTGGGATTTAATATAACACTTTCCCTATTTATTAAGGAAAAATTTAATAATTGGAATTTAGATATTAACATCTTTTTAAAAAAAAAAAGTTTGGATTCTAATTGAGTTTAATGAAGAAAAAATCGTAAAACAGTGAGTTTCCCCTTTATTTACAAATAATCACAAAAACATTAAAATAATAAAAATTCGGTTCTTGATATTTTTTAAGGTTCATTCAAATAATATCCATTTCACAATCCAAACACATTATTTGAATCTTCACCCCCCCTATTCACAACACGATTTTTTTATTTATCATAAAAAAAGATATTTTTTTTTTTTTTTTTTTTTTTTTTTTATTTTTGAAGAGAGAAAATTGCTTTTCTCCTGTGTGCCCTAATTTCTAAACTTTTTTTTAGAAATTTTGTTAAAGAATCACAAATTTTATTTTCACTTACTAATGATAATATATATGATGAATTTTTTTTATTAATAATATCTCTGATATTATTAATTTTTTTTTTTTTTTTCAAAAAATTCAGATATCCAGATTTTTTCGATTTATTTTATAGGCCGGACAGTCCCATAAAAAAATGATCGAAATCTTCAATGATATCAATATTTAACTTTTTCTTTACATAAATCACAATTTTTTTTTTTTATTTTTACTTGTTACATAAGAGTACCTATTTAAACAATTAGTAAAATTTCGAAATTTTTAGAATTGTTTTTTGAAGCTTTCCAGTTTAAATATTTTTTGTTGTTTGAAATTGCAATTTTGTTGTTTTATAATTTTTAGATATTGTTGAACTTTCCAACTAGGTGAATTTTCCAATTCGGTTAATCGAAAAACTTTTAATTCTAAATCTAATAATTTTAATCCCTTAGTGTGCCAATTAATATTTTCATTTTCCAATTTTCGAAAATTTAGTATTGTTTTTAATTTTTTTTAAATTTAAGAAATCTAATTTTTCTATCAATTTATATTTTCTTCGGTATATTTTTTAATCTAGCGAGATCAATTTTTGCTTCAGTTTTATAAATTAATCGAGGTGAATGGATATTAATTTGTAAGAAATTTGTGACTGTTTTATTGATAAATCTATCAATTCTTTCAAAATCATTTTGTTTCAAGTCAAATATTTCAAGACCATAATAAAGTTGACTTAAAATAAGAGCTTTGAAAGAAGTTATTTTGACTCCATTGTTGAGTTTATTTTGTTGAAACAATCGATTAAGTGTTTCCAAGGACTTTTCCACTTTTTTGAAATTATATTCAAGATGCGTGTTTTTTTTCTAACCAAATCCCAAGATAAAAAATATCTTTTAATTCTTTTTTATATTTGTTTTTTTTATTATGTGGGTTCATCCCGAATCTTTTTATTATTTCAAAAATCCTTTCTAAATTAATTTTTAGAGAGATTAATGGCCCTTTCATAATAAGAATAAGATCATCTGCATACATTTGAACATGAACAGCTAAAGTTTTTAACTTTTCTAGTAGGAAATGAGATATAAATGCGAAGAGAATTGGTGATAAGGGATCTCCTTGATAAACTCCAATTCCTTCTTTTTTTGTAATATCTCAAGAGCCAATTTTTAATTGTTTCATTTTTGATAATTTTTTTAATAGATTGATATATTAACGAGTGTTGTATAGAGTCAAAACATTTTTTGTATGTCTATAGTAACTACAAAGTATTCTGTATTTTTATTTTTATTTTTTTATTTTTTTAAATTTTCTTAATAAATTTAAAACAGCAATTCTTGTTCCAAAATATTTTTTAAATCCAAATTGTTTTTTTGAAATCAAGTCCCATGAGTCTTGAATTCCAATGTATATTAATTTTAAAAAAAATCTTGGAAGAGATTGATTTATAGAGATAGGTCGATAATTTAATGGTTCGCCTTCATCCCCCGATTTATGAATAAATAATAAATTTCTTTTTTTTAATAAAATTTATACTTTTTTCAGTTTCGTCTGTTATCCAATTTAAAAAAATATTTTGAACTGTTTTAATAAAATAATTATAATTTAATAAATATTGAATTGGTTGGTTTTTTTATAAACTTATAATGATTTATTTTGTCAAATTCTTTACAGTACAATCAGTTTCACTTTTTAAGGCACAAACTTTCAACGAAATTTAAGGCACAAAAAAAATCTCAAATTAAAGCACAAAATTCAAATTCTAGTAAAATAAATTGTAAAAAAAATAATTACCAATTTTGTGCCTTAATTTGAGATTTTTTTGGTGCCTTAAATTTCGTTGAAAGTTTTCTTAAAAAAAAAAAAAATTTTTTTGAAATTTGATTATTTCTTTAATTTTATCTTGATCAAAAATTTCCTTTATGTCAATTGGATTTAATGAATTTTTATTAATTTTAAATTTTTTAATATAATTAATTATATTTGTATTAGGTTTTTTGACTAATTGATTTTACAAAATCGTTATACACTGTGAATATGGTTTCATTATTTAAAAACATTTTTGTAGAAGTTTCTCTTATTTTATTTAATGTTTTCCAAAAGTTTTTATTTTTATTATATTCTTCATTTATTTGATTAAGTAATTTTAAGTAATTTAATTCATTAATTTTTTTTGATTTTATGTAAAGTTTCATTTTTATCAAACAATTTATAAAGTAAATTATTAATTTTTAATTTATCTTGTTTGATATCAAATACTATTCTTTCTTTCTGTTTATATTTTTTTTTAAATAAAATAAAATTTTCTTCATTTAAATTAAAATTCTGCCGAGAAAAGAATTGGAGAAAGTCTTCTTGAAAGGTTGGAATATCTTTAATTTTATAGATATCATTGATTTCCCAATTTGAGTTTATTTCAAATTTATTCATAATTGTATTATGATCACTAATAAAATTTTTGATAGTCTTTGATTTATTGAGTTTTAAATTATTAAAATTTGTTAAAAAATAATCCAAATTGTTTGGTTTTCTACTTGGTTTATTATTAAGAAATATTTTAAAATTAAATTTTTCAAATAATTTTATTTTATTTTCATTTAAATTAAAATCACCACCAATAATTGTTTTATTGTTTTGGTATTTTCTTAAGATATTTATTATTTTTTTTATTAATTTCAATATTTCGGTCATTTCTCCGATATATATTAATAATGATTAAATCAGTAAGTTGTATTCCCATTACATCTAAATCAGCAATTAATATTTCACGAAAAAATTCTAGAAATATCTTTTTTATTATTATTAGTAAACCACCCTTATTTCCATTATTTCCATAAGATTTTTTATTCACAGAGAAATAGTTTGTGAAAGTTGGTTTTTTTGTTATTTTGGATTCTTGTATTAAACAAATATCGATATTAAATTTTAATAAAAAAGATTCTAATTTAAAAATTTTATTTGAATTATTCAAGCCACAAATATTTAAAGAGGCTATATTAATATTTATATATTGATTTTTATTTTTCATTTTTTTAGAACCTTTTATTAATAATCTTTCTTTGTTCTTCAAAAAATGTTTTATATATAAATCATTTGGAATATTTTTTTGTTTATTTATTAATATTCTTTTAAAAGTTTTTATTTTTTCGAGATTTTCCCAAATTACAAGTTTATTATTTCCTTTCCTTAAAAATCTAATAACACAATAATTATTTAAGAAATTAAATATTTCTAATGTTGAAATATTTTTTTGAATAAAAATCAATTTGTTTTTGTTTGGTACATTTTGTAACTTTTTTAAACTTTTACAATATGTAAAGTTTGAAAAATAAATTATTTTATTTTTATCATTATTGTAATCAATATTATTATTAATTTGGTTTGATAAATAAATTAGTGTTTTTTAATAAATTGGAAATTTCTACTTTTCCGTTATTTGAATTGGAGTAATTATAATTATCAAATATTGAAATATAAGAATAATTAAAAGATTTTTTAATCCAATATTCAATTTGGAAGTTGTTGATTTTTGTTAGTTTCCAATTTTTGAATTCAATAAGAATTATTAATTTTAATAAATTTTTTATTAATAATTTTTTATTTGTTGTGTTGAATTCTTTTATATTTAATAAGATAATAAATTCATTCATAATTTTTAATTGAATTTTTTTCAAGTGGTTGTCGTTTTTTTGGGGTTTTGATGATAAAACGAGAAAAAAATTTTTCTGAATGAGTCTTATTAAAAAAATTGAATATTGAAAAATTTATTTTATTTGTTGGATTTAGTTTGAATTTATTTTTTATAATTATTGGATAATTGAAAGGATTATCAATTTTTGTAAAAGTCCATTTTAAATCATTCTTTTTAATTTTTGATTTATATGAAGTTTTTTATATATAAAATAAAATAAATTAAGGTTTTAAAAATATTTATTGTTTTAATTTCTTTTTTAAAACCTGATAGTCACTTTTTCTTTTGGTTTCTATGTTTGATACAGTAACCTGAAGTATCAAATGTGTGGTTTTTTACAATCTTTATTGTTTAGAGTTATTCCTTTACATTTAACACTGGTTATTAATTTATCTGAAATACTCTTTTTGCCTTTGCCTTTGTTTTTTTTTTTAAGTTGAGTTGAATATTTTTCATATATATTTCTTTATTTTTTGGAGTTTGGTTAAAATAATATAATAAATCTTTTTGAATATTTGGTTTTTTATCAACTTTTTTGTTTGAGTTATTTGAGTTATTTGAGGTTGGTTGATTATTATTTTGATTAATTTTTTGATTAATAGAAATAGAGTTGTTAATTCCATCAATCTTATCAATTTCTTGATTTTTTTATTATTTTTCTTTTTTAATTCTTTTTCGAATTTTTCTTTAAATTCTTTATCTCGAATTAAAAATTGATTATAAACTAGTTCCTCTTCTTTTCTTTTTGAGGATTGAGTTGTTTTTGAATCATTTATATTTGGGTTTAGATTTTCTAATAAAGATAGTTCAGATTCATTTTCTGAATCTTTTATAATT
Source organism: Anaeramoeba flamelloides (assembly GCA_027625915.1). Lineage (NCBI taxonomy): Eukaryota > Anaeramoebidae > Anaeramoeba > Anaeramoeba flamelloides. The sequence continues at coordinate 204,467 of JANTQA010000008.1, forward strand.
TGAATTTCATTAGATTTATCTTTTATTTCATTCTCAGAATGAATATAACCTTTATCAGATTTATTCTGAATTTTTTTTGGATGATATATTATTATATAAGTTATTATTTTTATTTTTAATAACTTTATGATTATTTTAGATAAATTTGTGATAATTTCTTTCAAATCTAGAATTTCTTTTTCAAGAGAATTAATTCTATTTTCATATTGATTATTATTATGATTTGAATTATTATTTGAATTCAATTTTGGAGTTTTTGAATTTTTGGTTATTTGTTTTTTGGAATTAGAGAGTAATTTTTTGTAGGCCTTTTTAATGGTAATTGGTCTCTCATTAATCAGTAAACCATTTAAGTGAAGTGCCTTATCTCTAATTACACAAGAAGGAAAGGTAACAAACGCAAAATACTTTTTTGTTTTTTTCTTTTTAATTATAACTGCATTTTTTGGGTTGAAGTTTTGAAAAAAAGAAATCAAATTATCTGTGGTGTAGTTGTGGGGATAATTGAAAATAATTATTTGTGTTTGTGATAATTTCCTTTTTGAATTGTTTTTATTATTTTTTTTATTATTTTTTTTTTGTTTTTTTTTATTTCTTTGTTGTTGGGATCCATTTGCTTTTTTATTTTTTTTTTTATTGTTGCAAAAAAGTTGGTGTTTCGGCTTAATAGGGGCTTTGCTAGACTTTTCTTTCACTAGATCCGCGGTCTCAGTAATTTTCGCGTGATCAAAAATTTTATTTGTGATTTTAACACCACTGACAAATTTTTTTTTTTTTTTGATCGTTCATGATCCAAAAAAATTTTTGTCTTTAGTATTGGCGTCTCGTTGCAAATGGGTTTTTTGTATTTTTCACATTTTGTGAATTGTTTTTTGTAAAGCTTTTTTTACTTGGTTTGTAGTCTTGAACATTAAGTTTTCTGTTGAAAATTTTTGTTGATTTTATTTTTTTTTCTACTCTTAGTGCTTCTTCTTTCTTTTTAAATTTTAGAATTGCAATATTATTATCATTATCTTTTTGATTCATAATGAATTGTATTGATGGAAGTACTTCGACTTCTTGTTTAATGATAGTTAGCAATTCATCATAAGAAAAGATTTGTGGAATCTTAGATAGAAACATAGTGTTTGTCTTCATTTGGGAAGAGTAAAGTTGAAAGAGTAAAAAGTATAAAAAATAAAAAAAGATATTTTTAAAATAAAAAACAACTTTTTCTATATTTCTAACTTGAGGAACTTTATGAGTAATTGTTTTAATATATGAATTTTATTTTATCTTATGAATAAGATAATCAAATTACTTAGATATTTTTTTGTCTAAATGGACTTACCAATAAAAAACATCTTTCTACCCCATTCATTATGAAAAGTGTTTCCCTCTAAAAAGTTATTTTCATTTGAATTCTTTTTTGAGTTTTTTAAAAAAATAATTTCGTTTTTTCTAATGTACTTTTGTTCGAAATATTTTTTAAATTATTAATTCCATTCACGGTTTTTTGAAACAAATTACCACATTAAAAAAAAAAAAAATTTTTTTTTTTTTAAATGTTGAAACAAATTCAAATTATCCTAAACTAAGTAATTATTCCTTTCTTCGATTAATTAAATTAGGAAACAATTATATTATTACCCCTCAATTACATATACTCAAACTTTATAATAATTGGTATTTACCCCAACATAAAGAATAATACACTTATAATCAACTAAGAGAGAAAATACCAACCCACAAAACAAGTTGAAGGTTAATTTAAAATATCCTATAACTTTATTTTTTAAAATACAACATTTAATTTTTTTTTTTTGATCGATCAAATCGTTTATTTTTGAAAAGTATTACTTTATAAGAAAATAAAATATATTTTGTAAATTTAACATTATTTCTTTTTTTTTAATAACAAAGCAAAAACCAATAACAAATAGCAAAAATTATTATCTTTATTTTAAATGTAAATTTTTTTTTATGAAATTCATTGATTATTTGAATTCAATAATTCTTTGATTTTTGAGATGTAGTAAGATTTATAAAGAAACCTTGTAATTAAATGTGTATTTATGTTAAAAAAATTTTATTCTACCAATCGCAATGTATAGCAACCTCAACTTTTATCTTCTTTTTTACATTTACCAGTTTAAATAATTACCCCTCCCAGATAGTAAATTTATTCATTACCAATGAAATTACATTTTTCATAAAGTTAATTGGAAATTTCAAATCTAGTTTTTTTTTAAATTGAAATTTACAAAAGAAAAAAAAAAAAAAAGAAAAATTTTATCAAATATTGAAAAAAATAAAAAAAAAATTGAATAAAAACAAAATCCAAGAAAAAAAAAAGAGATAAAAAAATATACAATTTGATTTATTCAATTAGGAATAATACATTGGCCGTCAAATAGAAAATTTATTTCGAGAAGGATAATTGACAACAATCAAAAAGTATATTCTATTTTTTAATGAAACTGGATTCAGTTGGATGAAAAAAGAGTTACTTTTTCATTTTCAATACTATCTTAAAATAAACTTTCATGTTTAACCCCAAAAAAAAAAAAAAAAAAAAAAAAAAAAAAAAAAAAAAAAATTCATTTTCTTTTACAAAAATTAGTTTACAAATCCAATACTTTAAATTATATAAGTCTGCATTTATAGAAAAAAATCGTTAATTAATTAGAACATAAATAATTTTTAATAAAATGATGAATAATAACAAGTAAATAAAACTCTTAAATTTATTTTTACTTCTTGTAAATATTTTTTTTTCTTATTTTTAATGGCCTTCTATCTTGGTTCGAAATTGTACAACACATATAGTATTATTTTATATTGGAAATTATATTGTGAAATTGAATTTCCTTTGATTGAAACGATTTGAATAACAAAGAAAAAACATTTAATAGGATCTCTTTAGGAAAAAAGACCCATTTTAAAAAAAAAAAAAACAAAAACAAAATATTCTCCCAATTTCAACAAAAAGAAATTAAAAACATAAAAAATTCTAATTCATCTCTTAGATAAAATTTGAAAAAAAAAAAAAAAAATACAAAGTATCTCAAACAAAAAATCTTTCAACAAAAAAAATATCACCTAGGATCTAATCGATAAAAAAAAAAGAAAAAACAAAAAAAGACTCTCTATGAAAAAAAAAACCAATGAACAAAAAAAAGGCAATAGAATCATAATGTAAAATATTCAAAAAATAAAAAAAAAATTTTTTTCAGGCTATCAACAAGAATAAAAAGTCTATTAACAAATAAAAAAAGATGAATTTCCTATAATTAACATATATAAAAACAATATCTTAATTGTTTTTATTTTTCTTTACAAAATTTGGAATTTCTCCAGAAAAATATTTTTATCTTAATGCCCATTCCCATCTTCGGACTACTACTTATCAAAAAATTTAAATAATTTATTACCCCAAAATTCAACTGAATGAAAGTAGAAATTTTTTTGGCGAAAATATCAATTTACTAAAAAAAACTAAGAAATTAAAGCATCTATTTTGCACATGATAAATTCAGATTTTTATAAAAAAATATCAATCTTTTCTTGTGCTATATTTACAAAAATTCAAATTTATTCAATATAAAATGAAAAGTTTTCTTTGATGCTAAAAACAATTTAATTCAATTTTCTCAAATTTGTCATATCTTTACCGATACCATATTTAACAAACTAAGAATTTTAATATATATTCTTTATTTTCAATAACTCATCCCAAAAAAGTAATACGAAATACAAATTTTTCTGAGATTAAAATAGAGATCTTGAAAAAACGCAAATAATTCTTTTAATGATCGGATCAAGATTTTTATTGAATTGTTCTTTGATTTGGTGGACTTACCAATCAATCCTCTTTGATCAATAAAAATAAGAACTAAAGATAAAAAGATACATTCTCAGTCAAAAATGGTATTATAAAATAGGATGAAATAAAAAGCTTCTAGAAGTTAAAAACCCTTCAGAAATTCTTAAAAGAATGTGTCTGGGTAATATCTTTTTACTTTTTCTATTCAAATTTAAAGAACATAGCATCATTATTCAAAAGCTTTCCCAATAACCAAACCAAATTACCACTAAATAGTAAGATATTATTTTTAAAAAATATTTTTTCTTTTTTTTATTATTTAACGGAGGAGTTTTTAATTGCTCTTATTTACCCGAATTCCTAAATTATTATTTAGGAAATTTGTTAAAGACTCAAAAATAAATTTATTACCCACTAGTGCTAATAAATACGATGAATCTCTTTTTCTAATAATATCAAAAATAGTAATAATATTATTTTTTAATATATTAGAGATGTTAAATTTTTTTATTTCAGATATCCAGATTTTACGATTATTTTCATAGGCTGGGCAGTTCCAGAGAAAATGATCCAAATCTTCAATGATATCTATTTTTTTTGATTTTTTGCATAATTTACAGTATTTTGATTTTTCCTTGTTCATAACATAAGAATATCTAACCAAATAATTTGTAAAATTTCTGAGTTTTAAGATTGAAGTTGAACCCTTCCATTTTAAATATCTTTGTTGTTTGTTAATATTATTTTGAATAGAAATTATTTTTAAATATTTTTGAATTTTCCAACTTGGACTATTTTCCATTTGTTTAATTCGATATTTCTCAAGTTCAAATTCTAATTCTTTTAGGGTGTCTGATTACCAGTTTATATTTTCAAATTTCTGTTCTCTGAATTTGAGATTTTTAACTATTTCATGAAAATCCAAAAAGGTTAATTTTTGAATTTGTTTAAATCTTCTTTTATATATAGTTATTCTTGCTGAATCTATTTTTGCTTCAGTTTTATATATAAGTCTAGGAGAGTGTGGATTTATTAATAAAAATTTTGTTACTTTTTTATTAATCCACACATCTATATCATTGAAATCTTGTTTTGTAAAATCAAATATTTCTAATCCATATAACAATTGACTATACAATACAGCTTTAAAAAAATGAATTTTCAATCCATTAGTAAATTTCTTTTGTTGTAAAATATTAGTTATTTTTTTAAAATTGGTTTTAACTTTATCAAGGTTAAATTAAAAATATGTTTTCTTTATATTATTATTCTTTATCTCGTATCTATACAGTATACAGAAAACTCAACGAAAATTCAATATTTTTTTTGACCAACTTCAATTAATAATTAAAATCCTACATTCTTCTTTTTATATATTTAACATGTCAAGTTAATATCTCGATTTAAAAAAAAACCACTTATATTAGATTTCAAGTTCATTTTTTAAATGTGATTGATTATTTATTTGATCTTAATATTCATAATAAAATTTACATTTTGAGAACAAAAATAAAAAAAAAAAATGAAAAATAGATTTTTTCCATTACAAACAAACTCATTCCGTTTATCAAAGTTTTCTGTCTTTCAAAACTTTCAAACACTCGAAAACAATTCACAACCGTTTCAAAAACTTTCAAACATTGTGAAAGTGGAGTAGTGTTGTAAAAGTCTCAAGGATTCGGAAAAGTCAAGAGATTTTTTATAAGGTGATTTCAAAAAAGATATTTTTCTTTTTCTCGTGATTTTTATTTTATTGCAATAATGTGGGTTATTAGGTTTTTATGATTTTTCATGATAAGGATGGATTATTTACAATTTTATAGGTTTACCATGTAATTATTTCTAAAGATATGATAATACATATAATCGATCTATAATCAATTATCTTATCTACAAATAATTAAAAAATAAACAATTATTGAATATTTTGAAAGAATTAATATTATTGTAAACGAACCAATACAATTTTTTCCTTAAAAAACACAAATTAAAAACCCAAATTTATATTTTGTTAGAAATAAGAACTATAAAAAAAATGAAAAAAATAATTTAAATGTATTTTTATTAAAAATTAATTTTTTTTTATTTTCGTATTATATGTATTATCATATAAAGAAAAAATTTCATTTGATTTCAATAACCAATAATTGTATTAAAACCAAGGAAATAATTTTGGAGATAGATTTGCAACGAGGGTTAAATTTTGAGCCCTTTCTATTAGTCTTTGAGCCTCGATATTTACTGGCTCTGTATTTGAAAATTTTGGTGCATTATTTTCAATTTTAGAATAAATATTTTCAACAATGATTTCGGTGTTAGTTTCTAAACCTTTTTTGATCAATTGTGATAGATCTTCTCTAATAAAGACATTTAAATAATTCTGAACATCAAATTTGGGATTTATTAAAGCCTGTGCAGAACTAGTTATTACCGTTCTAAACAAACCAGCTATTCCAATTTTGGTAACTAAATGTTGTATATTTGGTGACAATCTAAAAGGGATTTTCTCATTCTCATCATCATCATTATTATTACCGATCTTTTTAAATATTTGATCATTATTATTACCAATCAAATTTTTATAATCATAATTAGGATAAAATTCAAATTGTCTAATTTCCCCAGAACAAGGAGCAAAAGATATATTGAATACTGAACTATTTCTGACATTTAAAACATATTCCCAAAAGCAATAGGAAGAATATTTTAAAGAAAATTGCTTTTTGAATAACCAAAAATCTTCAAAGGTACCGAACAATTTAAAAGCATAGTTATACAACATATTTTCAGGGAAAAATTCCTTTTTAATTTTATTAAAAATCTGTATATTATTATACATTTTCTCATTTTTCTGATCATTTCCACCATTCTTATATTTATTAGTTAATTTTAAATATAAATCTAAAGGCTGGTGGATTGACAACTGGGTTTTAGCATTCGAAAAAGAATAGCAATCACAAAATATTTCATAAATTTGTTCTAAAGACATCTTTTTTTGCTCCTCGCTTATTAATCGAATTTTATTACTTAATGGCACAATTAAAGGAACATAGCAATTGATGTTTCTTTTTTTGGTCTGCGTATGCCTTTTAAATAATCTGTTTGTTAATCTTAAAAAAAAGGCAAATCGTTCTTCAGATCTTGCCGATTTTGGATCCTTTATTTTGTCAATCAAAAAATAATATTTTTTGCCATCATCACCAATTAGTTTTATTTTCTTTTGACAAGCTAGCCAAGTGAAAATGGTATAAATTTCTGGGAAAATTCGATGTATTTTAACGTGATCAGTATAACTAAATTTGATTTTTGATTTATTAAATTCTAAATATTGTCCAGGCATTTCCACATTTTCCTCTGGGAAAAATATTTTGGAAATTTTTTCAACAAACATATTTCCATTTCCATTTCCATTTTCTTTTCCCTTTTCATTGATCTTATTCTTCTCATCACTTTCCTTTTCATTTCCATTTTCGATTTTGGAGTTATAATTAGTTTGATCGACATTTTCCTCATCAAATAAATCAATATTTAAGGGATCCAAATTAAATTCTAAATGCTTTTCTAAATTGTCTATTAAATTTTGAGATAAGATTTTTTCGTTTAATTTTTTTATTAAATTTTTTAATTGTTGAATAATTTTCAATTTTTTTTTATAATTTTTAAATTCATTATTAAAATTGAATTCAGTGTTTAAATAGTTTATTTCATTTGGAGCTAATTCATCACAATAAAAATTGATTAATAATTGATTTAACTTTCTATATTTTAATAAATCTTTATTTGGAATAAATTTCTTTAAAATTAAATTTTTAAATTGATTCACCTCAATTAATTGTGAATTATTGTTAAATATTTCATTTAATTCATTAAACAACTCATTATCATTGTGTTTATTATTATTCTCTTCGATATCCATTTCTTCTTTCTTATTCTCTTCTATGTCCATGTCTTTCTTCTTATTAACATTTTTCTCGTTATTCATTTTTTTTCTTTTGATATTATTTTCAAACAAAAGTTGAAAATAATAATAAATAGATTGTGGAAATTTTTTAGAAATTTGTTTGATCAAATATTTAAATTGATTAAAATTTTCATTTGCATTTAGATTTAATTCATTTAAAATTTGGTTTACCCAAGGTATCCACATAATTAAATTGGAATTTTTAAATATATTTTTTTTCAAATCATTTTTTGTTGATTGTAATGGATTATCATTCCCAATGCCTTTGATAAACAGCCATATAATTCTAGGAGCCAAAGAATTTAACCGGTCGCCATTTAATAAAGAAGTTTCATAATAAAATTCGATGGCCTTTTTTGCCCAATTTTCATTGCCCGTTTTGGAATAAATCAAATCACAGAATCTGGCCCATTTGCCCCAGTTCTGACCCAACTTTTTCGTTATTCTTATTGAATCATAAAAGGCCTTATTTGCAAGGCTGAATTCGCCTATCAAAGTCAGGATTTCACCCTTTAAACGTAAATATAACGATTGGTGCGTAGGCGAAGGGAAATGCTTTAATTCTAAATTTTTTAATTTATTTAAACCATCACTAATCTTCCCCTCCATCGACATATAGCATTTAGTCTGCTCCTCAAATCTTTTAAAGGCTTGCTCAGCAGTTAAATTTGATAATTTTAACACCCGATCAATGGAAGTTAAACAAGTTGAAATTAAACCATGCTTTCTGGCAACTTTAGCATACCGGTTCAAAGTAAAGGCCTTTTGGTGTTCACCGATAAATTTGATATTTTTTTCTATTTTCAATTCCTTGAGATTATCAGTGATCAAGTTAAACATGATTAATCTCCATTCCAATAAATCTTGCCAAATGGGCAATTCTTCCCAATAATTAGGCAACCGCTGTTTCCAAGAATCGAGTATATCCATTATTATTGAAAAATTATAATTATTGTTTATTTTAAAATTATTACTCTCATTATCATTATTAATGATATTTTGGCCATGTACATTTTTATTAATAATACCACCACCACTACTACTACTATTATTATAGAGCTTTTTTTGGGAGTTTTTTTTTAAATATTCAATTTCGGCAATTAAATGAAAGGATTCGTGCAATTCCAAAAATTGTTGAAATTTAATTAAATATTCCAAATGTGGCTGACCGATCCTTTTTGGCAAATAATTCCATTCAATTAAAATGTTTTGTAAACCCGAGTGATATATTTTGTTGATCTTTGGCTTGCTTTCCCAATAGTTAAATTTCTTTTTTTTCTTAACCTCGCTTTGGATCTGCTGTATTGCCAAATACCCTCTAATTAGCAATTTTTTAATGGTTTGCTTTCTATTTTTTTCAAGTGATTCCTTAATTTTATCCCAATCGCCATTTTTCCATAGGCAATTAACAAACAAATCAAAATTCGTAATTTCTCTTGAAAATTCAATCAAAATGTCCGTTTGCCCCAATTTTAAGGCACAGTCCACCCATTGGTTTTCACATATACCATACTCAATTTTACCAACATCGGTATTTATTTGTCTCACTCGAATTTTTTCCATGGATATCCAAAACTTTTTTTGTGCTTCTTGCCAAAAGCCCTGTTGTTCCAAACTCAGTCCTATTTTGGTTTCCAAATTGGAAGATACCTGATCCCATAATCCAAAAATATAATCCTTTTCTCCTAATTTTTTATATAACTTATATAATTGGAAATTCCGAATTTCATTTTCTTCATTTTTTTTAATCGTTAAAGCAGTTGATAGCATCCCAGTTTTTTTTAATTGGAATTTTTCTAAAATAACCAAGGGTAAATAATAGATACCAGATCTTTCAGAAATCATTGAAAAAATTTTTGGAGAAATTTTTATCAGCCCTTTCGAACAAAAAAATCCCTTTAATATTGGAATATAAATTCTAGATTTGGATTTTTTATTTAAAAAATAATTTGAATCAATATTGGCTATTAAAAAATTTAGAAATTTTTGTTTTTCATTTTTTTTTATTAATATTTTTTCTAAAATTTCTAAATATGTATTTGACCATAAAAATTCTGCATATTTATCACAAATAATCATTAATTTGAATAAACATTTTAAAATTGAATGATCTTTTTTTTTCTTTACATTAATATTGTTGTTGTTAATTTTATTATTATTATTAGTTTTTTTATGGCTATGATTATAGTTATTGCCCCGATTCTCGTTCTTATCATTTTTTTCATTATTACTATTATCACCGTTTTTTAATTGTTTATCCTTACTTTGTTCATCATCATCATCATCAATTGACGAATTATTAATAATATTACCTTTATTAGAATGTTTTTTTGTTAAAAGATTAATTTTTTTTTTAAATAATGATTTTTCATTGAGAAATAATTCTTCTTTTTCAACACATACAAATATTAATTGTAAAACATATTTTAACCAATAAATTTGAGATTTATTAAACCATAATTCATTTTTAAAAATTTCTAATAATCTATTTTTTAAATTATTTTTTGGTAAAAAATCATTTATTGTATTAAAATATTTATTTCTAATACTCTTAATTGGTGAATTTAATCCAGTGAAAAAATTTCTTTCCAAAATATTTTTCGATAATCTAAATTTTTTTTGAAAACTTAATTCATAAATAAATTCATGAATTAATTGTTCTAATTTAATATTTTTTAAATTTTTATTTGATAATAATAATATTACCTTTTCAACAATTTTATTCTGTTGTGAATCGTTAAATAATGATTTAACTTGATTTTTTTCATTTTTCTCATCATTGATATTATTATTATTATTATTATTATTATTACTATTATTAGTATTACTTTTGCTATTACTATTTTTGTTCTTTTGTTTTTTGGGTTTATTTAAAATCCAATAATTGATTTTTTGAATTAATTTTATTTGGAATTGGATATTATTAATTTTATCTAATATCTCATAAATTATTTTAATAAATAATGATCTAAATTTTGGGAAATATGCAATTCGTTTTGAAATAATTGAAAAAGATTTAATTAAATTTATTAATATCAATTTTTCAGTTAAAATTAAATCATGACCACTATTATCATTGCCATAATTTTGATTTTTTAATTTATTAACTTGATTATTATTTTGTTGATTATTTAATATTTTGATTCCAATTTTGGAATAATTTTTTTCTAAATAAAATGGAAATATTTTTTTAAATTCATATAATAAATAACCAATTAATGGATCAATACCCGATGGTTTAATTTTATAAATATCTTTTATATAACTATAAATTCCTGTATTTAGATAGTTGATCCATTTTGTTTTTTTGATTAAATCTCTAACAAAAAAGATTATAATTTGTAAAAATCTATAATAATGTGGTATGAATTTTTTATCTTCATCGTATATTTTTTTAAAAGAAATATTCACCAGATTCATCATTTCTGAATATAATTTTTTAATTTCTGGTATTTTTATTTTTTTTAGTTGTTGTTGTTGTTGCTGCTGTTGTTTCTGCTGTTGCTGTTGCTGTTGCTGTTTCTGTTGTTGCTGTTGCTGTTGTTGTAATTGTTGTTGTTGTTGCTGTAATTGCTTATTATTTAAAAAATAATGTTCTAATAAAATTCTAAAATGTAAAATTTGATTTTTATTTGAAGTATTTTCAATAATAAATTTTTTTGATTGATATTTAAAAATAATATTCAAAATTTTTAATATAACCAAATTTTGGGTTAATACTTTAAATTTATTCAAATTTAAAAATTGGTTAAATTCAAAAAAATAATGTAATTTAATATTTAAAAAATCCCAAATTGAAAACAAAATTTCAAATAACTTTAAACATTTATTAATTAATTTTAAATCCTTTTTACTTTGGAAATCTAATAAAATGGTAAATTGGATTAAAAATTTGGTTAATATTAAACTAATTGTATTTGGTAAATATCTAATACTATTTTTTTTATTTTGGTTCCCATTCCCATTCCCATTCCCATTTTCATTTTCATTTTCTTGTTTTAATTTCATTTGCCTTTGTTTGAAAAATTGGTTTTTTTGATAAATTTGTGCGTCAATTAATTTTTTGCAAATTTTATATAATAACTTTTTATTTTTTAATTCATGATAACGATTAAATTCCTTAAGAAATCTAATAGATATTTTGAAAAAATTCACAGAAATAAATATTTTTGGATGATCCAAAACGATTCGAAAATTATATAATAAATGAGATTTGTCATAACTATATTTTTCTAAATACATTTCAATAATTTTCATCCAGTAATGAGGGTACTGTAAAGACTTAAACCGGGGCAGCAATGTAACCAATAAATTGAACGCCCTTCTATTTCTCTTCCTTTCCTTACTGATATGTTCCTGTAACATTGATTTAAACATTTGCGGAATATATCTTTCAAAGCTTGTTAAATTATCAAATTGATTGACTAATTCAATTACAGTAATATAGCATCGCGATCTCACCAATATACTCTTATTTTTTGTACTTAGTGGTTTCCAAGCAAATTTAATCATTTGTTTGATTTTATTATCCCGATCCAATAAATTCTTATATCTTGAAATTAAGGAAATAATTTTTAATAATTCAATAATTAATGAATTTTCAATTGATGTGATTTTGGAATATCTTTTAAAATCAAAGTTTAATGTTTGCTTTAAATATACTTCTGAGGAATTTAAATAATTTGAAGAATCCAATTTTTGTAAACTTTTTAAAAAATAATCACAAAATTGTTCATCAATAACTGGTTGTTGTGACTGCTTGTTTTGTTGTTTATCGTGCTGTTTGTCATTACGTTGCGGCTTTTTTTGTTGTTGCTGATGCTGTTGTTGATTATTCTGTTGATGCTGTTGATTACCTTTTAATTCAAAATTTAGATTATAATATAAAATTGGAATAATTAAATATCTCATTACAGATAATTTATGGATGGGATTCATTTTGGGTATTGTTAATAATTTTAAAAAATGTGTTAATATATTGGATTTCTCTTTAATTGAAAATGTTTTTGGTATTTCCTTTGAAAAAAAATTTCTTAACAATTCTGTATTAGATAGGGATTCCCGAATCAATAATTGAGGTAACTGTAGAATTGTTGGCGCATCCAGTTTATTATTTCTTAAATAATAGCAATTCAATTTAAATAATTTTTGAAATCTGGTTTGTAAAAAATGTTCGTGAATTAATTGCTTAGCAAATAATGACCAAAAAGTTGTAATGATTAAATTGATAGTCTTTCTTTCCTTAATAATCAATTTTTTAGTTTTTTTATAAAAATAATGAATAAAATCAAAATAAACAATAAATTTTTTTGATTCAATTATTATTTGTTTGTTATTTTCGGTTTTATTTAACATTTCTTGTTTTTGATTTGTTTTTTTATTTTCATTTTTTATTAAATGCTGTTTAATTATGGAGTTATTATTATTATTATTATTATTATTATTAGTATTATTATGATTAATTGAAGATAATTGTTGTTGGTTTTTTTGACATATTTGCTGAATTATTATTTCAAAATTTTTAGTCAATAAAAAATTGAAAATTTCATTATTCTTATTATTTGTTAATTTATTCCCATTCTTATTCTTATCATTTATTAATTTATTAAAAGATGAAATTAATTTTAATTGTAAATTATTTTCAAAATAATAATTAATAATTTCTTTATATTGTTTTTTAAATAAATTTTTTAATAAAATTAATAAATTTAATTTATACTTTTTTTCAAAAAACATAATTTTATTTAATAGAGTTTTTACCTCTAATTTATTTAAATCGATATAATTAAATATTTTAATTATTATTTTAATTTCCTTTATTGTATCATTTTTATTTTTATTTCCATTATTATGAATACTTTGTTTATTTTCAGTCTTGTTGCTATTATTTTTAACATTACTTACTGAAATATTATTATCGTTATTCTTAGTCTTTAATAATTTGTAATTATTTAAAAAATTATTAATTTTATCAAACAAATATATTTGTAAATCTTTATTATTATTTAACAAATATTTTTGTAAATGCTTTATACTGTAAAAAATTTGATAATTATTAAATTTATTTTTTTGTTTTAATTTTTCAATTATTCCTATAGAAAGTTTATATTTGATCATATACTTTGATTTTTTTAAAAGTTTTTTATTATTTTTATTCTTAATATTAAAAATTAAAATATATTTTAAAATATTATTAATTATTAATTGATCATTAATTTGATATATAAATAAAAATTTTAAATACAAAATTATTAATATTATTTTCTTTTTATTTTTTATTTCATTTTTTATTAATTTATTCATTTGTTTTAAAAATATTTGATGATTTTGATAAATTTTTATGGTTTTGATTTCTTCTAAAAAATTAGTATTATCTTTATTTAATATTTTTTTACAAATATTAAATAAATTTATGATTTTTTTTAATGAATAAATTTTTTTGAACGTAGGATTTTTTAACCAATCAAAATTTGAATTTTTAATTATTTTTATTAAATTATTAAAAAGGATTTCACCAATTTTTACATTAAGTTGTTGTTCATTTTTTTGTTCTTCATTCATTTGCTCTTCATTTTTTTGTTTGATATTACCATTTTTATCATTTTGATTATTTTCATCATTGATCTTATTTTTATTTTCATTATCTTCCTGATTATTATTATTTGATGACTGATTAATTTTTTTAAAAATGCTGAGAATAATCTTTTCAGTTTTTTCATTATTAATAGTAAAATAATAAATTAAAAGAAAATTTATTAATTTTTCATTAATTAATTCATTTTTAATTGATTTTAAAAATATTTCTTGAAAAATTTGTTTTGAATTTAAAATTATTATTTTGGAATATTTAAAATTGGAATCATTTATTAAAAATAACAAACAATTTAATATTTTTATTAATAATTTTTCTTTATCATAAAAAAAGTTCCAATACATTTTAAATAATAATTTTATTATATAACAACCACCAATTCTTTTTGGCGAATCTTCTAAATAACACAAATGAATTGCTGAATTTAAAATTTTTTTAATCAAAAATTCTTGTTTTTTATTATCTTCAATATTTCCAGTATTAAAAACTTTATTCAAAAAATTTTCAAATAATTTAATTCCATACTTGGAAATGTTTTCATTTGATGAAGTGATTACATCAAAAATGGATTCAACAATGAAATATGGATCAATTCGATTATTATTATAATTATTTTCATTCTTAATAATATGATCTTTATTTAAATAATAATTATTAAATAACAAAATTATTTTTTGAAACAAATTGTCAATCAGAAGTAAATTTTTATTTTGTTGATAAAAAAAAATTGCACTAAACATTCTTCTTAAATAAAATTTTTTAATTTGAGTAAATTTAATTGGATTATAAATAAAAATTTCTTCTTTCCTTTTTTCATCTTTTTTCTCATTGTTGTCGTGATCTTGATTCTTTTCTTTTTCATCCCTTTTTATTCCCTTTTCACCTTTAATAATATTTTGTTCTTTAACCAATTGATTTAATAAATCCTTTGCACATATATAAATAAAATTAAATGACCATTTTTTTAATTGGTTTTGAACATTTTCAGATAATCTAGGAATCTTTTGTGGTAACAACAACCATTTTAAGGAAAGATCAATGCAGCTATCTAATTTTAAAAATATTTTCTCATTAGCATTCCCATTATTTATGCGATTATTATTATTATTATTATTATTATTATTATTATTATTATTATTATTATTATTATTATTATTACCACTATTATTATGATTATTATTATTATGATTATTAAAATTTAAACCCAATTTAAAAATACCATTCAAATTTAAAAATAATTTTGCATCCAATTTATGTATTTTGCCATATAAATAATCTCTATTTTTCCCGCCAAATTTCCCCAAAATTTGAGCAGCTAATAATCCAATTTTCTTATTTGGTTCTAATAGTTTACTGATCGAATTAATTAATTTTTCAGAAGTTAGCTGATCTAAATTTTGTAATAAAAAATTAGGATCAATGATTTCGATCATTTTTTTTAATTTAATTAAAGAATTTTCAATTAAATTACTAACTTTGGAATTAAGTGAATTAATAATATGTTCAATGTAATAATGCATATGAGAATGGAGAAAGGGCAAATTAAAGGGCAATTCAATGCATAAAGCCGAAATTTCATTTTTACATTGTGATAAATTTAAAAAATCTAATTGCAGTTTGGAAACTAATTCCAATAATTTTGGTACATAAGGCAATAAATCAAATTTAATTAATTTTGGATGGTTACTAATTAAAAATACAGTCCATTTTAAAATTGTAATGAAATTTAATGGGTTTATTGAATTTTTCAATTTTTTAAAGCAAATTTTAAATAATTTTAAAAAGTAATTATTTAATAAATCATTTAATTCCCTTTGATTTAATTTATTCTGTTCGTAGTATACCAATAAACTCCCCAAGCCTGTGGAAATGAATTCAAAATAATTAAATAATTTTGAAATTTCTTTTTTAATTATTAATGTTTCTGAAATTGATTTTATATGCTTTAAAATATGCTTTAATAATAATTTTAATATAATAATAGAAAATTCTGGAATTTGGAAAAAATAAGTAAAAATTAACCCAATACTTGGATTTTTTTCAATTGATTCGAAAATGAATTGTAAATTTTTTTTTAATATTCTTTTTAAACAATCTGGTTCAACCCAATCAATTAGTTTAATTAAATAAATCACAAAATTTTTACCACCATTGATCAACACAAGGCAATTCAATACCTTTTTAAATAATTTTTCAAATAACAAGATTTGTTCTTCTGGTAAATAAAATAATTTGATATACTTTTTTGAAATTTTGGGAAAATATGTTACATTTTCTTCCTCTTCCTCTTTTTTCATTTCTTTATTTGAATTATTATTATTTTCATGATTAATGTGATCATGGTTATTTTTTAGCTTCCTTCTTTTTTTATTAGTATTGTTTAAACTTCTTTTATTTTCATTTTCAATTTCACGAATTGTTTTTAAAATTAATATTAATATTTTTTTTGAAGCTGATAATAATTCTTTAATCATAAATAAACAATCAATAATCGAATCCTTAGAATTATTAATCATTAAGCCATAATCTATTTGTTCTTTTTGCAATTCATAATCATTAATTTCATTTACATGTTTACTTTTTTCATTTTTTTCATTGATTTCATTTTCATGTTTACTTTTTTCATTTTTCTCATTTGTTTCATTTATACTGTTATTTTTTTCCCCATCTTCTTCTTCTTCCTTTTCAATTTTATTTTCTTTTTGTTTTTTTTCTTCTTTTTTTTCTTTTCCCATCTCATTTATTTCGCCTTTATCAATTTGATCATTTCCCCTTTCCTTTTCCCTTTCATGTTCAATTTTTATTTTAATTTCTTTGTCTTTTTTTTTCTCATTAGTTTTACCTTTATACATTCGATCTTTTGCCCTTTCCTTCTTTTTAAAAACATTTCCCTTTTCCCTTTTTTTTTCCTTTTCCCTTTTTTGAATAACATTGATTTGCTTTTTTAAAAAACTAAACTTTCCAATTAAAGAATTTAAAATTTTGAACAACATTTGCAAAAATGAATATCTATCTTCAATTTGAAAATTTTTAAATAATTGATGTACTAATATTGGAGATAGCATTTGAGTTTTAATAGGGAGATATTCATCATGTAAATTTCTACAAATAATTCTGATCAATTTTTTCAATTGAACCATATTGAATTGATAATTTGTGTTCTTTAAAAAAAAATATAAAAATTTACAAGATCTTGGGATTAATTTAATACACAACAGATTACTTGTACCCAGAAGAATATCCTCGTCAATTATATTATTCATAAATGGTTCCAAATATTTGATTTTTTCCGTTTTGCAGATCGTAATCAACATTTTTAATAATTTAGCTCGTAATTCGATGGAATCAGAAGGACAGTTTTTTAATAAAAAAATTGCTTTTGTGACTAATTGTTGATTGTATTTTTTTAATTTTTCTTCAGTGATATAATTTTCTGGAAATTCTTGAGATGTAATTAGAAATAGTTTTAAAAATTTGATTTGCACTTGCAATATTTCATAATAAATTTCTTTGTTTTGCTTTACCGAAAATTTTTCAATTTGAAATATTTTTAAGATAATCTCAAATAATCTTTTGTTAACAATAAGCCTGAGATTGGAATTTTTTATTCTTGTGTAGAATTGTTTAATTAAATTTCTTAAGCTTATTAAAGTCGTAATGGATTCAATTGATGGTATAATTAAAGACTGGTTTGCCTGTATTAAAGATTTTTGTTTTTGTTGTTGTTGTTGCTGTTGCTTTTGCTGTTGGCCCTGCTGTTGTTGCTTTTGCTGTAACTGTGCTTGCTGTTGCTGCTGCTGTTGTTGTTGCTTTTGCTGTTGCTGGGTTTGCTGTAATTGTGTTTGTTGTTGTTGCTTTTGATTTTGTTGCTGTAGTTGCCGCTGCTTTATTAATTGTTGGTGGTACTGTTGTTGCTGCTGCTGCTGCTGTTTTGATTGAGAAAGCTGATTACTTTTTGGGAACTGATTTAAATCAAATGTTTGAAATTTATTAATGAAATTCAAAACCATAGCGCTTAATAAATTTAATAATTTTTCAATTAATGAATCCAAAAGCTCTGGGAAATCAATTAAAAGTAAATCGATGGTTTGTAAGGACAACAACCCATTGACTTCATTTTCAGACTGGATCCCCTTTAAAGAGACTTCAACTATCTTCATTAACCCAGCACTAAAAATGGTTCGGTGTGTTTTTGTTCGGACCAAATATGAAAAGTTTGGTAAAAGTATAAGATCCCGCAAGATCGTATAAAAGCCTTTCCGTAATAAAAGTGCTTTTGGGTTGTTCTTGATCGTTTGGTTTCGATCGGAAATGATAATTTTATGAAATGTTGGCAAAGTGTCTGTAAAAAAGGTGTTGAGCTGTGCTTGATCTAAACGTGAAAATGTTTTGGAGATTTCTTCGATGATCCAAACCCTTTCTTCAAGATCCTTTGAATTCTTAAATTTTTCTGTTAGTTGAGAGAGCATTATTCGAAGAGAGATTTATCAAAAATTGATTAAAAAAACAATCGTGGTGTTTTTTGTTTTTGTTTGTCGAGTTTGTAGATCGTTTGTTTGAGATTGAAAGAAAAAAAAGAAATGACCTGAGAGTTCAATTTTTTTTTTTTTCCAAAAACAAATCAAAGTCCAAAGTTGGAGAATAAGTGAAAAATGAACTTTTACATGTTGGAATTTCTTCAGCCCATTGGTATAATTAATTTTAAAGTTAATAGAACTATTATTAAGTTTGAATATTGCTTAGAGGGCCAATATTGGATAATATTAATACTTTTTTTGTTTTTGAGTTCTTTGAGAGAATTTTCAAGTAACTTGCTATTTAATTAAAAAACGTTATGGTTGTCTGCAAAAAGTGCTGACTAAAGGTTTTATAAATAGGACTTCAAACAACCCAATTCATATATTTTAAGCCATTCTAATAACACTTGATAAAACTTGAAATCTTCGCTTTTATAAATTAGATACAAGGATCATATTTTTTTGATTTGTTCATTAAAATCCTGTTTTTTTCAAAAAGGGAGTTACTAAAGTTGTTAATTTCAATTCTTGTAGACAATAATTAAAGATTTTAGTTAAGGTTGTGATTGTAGTTAAATAATAAAAAGGTTCTCTCAAATACTCCTTGATTTTTTATTAGATGACATTTAGTAAATCAAATAGAGAAATAGACTATAATTGAAACTACAAGAGATCTTTTGAAGTTTTAAAATTCCAATTATTTATTCACAAAGCGATGAAAATAGTTACTGATTAACTTGTGAATAGCCTTTTTGTTCAGAAAAGTTTTGTTTCTGGATTTTAATTTACCTTTTACGAATTGATCTAATTCCTAATTTGTCGGTTTTTCAAATAGGAAGTATCCTAATAAACACTTTGCCTGGATACTGATTGTTTATATATTAGTAAGTTTTTAAAATCACACTGATATGGCTTTTATATAGTCTAATGGGTACCAGGCATATGAAGATATCAGCAACTTGTGATTTTTTTTTTGAACGACCATGTTTTATTAAATATTTTCAAGTATTAGTGAGTTTGCAAAGGACATTAGCACTAAATTTTGATCAGTTACATTCTTTTTGAAATTATTAATGTTGTTTATTGTGTTTAACAAACAAATAAATATTTAGGAGTTGTATAATTGTGATAGATTTTTAAAATATTGACACTGGAGATATTTGAAGAAAATTAGATTAGAAAGTCCCTTTATTAAACAAAAAAATCAATCGTAAATTACACAATTATCAATAGGAAAAAATTATTGTTTTTTTTTTTTTTTTTTAATTGTTTATGGTCGCGATTGAATAATGACCTATTGCCCTTGTATGGAAGTAATTATTTAAGAACTTAGTCGTAGGTTTAAATTAATGGTTTTTTATTGTTTTTTTTGTAATTTATCTATTAATGTTAAAACTATTTAACCACTTTTTCATTTTTGGTATAATATCTTGAATTCTATTACTGATCTACCCAATCTATCTCAATATCTTTCTTTTTATATTCATTTTTATTTTTTTTTAAATAAAATTTGACAATTTTAATTTCTTCTCATTTCTTATTTATTTTTTTGGAAAATTATTTGATATACATTTGAATAAACAGTTACCTCTTAGAAAAGTAATTAAATTCATTAAAAGTGTATATTTTTAAAAAAAGATTAATAAAAATAACTTGAAAAAAAAAAAAAAAAACTTAGTAATAACAATTTCTAAATTTATTTGAAAAAGAACTAAAAAGATCCACTCGTTATTTAAATAATTACAACCGATTTTACTATTGAAAAAGTAATATAAATAATACACTAAATCAATATTAATCTTGAATTTTTATATGGTATATTTCAATTATGAATTTTAGCTCTCACATTCTATTAAATTATATCCTTTTCTTTTGTTTTTTTCCAATTTTTTTTTGATATTATTATTTGATAATCTTATTTTTTCAATAATAAAATAAGATAGGGAGTATATGTTTAGCTAACTCTATTTTTATTTTAATTGTTTTTAAAGAAAATTATCAATTTTTGAAAACAATTATTGGAAGCTCTAAAATAACTTGTACCAACTTTCTCAAACTATTATATAAATTAAAAGCTCTGTTTTTTTTTTTTTTTTTTTTTTTTTTTTTTTTGTGTATTATTTATTTCTAATTACTTCACCCAGAATCAATAAAGAAAAATTTTTTGATGTTAATTAAAATTACTTCAGAATTGTCTAAATCTATCTATTGTTATCATTAGAATTTTGTAAATGTGTCTTTTTTCTTTTTAAATTTCTTTTAGATGAACCCAATATAATTTTATCAAAGTTTTTCTACAATTAATTATTCAACCCTTTTTCTCTCAGATTTTAACAAATTTTTAGAATGTTTATATTATTGTAATAAATTTAAAAAATGATTAAAAAACTAAATTGGGCTCAAAAAAATTCAAAAGAC
This sequence comes from Anaeramoeba flamelloides, assembly GCA_027625915.1. NCBI lineage: Eukaryota > Anaeramoebidae > Anaeramoeba > Anaeramoeba flamelloides. Next base: position 225,760 of record JANTQA010000008.1, read on the forward strand.
CATTTCTAGATATTAATAGATATCAACCCTTAGAATTTTTGACTGAAAAAGTGTTTTTTACTTCAATTTTTAAAAGAATATAAAAACTCTATTTTTTACAAAATTGAATATTTAAATTTATGTAAGAATAAATTGAATAAGAAAATTTTTTTTTGATCTTACTAATAGGTTCATATCATTATTAAACAGTTTTGAAAAAATTAATTCTTTTTCACTTTGTAATAACTTTACTAAGAATAAAACATATTTTATGATTAGATATCTATAAATAAATAATTTATTTGGATAAAATTTTAGGAATTAAGTTGAAAAAACATTTTTTGATTTAGATTTTTTCAGATTTGATAGTAAGAAAATTGATTAAAAATAATTTTTTTTTCACTATTGTCCAAATAAAAATAAATTTTTATAATAAAGTATAAACATTTTGTAACACTGTTATATATTTTTTAAAGTAAACAATTCCTTAAAAATTTTTAATACGATTATTTTTGTAAATTATTGTTTTTTATAAAGATTGTTATAAAATTTCCTTCCCACTATCAAAATGAAATAAGATTATTTTTTTTGAAAAAATTACAAAAATTCATTGAATAAAATGGAATTTTGATATTAAAATTATAAATCTCTTAGAACAATATTCACACAAATTATCTTCGAAACAAAATTTTTAATTTGAGTTGTTATCAAAGGATTATAAGATATAGAATTTATAAACAATTATCTTAAAAATAAAAGTTATAATAAAAAATTCCATAGTTACGTACAATAAAAAAATAATTTAGAAAAAAAATTTTCAACTTTTGAAAAATTTTTCTAGTTTTATGTGATTTTATTATTTTTTTCACTAGAAATTATGTCAAAAAAAATATTTTTTTTAAAGTTTATCTAGACATCAAATACTTTTTTGCTAAATTATTAAAACACATCATACTTTACTGGAAATTATTTTGGGGCATTTTGCAGCCAACATTGCTTACAATGTGTTTGTAAATAATTTATTCATTACAAAAGATATTCTGAGATCACCTAGAAAATTACTTTTATCTAATTATTACCATTCAAATGGTAATATATATATATATATGTATGTATTTAATTCTAAATAATTTGTAAATAATATAAAAATATAAATTAAATTTTAAAAAATATTATTTTTTTCAATTGTAAAATTTGGTAATTTTTTCAAAAAGAATTTTTTTCTAATTTTAATGATTTGATCAATAGTCCGAGTCAGATTAATAATTAATTGATTATTTTTTTTATTTTATACTCTTTTTTTAATTTATGACTTTTTAAAATCTAGACATAAAATAAACAATATTATTAAATAAGAGACAATAGATTAAAAAATATTTTCAAAGATCTGTATTAAGGGAGCAGCCACGGTAAAGAAAAATTTTTCACTTTTTTGCAATTCTGAAGAGGATAAGAAAATAACATTTTTTAATTTGGTTGTAACTCATTGATTTTTATTATTTAAAGTACTTCATTCATTAGATTTTTTAAATTTTTTTTTCAAAGTCTCAAAGAAATTGCCACAATAGAATGTTGAGTTGAATTGTAAAAAGTATTGTTTTGAATGTTGAATAACTTATCTTTTCTCATTATCACAACATTCTATTGTGGCATTTAATTTTTTCCTTTTTTTATTTTTTTATCCATTTTGTGATTTTTTAAATCCTGAAAACATAAAGCAATTAGAAATATTTTTTTATTAGTGATATTTGGAATTAAGGGCTTTTTTTAAAAAAGAAAAACAACATTACAATTGAAAAAATCATAAAAGGAAACATAAATGGGACTTAAATAGCTAGAAGATTCCAAAAATAGAATAATTATCCCAATTATTACTTGTTAGGATTTTAAATCGTTGGGTTTAGTGGAATTGGAGAAGTGTATATGATTATATGTTATCAAAGTTTAAACCACAAAATAGCTACAAATTTTATTCAAAGAATCTGGAATTATCTTCTCCCAAAAAAAAAAACTAAACCGCATTCCAAAAATTTGGACACATCTAAAATCAAAAATAGGAAAACAAAAACTCAATTTATGATATTTTTCCAAATGTAAGATAAAACCATATTTAAGTAACATAGTATTAATGGTTTTTTAAGTAATATTTTTCATCCAAATATAAGAAAAAAATATAAAATAAAAAATCAAAACAAGTGTGTCCAAAATAAATGAAACGAGCTGAAATAAAAGAGTTTGAACGAAAAATATATTGGTAGATTTGTTGAAATTACACCAACAAAGGTTGATCGATCAAATGATAAGATACCATGCACCGGTTGTATGTGGATTTTTCAATTTAAGCAACTCAACTGTAACCATCTATCAACCATCTATAAAAAATTTCCAGATCTAACGAAACAGATTTTGTAACTGAAAAATTGAAAATGAAAACAAAAACAAAAAAGATAAAAAATGAAATAGTTTGTTGAATTAAAATTAATTTCCAATTGGATGTAAATCATGTTATTGTTATTTTTCCAACTGTTTAAACTGTGTCCAAATTAATGGAATTAAGATTATTTTGATAAAAAAATAATAAAAATAATAAAACTATTTTATCAATATAATCTCAATTTTTTTATTGTTGAACATTATAAAAAAAAAATATCAAATAATTTTTTTAAAAAATTTTTTAGAGAATCTACGATCACACGCCACTAAAATAAAATGTTCTTATCTCATCTCTCTCAAATTTTTATCATGTCGTATCGTGTTACTACTCCCTTAATATAGATTAACAAATTCAAAATTTACGAATAGATATTATTCAAATTTTAACTAATAACATAATTCAAAAAAAAAATTGCTTGAAGATTATTTTATATTTTGAACAATATTTAAAGTTATTTTTATTTTTTTAAAAAATTCAGGGTTGATTATTTTATATCTTAAAAAGGTTTTTATTTGTTTAATTCGAATATAATACATGAAATTATTTTACAATTTTTTTTATTTTTTTGTTTTTTCAAGTAATTTCTATTTTTAGAAAATTTTTTTTGAAAATTATTCGTATTAAACTTTTAATTTTGTCCTAGAGAAATATATTTCATTTTTCTTTTGATTTAATATTTTTTGAAATTTTATCTAAAAAAAAATGATTTTTTTCATTTATTTAATTTTTTATCATAAAACTAATAACTTTAGTTGATTTTTATTGTTAATAAATCAACGTATTGAGTTTTGATTTACTATTATTGTAATAAATGTCTGATTTAAAAAATTAAAAAAAAAATAAAAATCTTATGAAAAAAATGTAAAAATGAATAATTATTTTTTTATATTACAATATCAAATAAAAAAATAAAATCAAAACCTATTTTTGAAGATTTTTTTTCTTTATATTCTTAATTTGGATGAATCCAAACAAGAAATAACCTTGAATTACTCTCCCCATTACTATTTATTATTATTTTACAAAACATTTTTTTACAAATTTGTTTTGTGAATTCTTTTGTCAAAACTTTTTACTAAACCACAGTAAAAACAAAGAATAATTGTTTCAAAGAATAATGTAAAAAGGATTGAATTCTCAAAACTAAGTGACAATATCAAAAGATTAAGCATATTAAAAAAGAAAATATGTGAAAAATTAAGAAAAGATTTCAATCAGAATTCTGAATTATTTTGAGTTTTCAATATCAAGTGAAAAAAAAAATTCTAGAATAAAATGAATATATCAAATATAACCTTATTATAAAGAGGAATTCAATAAATATCCTATTTTCTGAAATAAAAACAAGAATTAGGTAAATGTCAAGTAAAATAAGAGTATTATATTCATTTTGGGAATTCTTTAGAATTTGGAAGTTTTTTGTTTCATTAAGATTTTTCAAACAAAAATTATTTGATTCAGATTTAAATCAAAAATTAATGATAATAGCATCACAAGAATATATTTAATTCTTTAGATCGTATATAGTTTTGATTTTTTATTTTTGTTTCTTCATGATTTATTTTATTTTATTTGTTTGATTTTGATTTTGTTTGTTAATTAAGGATGATATGTAATTATATTAAAAAGTTGTTGATTCGATTATTGTATTTTTTATGAGTCTTGGTTTCGTGAATTTTGTTTGATCGTTTTTATTTGTTTTTGTTTTTGCGGTTCTTATTTTGGCTGAGACTTTTTAATAAATTTACTAGTTTGAAAAAAGTACAAGCAACTTTATTTAAAATGAGCTTACAATGTATGGTTCTTTAGCTCAGCTGGAAGAGCGTTAGACTGAAGATCTAAATGTCCCGTGTTCGAGCCACGGAAGAACCATATTTTCTTTTTTTATTCTTTTTAATAACAACAAGACTTGTTCTTTCTATTTCAAACACTTTTAATTTTTTTCAATTGGTTGATGCAACAAAAAAGATTATTTTTTTTCAAATTTTTTCATTAATTTTTTCTTGATTATTTTTTTTTCATCGACTTTTTTTCAGTTACAGCTGCTCCAAGGCTACTGTGAAATTTTATCAATATCAAATTTTGGTGTTGATATAGATTTTTAAATCTAAGAATATAAGAATAAGAAAGCTTATATTAAAAATATTCTTCCATAAATGAGTCTATATTCAAAATATTTTTCTAATGTGATCGAAAAATAAATTCATTTTTTAGATGAAATTTTTTGTGGTTTCTTAATGAATTTTTGATGTTTAGAGTCATTTTGGGTTCTGAAAATTTATTTTTTGAAAATCAGAAAAAATTCAGGAATATCAGCTCATTTAGCAATTTTTTTTTTCAATATGAGCTTTATTATTCTCATATGGAACTTTTTAAAAATTTATATCAACATCAAAATTTGATATTGATGAAATTTCACGGTTGCTTTGGATTGACTTTACATAATCTATTTTATTAGATCTGGAAAATTTATTTTTCAATGGTTATGAGAATTTTTGTGTTGGGTGTGTTAGATTGAAAAATCCACATAGAATTAGTTGATAGTCTCTTATCACTTGATCGGTGAACAATTGTTTCTAAATTTCAACAAATTTATATGGAAAGGTGATCAGTTTTGCTTGTTTTTCAAAAATAAAATATTTGTTACAAATACATAAATTTATGGGGTCTATTAGTTTTCCGTTTGATCTTGAATTAATTTCACATATTCCCAATAGAAACACATTTCAAGATCCAAAACATAATTTAATTAAACTCAAAAATTAATTAAAAAAAAATGTTTAAAAAAACAAAATTAAAGATTCAAATCTAAATTACTTGGGTTCTTTTCCTTTTTGCAAATCAAACAGAGAATAATGTTTTCGTTTCAAAGTTTCAATATCTGGTTGTATTAAAAATATCTTTTTTTAGTAATTTTCTCCGAATTCAAGATTTTTCAAAATAAACTCAATTTCAAAAATTGTGACTTGCCTGAAATAATAAATTCACAAAACAAAAATATATCCTTTTAGTTATTCTAGAACAACTAATAATTAAATCTGATTTTTAATTCACTTTTAAATCCTTTTAAAATATTAAAAACTTAATATTTTTAGAAATAAAAAAAAAAAAAAAAACTAAAAAATCTGTGAGTCACAATTTTTGAAATGAGAATTACTTTTTTTTTTATTACAGAACTTTCACTGAAAAAAAGTTAAAAACATTTATAAGAAGATTTTTTACTAATAATCAAATTCATTTTAAAAAATATTACATTGTATCAATTTTCTTAGTTTTTATTTGTCTTCTCGAAGATTTTTTTTTTCTAGGCATTATCTTTTTGCAAAAAAAAAAAAAATAAAAAAAATAAAAAAAAGAAAAAATAAAAGAAAAAATAGAGAAAAACAATTTTTCAAAAAAAAAGCTAAACAAAAATTTACAAAATTAGGAAAAAAGATTCTGATCCCAAGATTTAAAATATTTTTTTTGATTTGAATATGGGATAAAAACATTCAAAAAAACTTCCATTAACATTATAAAGTGAGTCAAAATATTTGAAAAATAGTTAATTTAAAATTTATGTATCTTTCGATCTTTTATATATCTTTCTTTTAAATCAATAATACAATATCTCTTTTATGGGAAAAAATAACAAAATTAAAAAATAAAGTAAAAAATCTCAAATTAAAGAACAAAATTGAAATTCTAGTGAAATAAACCATGAAAAAATGAATTCTTAAAAAAAAAAGTACATTAATTTGGTATTTTTTCTTACTTAAATTCCATTGGAAATTTAAACCTTAAATGTGTAACTGACTGTATAATAAAAGCATTTATATGCCCACTTCTTATGAATTTTGTACAAATGTCATTAGTTTTTCTTTAGTTTCATAACGATCACAAGAATCAAAATATTTTAGTTATAAAGCAGAAAACTCTGAAAAATAATTTTCGTTTTTTTTTTTTTTTCATTTTTGTTTTGATATGAAAAACAGATATATTTCCTAAACAAAAACAATAATTTTGAAAAAAAAATAATTGAATTTGAATTTCAAAAAAGAAATATTCAATTTATTATTTTATTATTATAATATTTTTAAGATCTAGATTTTATACCAATAAAATAATATTTTAAAAAAATTATAATTAATTAATATTTTAATCCAAAATTATTCATAAAAAATAGAGTAGCATAACAAATATAAAATGAAATTTGTAAAAAAGTAGGAAAACAATTTTTCTAAATTATTTGTAAATCAAAAAAATTGGAAATTAAGGTAAAATATATTTATCTTTAACTAACTCCCTAATAAATAAAAATTTGTAAATTAAATTTCATAATAAATGGACCATGTTTATATTTGAAGTTTGAATTATATTTGTATTGTTTTGAAGTTTTTCCCCATCACAACGAAAAGTTTGCAAATAATTTTTTTTTTCTCTTTTTTATTTTTTCTACAGTATTTTGTTAAAAGAGAAAATGAAAATGAAAATTTGGAAATAAGTAACAGATGAATAAATGAAAAAATTGGTTTAAAATATGAAAAAGAGATTAGATTTAGTTATTCAAATGGAAAGAGAATCGATAAATGGATTTATTATTTTTTTAAAATTTCTATTTTTTATGTAATCCTTATTTCAAAATAACTAACCCAATTTTTTTTAATTTTTTTTTTTACTTGTTTTTATTTTATTTTACGAGGAAAAATAAAAATCTCTTGAGTATAGAAATGAATATTAAAATAGAAATTTTTATGTTATAATAGATACAGTCAGTTCCACTTTTAAGGCACAAACTTTCAACTAATTTTAAGGCACACAAAAAATCTCAAATTAAGATACAAAAATCAGATTCTAGTAAAATAAATTGTAAAAAAAAAAATTCCAAATTTAGTGCCTTAATTTGAGATTTTTTTGGGCTTTAAATTTAGTTGAAATTTTGTGCCTTAAAAGTGGAACTGACTGTAACTTCAATTATTAAAAATATTTATTTTCAAAATTTGATTTTTAATGGGTAAATGATTTTCAAATAGAGTTTTTATTCTTTAAGCAAACTTGGATGTCTCTATGTTTTGTAAACAATTTATTATTTTCTTCTGAATAATAAGATAATTTGATAACTACAGTAATTTTCTTGTTGATGAATTTAAATTTTTATTATTTATATACAAATATTTGAAAAATATTATATATAATGATGATGATGATGAAACTTGTAATTTAAATGAAACTAATAAATTGTCCGGATTAGTTTTTGCTCTTCCTCTTTTTAACTGGAAATAAAATTGTTATTTTTTTTTTCATTTGAATCTAAATATATAACATTTTATGGTTAATGTATCACATATTTATTGCTGATAACATAATTATTAATTAAAAGTACAGTCAGTTTCACTTTTAAGGCACAAACTTTCAACGAAATTTAAGGCACAATATAAACCTCAAATTAAGGAACAAAATTTGGAAATTTATTTTTTACAATTTATTTTTACTAGAATTTGAATTTAGTGCCTTAATTTGAGATTTTTATTGTGCCTTAAATTTCATTGAAAGTTTGTGCCTTAAAAGTGAAACTGACTGTAAATTTAGAAAAGTTATATTTTTCAAAATTTAAAACCAAGTTCGATTTTGATAAAAATATATTATTTGAAAAAAGGAATTCCCATAATTCTTATTTTTAATTTACCTTGAAAAGGTTTGAAAATTAAATTTTGATTAAAACTGAATCTCGAAAAAAAAAAATTAAATTATTAAATCTTTTATTCCCAGTATATTAATATTATTGTAAATAATTTAGATAGATCTTTGAACAATATATAATTTTTTTTTTTTCGTATTATACAAATTTTATTCAAAAAAAAATATTTAATTTTTTGATAAATAAATAAATCTCTTTCAATTTTTAACAATCCTAAAAAAATTGATAAAAAATATTTTTTTAATTTTTCTACTAATTGTTATCGTTTTAAATCATTTTTATTAGTTAAAGTAGTATATTCAAATCCCCATAGAACTTAAATTACCGATTTTACTTCAAATTTGAAATATCTTGTCTTTGTGTTTTTTGCTTTAAATAATTGAAAAAAAATTATACTATCAAAACAAGTCCTAAAATCATTATTAATTCTGAATATTAGGGAAATTATTTTAGAATTAATTAATAATTTCTTTTATTTAAGAACTAAACAATGAAAATTATTACTCACCAATTGATTTGAATAATGATTAATCAAATTAACTATTTTAAAAAAATATTCAAAAAAAATAAATTATCAGCAATAGTAATATTTTGATAAAAAATTAACAAATTTGTGATTATTTAGTCAAATTAGACAATAATGTAGATATCAACATTTGTGTTTATTTTTGACATACTGGAATATTTCCGATAATATTAAAAACTCGGAATGATGGGAAAATTGGCAATAATAAAAATAAACAGTTGTTATAAATAAAAAAAATTCATTTGTTTTTTTAATACTTAAAAAAATTACTTAACGGATCAAATAAAATTAAAAAAAAAAAAAAAATGTAAAAATCATAAATAGGTACTTTATTATATCTATTTTTCTGTAACAGTACAGCATTATAAATTAACTTTTTGAGTTAGTATAAAAATTTTTAAGAATAATTATTCAATTTGTGAAAACGATAATTATTTTTAATAAAATCACAAATTAGATATATTCGGATAAATCTCAATAATATTATTTCCTCACTAAAAAAAATCATAATAACGGATTTCCCTAATCAACCAAAATCAAGTTTACAAAATTACGATTATACAAATTCAAAGTAAGCCTCCAATAAAACTTAATTTTTTTCAGATATGCAAATTCAATTTTAGTTTCATTCAATTAACTTAATATTATATAGATAACCCCACTTCCATATACTTTATGTATGTTTATTACATATTTCATCATATCATAATATGATTATAAAACACATTTTATTTACAATTTTCCTAATATTCACAATTAATAAAATTGTTAGGACTTATTTCCTAAATTGTTTTCAATATATATTTGGAGAATTTTTAACAAATTAATAATTTAATATAAAGTAGTGAAAAAAAATATCAAACACAAAAATAATCCAAGGACAAGATATTTAATGGTGAACATTAGTAAAATTGATTTTTAATTTGATTTATTTGAGAATCAAATCCTTTTTTTTGAGAATCAAACTTTTAAAATTATAACTCACTACTTCTTCAAATGATGACTAATAAAATCATAATTGTTCAAAACACTATTCAATAAATCAAAAAACAAGAATAAACATTATCATTTTTCCAAATTTCAAGCAAACCTCAATAAAACTCTAGTATTTTTCAAATAAAGTAGATCTACTTATACTATCAAACAATTACTTGAATATTCTATAGAAACTCCTTTAATGAACTTTGGGTAGGTTTTTTACTGGGGTTCATAAAAAAATTGGTTATTTATAAAAAGGATTTGATTAGAAATATTTGAAATTAGAAATCAATTTTACTAATATTCACAATTAAAAATCTTATCAGGATTATTTTCATTTCCAGTATTTTTTTCCCAACTATATATAAGATATAATAAACCCTTTTTACACATGCTGATAATGGTTTATTTTTCAAAGAAATTTAGTGTGTGGATTAAAGATTTTTGAAAAATATATTTTCACTTTTCTATGGTTTGTTACTTTGAAAATTTTTTTTTACTAATCTAAAGATCAGTACACTTTTCAATATATTTCCTTTCTTAATGATTTAGTGGTGATCTTTAAAAAAGAAACAGTACTTGTGTGGATTTTTCAATCCCACTTGACGGACAAGATAAAAAATTATTTTTTTTCCTTTTATTTCTTTCTATTTCTTTTTCTAGTTTTATTAAATTTACAGTGGTCAATTAATACTGCACAAAAAAAACAATTAGTCGCTGCTTCTTATTATTTTAATATGATGAATTCAATTAATGAAGGCTTACTTCAAGAAAAATATGAAGAAATAGAGATTGAACTCAAGGATTATAGTTATGGCTTTTTTCAGAACAAGACAGTCTTTGGCCTTAATATTGAGTCTTTGGTAAACGATTGTAAATATGGAACAAAAGGAATAACTCCAACCCAAACACTTACAATTCCAACCGATATTGACTCAACTCATCTCATAGATCTTCCAACAGAAGGTATGTATCTTTTCTAATCATCCAAACAAACACAAAAAAAATAAACAGTTTTTTTTTTTTTTTTAAAGGATCGAAGAATTCCGATCTGTTCATTTCATTGAAAGTATAGTAACTTGAACTCCCTAATTCAAAAACAAAACAATTCAGCGATCTTCTTTTTTCTTTCAACATAAAATCTTGAACAGAAAAAACAAAAAAAAAAAAATAGCAAAATTAAAAAGTCTAAAAATCAACAATTATTTTCTTTATTGGAAACAAAAACTTTAAGTTGAGAAAATGAAAGCCAATGTTTGACCTTTGCTGTTAAATTTTGGATAAGTTGTCTCTTTTTTGAACACCTCATTCACAAAAAAATCCTTTTGGCTGATTTAGGAAGCAATTCACTTTCAAAATAGGTTGATCTCAAGTTATTTTTTCTTGGTTCTCTTGGCCAAAATCACCTCAAGACGGTTTCACAAAGAGGTTCCATTTTTCGGCTATTATATTTATGAACAACCATGCAGAAAACATTCTGATAATTGTATTGGTGTTCGAAAAAATTCTCTAGATAAGGGATTAATTGTCACAATTTTTGTCGATCAATTTTTTTTAAAATTTCATTTATTCACAAAAATATTGGGCTTGCTCCAAATTTAAAATATTGTGTTTAGAGTTTGAGAGATGGAAAAGGGTTTACTACAGTTATTTATGAAACCAGTCCTTCTATATTCTATTTTTGTGAAGGAATTTTAATCTCGCAAGCTCCAAAAAATGTAATAGCACGATTATTCGAAAAATGTTTGTGGAGATTTTTGTAGATTGGCTTTGATTAGTTTAGATATTGTTCGAGCTATATTATCTTTTTTTTTTTATTTTTTAAAATTAAGGGTTGGCCTTACAATGAAAAATAAATTTTTTAAAATTGAAAAAAAATTAATAATTTTTATCAAAGTACATAATATCAAAACAAAAACGAACCAACCTGTGATTTGTGATCGATCTCTAAAAATCAACAATAAAAAACAAGGGCATTTTTAGAAAAAAGATTCAAAGATGGACACTCAATTTCCAATTTAAATCCTTGTGAATTAATATTTTGAATAAAACCATATGAGTTTGGAAGTTGAGTGTCTCACTTGGGCACTTTATGAGATCTGGAAGATTTTTTTTTTCATTTCTAGTTTCAAATGTTAAATGAGTTATTTTTTTTTCAAGTTTGAGAAAAAATACTTACTTTGCCAAATATAGAGGGTTACAAAACAACCACAAATTAGATTAAATTGATTTAAATCGATTTTGTACTGAAAGAAAACAATTTGTTTCAAATTGAAGAAATTCATTCGTTTGGGAAAATAAAAGAAGAAAAAATTGATTTTTTTTGTTCAAAATTTGAATTTTTTGACTTGGTAATTTTTTTAAGGGAGTGGTATTTTTAAAAAATAAAATGAAATCTTTTCAAGATCTTGAAAAATAGTTTTTTTTGTAATTTGTGTTTTATCTTTTGAAATGGATGAGCTAAATTCATTCAAACAATTTATTAACTTGAGTCTATTTTTAAAAATCCAAAATTTCGAATGTTTCCAATATAAAACGAAAAAAACTTGGTCTATTATTTTTATTAACAATAAAGATAATTCTTAAAAACGGTGGAACAGATTTTTCGTTTTGTGTTAGAACTTATTTAATATGAAAAATTAGTATTTTTTTTTTTTTTTTTATTGATTGAAGGGAGGAGTGATCAAAGATCCTCTTACAGCCATTAGGTTTTCCAGAATTCAAAATAATTGAGAAAAATGTTAGATTTTTCTCTATTCTTTTGAATTCTGGAAAACCTAGGCACTTGTCGTTAGGTTTTTTTTACTTTTTGAAATAAAAAGAAAATTTATTTAATTTTCTTTTTATTTCAAAAATTAAAAAAAACCGCCGTTACTCTACGGCACTTTCGTTAGGCTTTTTTCTTTTTAAGAAATAAACCGAAAATTTATTTAATTTTCAGTTTATTTCTGAAACAAAAAAAAACCTAGGCACTTGACGACACTCTACGACACTCACTCTGATTACTAATGGTAAATTAGTAATTTAGATGATCAGAAAAAAAATATATATTTGGAATCGGGTTGGTTACAAGTTTTTCATTAATTAAAAAAAAAAAAAAATTGAAAAAGCAAAACTAAAATTTGCAAAATTAGAAAAAATGATTCTGATCCAAAAATTTGAAAATATTTTTTGTAAAGAATACTGAAATAGGGTTAGAACCACTTCCAATAACATTATAAAGTGAGTAAACATTTTTGAAAATTTGTTATGATAAATTTTTTTTAATTTTATTTTTTCGGTGTAGTTTAGTGATCGGATAAATTAAATAACTTAATTTTCAAAATTGAAAAAAAAAAGTGAGAGACTTTAAATAATAAATGGTTAAATGAATAAAGTTAATTTTAATAAACTGGGGAAAAAAATGTTTTAAAATTATCTTTAAAAAAGTTGATTAAAAACTAAAATAAACCTGTTTCTAAGACTTTATACAAAACTTTTTTTTTCATATTTTTTTGAAAACCGCTATATTTTAAACTATTGAAACAGTAAAATTTAATTAATACATAAATACTTCATTAAAAAATTTTTTATGAACAAATATCAATTTGGAATAATTTTAAACCATTTTCCAGTCAAAGTGGACCAGCTGTTTTTATGAGTAACTTACATGTGTTTGAAGGGATTTAATCGGTATTATAATAAAAAAATTTATTTTTGGATATTCCAAAAAATAATTTAAAAATTGAAATCATTTTTTCTCATTTTTTCCCATTTTACTTGCTCAGTTTTTTGCTTTTTTTGGAACTTAATTCATTGTAATTTTTTTTTTTATTGCAAGATCGATCGAATCACTTGACAAAAACGTGTTATTTGGTTATTACTGGAATAGTTAAAATGATTGTAGAGAAATAATTTTGATTTCTATTGGAATTTTATTTGGATCTTCAATTTAGGATCAAAATGAAGCATTGTTGTTTTTTCACAATATGAAGATCTAAGAATTTTAGTTTTTCAATTCTTAAGTAACTAGTCTATATTAATTTTTTTTTTTGAACAATAACTAAATAAGGAATCCTTATCTTGAAGTATGTTTAGAATTGAAAATAGACAGGTTTTTTCAATGTTAGAACTTTTAGTTCTTGTTTTTTTAAAATTTTACAATTCTGTCAAAAAAAGTGACTTTTAAAAAATTTTTTTTGAAAAAATATCTTGAATGGATGAGAATTTTTTGATTAATTTTGGATTTAATTATTTTCTCAAAAATAATATTTATTCTCATTTTTAAAAACGAAAAATAATTTAAAACGAGTAAATATTTTCTCTTTCGCTTCTGTTCATCCAACTTGACTCTATAAAGAACTCAATTTGTTTTATCAATAATTACTTTTTAAAAAAATAGTTCTTATTCTTTTCTTTGATTTTTTTTGACTCTGGCAAAAACTTTTGGAATGATAATTTGGGAATACTTAAAAAAACTTCAAATTCAACAAAAACAAAAGAAAGTAAACTCAAAAAGTAGATTCATGAAAAAAAAAAGAATGGTACAAGAAAAGAAAAGAAAATCTTTTATTAAGAGTAAAGCATATATTGTATATTTTTTTCGAATCAAACTGTTTTTTTCATGCATTTCCAAAAAAAACACCTTTTCAGGTTTATTTTTCAAACTATTTTTTGTACGCCTTCCACAAACATAACAAGGTTTTGCTTTCTTGCTCATATTTTTTTTTATTTTTTGTATTTTTGCAAAAAGTTGAAAAAAAGCAACTTTCAAAAAAGTGAAAAAAAGGAAAAATTTTTTATTTCTATAAAAACAATAACTAAATTTAATGAATGTCATTTATCAAGATTTCGTTACTATACTAAGAAGTTTTTCACTTTGATTTCAAATCTAAGTAATTGGCAAAAAAAATTCTAAATCTCTATTAAATTTACCTAAAAAAATTTAATATAGACTAGTCCCTTAAGAAAATCTATGGATTTATTAGTTTAACTTCATAGATGATATCAACTATTTTTTGATGTGTATTATTCTACTTATTTTTTATTTGTTCTTCAAAGGTTAATTATAAAAAATAATTGATATTTGGAAAAAATGTTAGGATCTTTTGTCAGAAACAAAGTTTATATTATTCTATTTGTCATTATTGTTATAAAAAATAGTTGTTAATGAAAATATGTTATCCTCATAATCATCATTTATTTATTAATCGTGTTACTCTCTCTCCACAAACATATATATATATATATATATATATATATATATATACAACTTCTCTTTTTATATATGTATTGTAATTAATTTATTATTAGTAATTTGGATGGTTTGTGAGTATTTAGCCCCATGCCAATTGCTGCTTCTTTCACAGACATGTAAAGAATTTAATGATATTATTAATGATTCTGAAATCTGGAGACAACAATGTCATAAATTAGAAAAATTTTGGATTTGGGAATCAATAATATTTTATAGAGTAAATTTGTATTCTAATGAAATTATTTACGGATCATTAGATGATTTTCCTACAAAAACATTGCAAAAAAAATTATTATTAAAATCGAAAAATGAAAATGAAAATGAAAACAATTTTAAAAATAAAAATAAAGAAAAAAATATTTTATCATCATCATCAACTTCATTAACGGAATCTACATATATAAACCCAAATTTTAATAATAATGAATTATTAGATTATTTAATAAATGATGAAGTCAATATCAAAAATAATACCAATAATAATAATAATAATAATAATAATAATAATAATAATAATAATAATATTTTAATGTATAATTCAGGATTTAATAATAATAATAATAATAATCAAAAGAAATTAAAACCGCTTTCAACGAGTGGAATACGGCACCAGTATATCGAATATTTTGAAGACCCAAAGGGGGAATTGCTCAAAAAAGCCAAGCATATATTTAAATCAAGCAAGCACATTAAGCACAAACAACAACAAAAGCAAAGGATTTTCCAAGAAAACAATATCATTAACGATTTTTTTATTTCGATCTTCAAATATATTGATTTCCCATTATTGTTATTACCGGTCTCGATAATAGCATTTACCATTTTGTTAACCTTAACTATCTCCAACAAATTAAACATCCATAATAACTTTTGGATCATTTCACCAATAGCGTTCAATTTATGTCTATTATACTTGATTTTATTAATCCACAATCTAAATAAATTCTCCAAGCACACCATTCCTTCCTTTATATTTATACATATGATCGTGCTTTTAATAATAATGCCAATAGCATTTATTGTTTTAAAAATTTCAAACATATTTGTATTTTCATGGATAAAGGCTTTTATACCAACATTGATATTTGCATTCATTATATTAATAATTTATTTCTTTTCCTTTTGTTCTTTAAGAGATGCCAATTTGAATAGACATGAATTTGTTTTTCTGCTTATAGTTGGTTGCTGGGCTGTCCCCTTCTTGGCCTTTATCTTTTTACTTGGGTATAAACTGGATGGTGAAATCATGTTTACTTGGTCACAAGTATTTGCCCCCCTTTATGTTTTTGAATTATATCCTTTCATCTATATCATTCTCCAATGCATACCAAGAACTAGATTTAACGATGGTGAAATAATCATCATCATGTCATGCATGTTGCTTGTAATCTTAGCGCCCTTGATGGTCTTCCAATTGCTTTTAATTCTATATCTAGAGAACAAGATAATGAACTTTGTTTATGTAATGATACCCATATATATTTACGACTTTGCCTTGCTCTTAATATTCTGTGTTGGATTCTGCTCCTACTTTGTTTTTTGCAATCGTCGTCGAAGAAATCGTTTTTAATTACTTTAGGCTATATAATAATTTTTTTTTTTTTTCTTTTTGTATTGAACAATTCTTCTTTACTTACTCCTTTATCTAATAAAAAAATTATAATATTTTTTAAAATAACTGTGTTTATCTTTCTAAAAATAAATTATTATTTTATTTTTCTTGTTTGGATCTCTTTTCTTTTTTTGATATTTTTTAGATTAACCTAATTTTTACAAATGTATTCTTCTTTAAAAAATTTTACAATTACAAACTGGAATAGTAAAAAATTTCATCCAATTTTATTAATTTTAAATATATATTTGTGTTTAGTTAGTAATTGTGATAATTACAATAATAGTTATGTTGGGTTGATCTTAGTATAAAAATCAATAGTACGATGAAAGCTCTTTTGAATAATTGTGATCTCTTTGTTTTTTATAATAAAGTGGTAAGTACATTTTCCCAATTTTGTTTTCCTTAGTTCATTCAAAATCAAATCATTAAAATCATTTTTTTTTTTTTTTTTCTTCACAATATGTTTGGATGTTTAAATGGGGAGTGTCAGTAAAGAGATGTAATTAAATTTAAAATAAAAATGTTTCATTAAGAGTTCAAAAAATTAAAAAGAAATCAACAATAAGATCTGCTCCTTTTTTTATCTTGTTTAAATTATCTCAATTTTTGAAACAAAGAAATGATTAAAGGATTTAAAATAGATTCATTTTTTAAGTGCATCACTATCGCATGTGTTATTTGGGTTTATTACTTATTTTCGATTCGTAATAATCAAATCATTCGTAATAGGTGTACAAATGTTTTATGATGATCTAATTTTACTTATAGATAGAATCATTGAGAGAAATTAATCATAGACTACCAAAAAATATATAAAATAAAAAGTGATTGGCGCAAGTAAAAACAGGATTACTCTTTATTTTGAATTTTTTTGATAAAAATAGATTTTTTAAAGAAACAATTAAATTCTTACCAGTGTTTAGCTTCGGTTAAGAAGAAACTATTTTTGAATGATATTGTTGAATGTCATTAAAGGATAAACCTGTCAAAGATTTTATAAATTTTCAATTGTGATTTTTTTTTCAAAATATATAATTATTCAAATAAAGTTCTTCTCGAATTAAAAGTGATGATACTATTTTAAAAGACCATCCTTTGTTATCTTTTTTTTATTTCCCCACTTCAGGTGATAATCTAAAATTATTTTTCATATAACAATAGTTAAAGCAAAGAACTCTAAAAATCAAGATATTGTGTTTAAAATTTTGTATTAGATTGTAACCGAATCCACTAAAAAAAAAATAAAAATTTATTATGCTTTAGACTTTGTGAAAAGGATGTATTTTTTTTTTTTTTTTTTCCGTAACCAGAATAAAAACTTTTCCAAAACTAAAAATTTTTATGAAATGAGAACTCTATTTTTTGAAAAGTACGTTTCTTCACACTCCAGTGTCTAACATAAATCCAATGGTTGGGTCTCTTTTTTAAAACTTTATTTTTTTCAAAAAGTAAAATAAAGTTCCAAAATACTTTTCTTTTTTCAAATGATCATAATGTATTTTTCTTGATTTCCATATTTGGATATTATTTTAGGTTTTTACTCAGTGAGTATTTGAATCTAATAACTTCAACTTTCCAATTGATTTCACCATTTTTTATGTAACAATCATATTATAGACAAAGCCACAGTTGATTATTAAAAAGAGACTACCCCTCTAAATAGAACTGTTCTAATATCTAAATAAATTTTGCCCACTTTACTAATTTCCTCACTCTCCATTAAAATTATATAAAAAATTAAAGAAAAGATTTGAATTGTTTTGTGTGTTTCTCACAAAAATCTAATAGTTCAAAAACTACTAAAATTTATTTTAATTGATTTCAAATACTCTAAAAGATCATTGGGAATTTCAAAAAATTTTGATTTATATCAAGGCAATAAATTTCTCAAAAAAATATATATCTACAACTTATTTTTAAATGTTAATTCGAAGAAGTTTCGACAATTTTAAAAACATAAGTGAATGGTATTTTAAACAAAGCTTCAATTTCTCAAAAAATAAATCTTGAAAAGTAAGCAATTAAATAGGGTATTTATTGTTTTCAAAAATTCCTTATCTGTTCTTATTGGTTCGTAAAAGTCTAACTTATTAATAGTACTTTATTTTAAAATGATTTGTGGATGTTTATCCTTTTTGTATCAAATGTCTTTTCGAAATGCTTACGAATGATTAAACACAGCCTATTTTATTGGTGTATTTTTAAATACAATATAAATTAAGTTATTTTTAGTAATATTTTGAAAAAGTATTTACTTTCCAAAAAAAAATACCGAATTATTAAAAAAATAAAAAGTATGAATAAAAACCCTTATTGGTAAATTTATAACCACCTTTATTGCTTTAATTCAATTGTGATTTGGAAAAAAATGGTTATGATCAAAGAAAAGTGTTCTTACCAATTTATCAATCTTGGGATTTTTGTTTTTTATTTTTTTTTTGAGTGATCAGTTTCAAAAATGTTCGAATTTCAAAAATGAAAATAAACTAATTTGAAAAGTCAAACAAAAGGGGACAAAAAACTTCCGATATTAATTTAAAAAGAAAATTTGGGTAAAATATTTTACTGTTTTTTTAAAATTGTTATATAAATATATTCTTCATTCGAATTGTTGACTACAATCACCAAGTTTTCTAGAATTGTTTTGTGAAACCAACATGCCATATGATTACAATCAAAGATCTCAAATTAAATTATGAGTGAAAACATAAATGTAGATTTGTGATTAAAACTTTTGTTAAAAAAATTTTAAAACAAAAGTAAAAAATTTTTCCCCTTTCTTTTCCAAAAAGCCAAACTGTATTTTTTTCAAAGTTCTGTGTCTACGATTCAAATAATGTTAAAGAAGATTAAGAATCTTTTGTGAGAAATTCGTTCAAATGAAAAATACTTTTGTGTTACTTAAATTTGAGGTAATTTTTTTTAAAGGAATTAAGAAAATTTTGGTTCGAGAACAAAACAGTAAAAGTCAAAAAATTCTTGAACAATTAGCTTTGTCATCAATTATGAAACCAATTTAAACTTCCCACTCTTGTTAATTTAATAGTAAGGGATCTATTTTAGGGATTATCGATTGGCAAAAAAATTTTTGGAAAAGAAATTAAATACTTCCATAACAATAACCTTCAAGTATTTTTTCATCAATGAAATTCAATTACAACATGTTCAAACAGAATTGTTTTCAAAAAATCAAACGATTCTTACTTTTGGAATTTTTTTACGATTTTTTACAAGACTAAAGCAAGTAAAAATCATCACTTTAATTTTTTCGTCTAAATATCTTTTTCAGCTGAAGGGTTTTTTAATGCCTGCAATTTAAAAATCGATTTTGGAAAAACTTTGGCTGTTGAATTTTAAAAGCAAGTAAAACGCTGACTTTAAACCAATAAAAAAATTCTGATTCCTCTACTTCACACACTGAAAAACACCGTTTTCTTTGATGAGAGTTTGACTCTTAACCACTCAATGTCTTCAAAATAAAGTCTAAATTTTCAATTTCTTCGATTTACAAAATGTTCGCATTTTCTAAGTTGCCATTTGTGTCGATTCAATTGTTCTTTCTAACCTTCACACAACTACTTATTGATAAAAGTGCGAAAAGGGTACCTTTAATATCTTCCATGGGGTATCACTAGAGATTACTTTCGCAACAAGTTTCAGGTAATCCTTTTTAACTTGGTCTTTGAATCTGCTTTTTTCATAACTTTAAAAATCTCAAATAGTTGACTTTGAACGAGTATTCAGATTTGTAAAAACCTTTGCAATTTTGAGAATCACAAGAAAAATTAAAAATCTTTACAATAATTCTTTCCCTTTTGAAAAAAATATTCATTAACGTCCCAAAGACATCCATTTTGCAATGATTTCAAAAGTTTTTATTGTTTGAATTGACGAATCTCATTGAAACTCAATAAAGTGAAAAGTTACCAAAATGTTATTGATTCCAATAAATGTTTCTCAGTCTTTGTGTATTGAGAATCTATTTTGAATAAATCTTGCAATTAATCAATAAAAGGATAATTTATTGATAATTGAAACAAATGAAGATAGATCTAAGTTTTTGAGTTGACTCAAAGGTGTATTAGTATTCTGATTTTTACAAAAGAGTCAAAAAATTCTACAATGAGAATGAAAAAAAAAAAAAAAAAAATAATAAAAAAGTAAAAAACTCTTTTCGAGAAAAATCAAAATCAATCCCACCCCTTGTTTTGTTTACATTTTGGACGGTATATTATTTTACAAGTATTTTCAGATCTTGATTGTTGTTGTTGTTGAAATATTAAATCTAAATAAATATTTAATTCAAGAGAATTTTTAAAATCATTAAAATTATAGTTTCATTCTTCAAAAAAAATTGAATTAAATTGAATAAAACTGTATCTTAATTCCCTCATTTGAAATTTGGAAAAAAATATTGGTCTATCATTTTTGTCTCTTCATTTTTTTGAAAGGTTTGGTAGATTTATTCCAAAAAATTTTGATGTCTTTGCCCTCTCAAGACCAAACACTCACACCTAAAAATTTCAAAAAAGAAAAGGAACAGAACCAAGTTGAAGAAGAAGAGGAACAGGGGGGGGGGCAAGGAGAGGAACAGGAACAGGGAAATAATACTTACCCATATAAAAATCAAAACAATTTTCAAATCGCGCCCAACCAGGGTGTAAACTTGAAATTCCAACCCCGTACCAACAAAAAAAACCACAACCAAAAATTGACTAGCACAATAGAAGACAATCGGTGTCAAGTTTGTAAAGTATCAGAGTGCCATTTTTATTCCCGATCTGAAAATTTAAAATTATGTTATAATTGTCTGATCAAAACACACCCTTCAGAATCATCTTACCTGAAGCACAGGGTGTGTGTGTGGGGGTACCACAGTAAGTCTTGTTTTATTTTTTCTTGTGTAACCAAACTCATTTCTGGTAAACTGCAACAAAAAAAAATTCCAAAGGATATCTTTTTTCAAAAAGCCAGTGATACTCGTTTTCAAAATTGACTTAAAAATTGGTTAACCCGTTCATTTAAACATCTTTTAGAAGTATTTTTTATTGCTCTTTTCCTTACTTTTTCAAATTAAGGATTGTATAAAAGCGTTTTTCGAAAATAATTTTTGAAAAAAAAGACTCCGATATCCATATATTTTGAAAATTCATTCGAAAAAGAGTTTGAAATCCATATTTTTTTTCAATTGGCCAACTTTGGTTCTTGTAAATTACCCAAAAATTTTGATTAGGGAATTAATCAATCAAAATAGACTACAGAAAAATTGAAAATTTTGAACTGTATGAAATTGGGAATATCATGAAAATAGAACACAGAACAACACAATTTCGCAAATCTGACGAAGAACTTTTCAATTGTAAAATATTTTTCAGACACTAATTCGAAACAAAAAGTCAAATTCCTATTTGTCAATAAAGTTTTTGCACTCCAATATAATTTCAATTCAGATGGTTGCCTTGCACATTTATTTTATTTAAGAGAAAAAAAATATTTATCTTGTAATTGTTTGGGGTGATCATATTATTCACTAAAATTCTCCAAAACAAGAATTTGTGATCTAGAAATCAACTTTTGATCCTCTCAGTTAACTTCTTTTAAAAATTTTACAATATCAAAGTTTTTCGGCGATTTGATCTTTTTAAAAAACGGTGGTGGCTTGTAGGATTGAGAACTAATTATTGTTACCTCTTTGACTCAATGAAATCGAAAACCGAAATAAAACCTGTTCGGCAAAAATTTGGAAAACGAAAGCAAATTTCAAATCGATGAAATCGACTAAAAACCTTGAACACATGAATTTCCGAATTAATTAGTAATACAAAAAAATGAATTACCAAATTGAGAAATATCCCCTTTCAAATATTTTGAATTGTTTTTGATTTACAATTTTTTTTTGAAAAAAATAATAATGAAAAACTTACCTTCTTCAACAGTTTCTTTGATTTTTTTCACAGTTTTTGATTGCTGAGAAATCAAATTTTAAATTTTTGGATCTATTTTGAAAAACCAATCAAAAAAAAATTTTCTCATTAATTTTTTTTTAATTCCCTTTTTATTTTTTTTCAAGAACAATATATTTATTAAACCTTTAATTTTATATAAAAACAACCACTTGAGCTTCCTGTATAGTATTTGTGATACAATACTGTTTGAAACAAAATAATAATAATCATGATTAGATCACTTTCTTTAGTTTTTTTACCTGATTTTTACAATCATTCATTCAAATAAAAAGTCTGTTTGAATGTTTCTTGAAAATTTGTGAAACTTTGTTACTATTTGTTTCAAAATAAATGAAACAGAATTTTCATTCAGCTTTCCAAAAACAGAGATTTTTACAAAATCATGTAACTTTTCAGAGTTTTAATTCCACAAAACAAGCTTAAATTTTAAATTCACATTTTCAAATTACAGACTTTTGATGATTTATTTTAATTTTTGAGTGTGATTTTTTTTTATGGAAAGCTGAATGAAAATTTTGATCTTTTTATTTTGAAGGTAACAGTACTCAATCCAAATAAAACTTGTTCGAAATCCAAAAAATGAAATTTTCTGATCTAACTTTTAAAAAAAATACGGAAATACAAATTAAAATGATTTCAGAATCATTTCAAAGATGGATCTTGAAAAATTCCCATTATTTTTAATTTTTGAGATCAATAAAAGTTGTTTTGGTTCCTAAGTGGCTGTGTTTTAAGTATTGTACTAGTTTTTGTGGGGTTTAGATTGGGCAAAAAGATTCATTCATGCGAACATTTGATGTTGTAATTTTTAAAGTTTTTTTATTATTAAATATATAATTTTTTCAAAAACTGTGATAATTTTTCGGTGTTTCAAATTAGGAGAGGTTATTTGTCAAAAAATCCTAGATTTCTATATTGTTATTTGTTCCAAAAATAACGGGAACAAAATTTTGATTCATCTTTTCAAAAAAAGATAAGGAAAAATTAATTTTGTTAATTCTGTAAAGATACTGAGACTATTAATTTCAGTTTTAAAAAATTATTGACTTTTGTTTTTTGTTTTAATTCTTGAAATTTTGGATCTTTTTATTCTGAAATAAACCCTAGTTATTTTAAAAAACTGAAAAATTTTCACGAGTTTTTTATTTTAAAAAAAGTGAGTACTTTTTTTAATTGAAACATTTCAAAAAGATAAAGTTTGAAAAATGCTAGGACTAAAAAAAATTAAAAAGTACCTTTCTATCCACCCTAACCACTCGATCTTATTTCTAAGGCTTATTTGTATTCTTTTATTTATTTAGAAATAGTTATAAAAAATATTTATTTTCGAAAAATAGTTTAAAACTTTTTATAAATTTCAAACTTTGAAAATTATGAATTTTATCAATATATATATATGTATAAGTCAGCACCTTTTTAAAATAACCTGTCAAAAGATCCGATCCAATAAAACAATAAAAGGGGCTGAGTATGTTTTTTTTTTTTGTTGATTTTTGAAGAATTGTTTTCTATTTTCAAATTTCTATCACATAAACATTTTTATACTAAACTAGATTCCAAAAATTTGGACACAGTTTAAACAGTGTAAAGAAAATCATTACTGCACTTTAAATTCAATTTGGAAAGAATTTTGATTTTACAAACAATTACATTTTTTGTCTTTTTTGCTTTGTTTTCATTTCCTTTTTTGCAGTTACGTAATCTGTTTGGTTAGATCTCGAAATTTTTTTTCAATGGTTGATAAAAGGTTAGTGTGGAGTTTGTTAAATTGGAAAATTAACATACAATTGGTAGATGGTATCTTACCATTTGATCGATCAACAATTGTTGGTGAAATTTCAACAAATTTACCAATACATTTTTTGTTCAGCTCGTTTCATTATTTTGGAAATTTGGATTTTTATTTGTGAGTTTTATATTTTTTTCTTTTATTTGGATGAAAATGATTACTTATTAAAACATTAATACTGGGTTACTTAAATCTGTTATTTTATATTAGGTTTAGAAAAATACAATAAATTGGTTTTTTTTTTGCATATTTTTGATTTCGGGTGTGTCCAAATTTTTGGAATGGTGTTTATGTTATTAAATAATAATTTTTTCGATCTCTAAACAACAATTTATTGGAATATTCATTGGTAAATGATATATAAAATTATTTTTCTTTATTGAAATTTCTTGAACAAAAATTATGAAATTTGCAAGTATCTTCTAGAGTCTAGCCTTATTTTTAATGTAAGGCTCTAGTTGTTTCCGGTGGATTTACTCTATGCCCAGGGAGTGACTTGAAACAAAAAGGGGTATTGTGAAATTGCCCTTCTTTTGATTGTCAAAATTCAAATAATAAATAAAAAATTTCTTTGGGTATCATTGGCAAAAAATTAATTTAAATAACCAATAGAAAAAAATTAATTGATAGATCTCATTGACCAAAAATTCAATTTTTAAAAAAAAATTTGAGAACTGATTGACAAAAAAATTATATTCACTAAAAAAAAAATTTTGCAAAGATAATTTACAAAAGATCCAATTCAAAAAAAAGTTTAAAGTTCTCAATTTCAAAAAATCAAAATTTCTTAAAAGAAAATAATTCGTCACTTATATTTTAAAATTTCCAAAGGGTTAAATTTCTTCAATTTAAAACAAATTATTTTATTAAATTAAATAATCAATTTAATTCAATTCAATTTAATTTGATGTTATTTTGTAACCCTCTAAATTTGACAAATTAAGGATTTTGAAACATTTACAAGAAAAAAATAACTGATTTGAGAAATGAAAAAAATTCAAAAAAAAAAAAAACTTTTCAAGATCTCAAAAAATACCAAAGAGCGACACTCCAAAACTAAACATTGTTGTTTTCAAAATAATATATTCAAACCATTCAAATTCAGAAATAAGTGTTGCACTCTTTTGTGATCTTTTTTTTCTCAAAATTTCCTCCATTTTGGTTGTTGTTTTTTGGAGATCGATCGTAAATCACAGGTTGGTTGGTTTTTAAATTGAATTTAGAACTCATAAAAAATACAATTTTTTACTTTCAATTTCAGAAAATTATTTTCCATAGTAATAACTTTATACTTTTGAAATAAAAAGAAAATTTTATTAAATTTTCTTTTAATTTCTAAAATAAAAAAACAACTAAAGATTGTTTTTTAATTATGTTTTTGTTTTTAATATCTACCTATTTTCTAATCTCAACAAAATTTATAAAAAAAAAATATAATGACGACTTACTTGAGGTTTTCTATTTTATTCTGTGAAGTTTTCTCGGTTTTTTTAAGATTTTCTATCTTATTTCAAAAATCTATTGATTTTCGTTAGGTTTTTTTGAGTTTTCTATTTATTTGTGAAGTGTTCTAGGGTTTTTTACTTTAGAAATAAACAGAAAATTTATTAAAATTTACGGTTTATTTCAAAAAGTAAAAAAAAAAAAACGGAACAAAAATCAATAGATTTTTGAAATAAAATAGAAAACCTAAAAAAAACCCAGAACACCTAACAAATAAATAGAAAACTCAAAAAAACCTAACGAAAATCTATTAATTTGTTGGATTAACAGAAAATACAAGAAAACTCAATGGGGAGTGTACTAGGTTTTAACCAGGATTATAACATATTCATATTAAAATCTTAGAGTTAACTCAATTCTGGTAAATTCTGGAAAATTTAGACCGTTTTGTTGAATTTACAAAATAAGCCAACAATTTATTTAATTTTCTGTTTATTTCTTAGATTAAAAAAACTAACAGCACCTTTCTAGAAATTCTATTTCCCCTTTCATAATAATAAAAAAAAATTGGTATATTTCCACTCTCATTAGGATATACCTTAAAAATATTATGTTTTTTGGGAAAATTACAAATTTATTTGAAAAAAAAAAGAAAAAATTACATCACAATTTTTACACACATTATACTAGTTTATTCATTTTTTTAAAAAAAAATTGGATAAATTCGGAAAAAATCTATTTGAAATAATATTTTTTTTATATGTATATTTTCTTTTTTTTTTATCACTTGTTTTTTTTTTTTTTTTGTTATTAATGATTAAAAGTTTAATTTCATAATAACTTTGGTTATTTTATTTGAGAAAAAAAAAAAAGTATGAATGTTTTCAATATTTTTGTTAATAATGATTGTAATCATCTTACCAAACATATTTTTGAAAAGATTCCATTACTCTGATAATTTCAATTTTTCTTTTTTCTCAAATTTATCAATTTTTTTAATCCAATAAAATAATTTTCTTTCAAATGGGTTTAATATTAGTTTTTTTTTTCTTCTTTTGTAAATTTCAAAAACAGGTTTCTTTGATTTCCAAATTAAATTCTAGGCTTTAAAAAAAAATATCTACTGAAAAAAAATTTTCATTTTTTAAAATTTGTACAACCTTGAATCAGTTAAAAAGTGTTTTTTTTTTTTATTTATTTGATATTATTTATATTTGGTCCTTTTATAAATAAATATTTTTAACACTTTTAAAAATAATTACCAAAGAAAATAAATAAAAAAAGAAAATAGAATTAAACTTTGTATACTATTAAACATTTTAATATAATTTAAATTAATAAATATCCATATACATATATTTATCGAGCTCTATTCATTATTTCCCTCTTCTTTTAATTTTTTGATATCTATCTATTAATAATAGTGGAACCCAAACAAAATGAACGAAAAAGAAAGAATCCAATTAGTACAACAACACAAAACACTGTTCAAAAAAAATTCTTATTAAAAATAGGCAATACTAATTTAAACAATCAGAAGAGTATTTCTTTGATAACACACAAAAAGAAGAAAATTAAAAAAAAAAAAAACAATAGTAATTTAACAATTAAATGCCCAATAAAAAATCCACAAGATTCAAATATAAAATATAAAATTATTTCAAAGAAATCAATAAAAAATCTCAGAAATAGTAAACTTAATAAAAAAAATATTGACAAAACATATCGTTTCCCATCCAGTTCAAATACAAACAAACCGTTGATACCAAGATTTTCAATTCGGACAAGAAATATGAAAAAAAAAACAACTTCAATAAATACACTTGATAATAATATAATAAATAATTTAAATTTTAATGAAAAGTATTTAATTCGATCAAACAATGTTAATACTGTCATTAAAAATGACAATAATAATGATAATACAAATAATGATATTGTCAGTGGTGAGGGTAACAACAACAACAATAATAATGGGAACAATAACCAGGAAAAAATCAACACTAGGGATGATGATAATAATAGTAATATAACACAAAATATTAAATCAAACCGCTATAAAAAAAATTCTTCAGAAATGATATACAAAGAAAGTTCAAAAACATTTAATAAAAAAATTAAAGAAATTCAACAATTGGACAATATATCTAACACATATACTGTGCCCAATAAACAAATGGGTATAAAAAAAGAAATGATATATTCCCTTCCCACGGATAATGACTTGCAAAAAAAAAAAACTAAAAGAAAAATTTATAAAACATGAAGGAAAAATTACAAATGTTAATGATGAGAAGATCCGTCAAAAAAGGGTTAAAGAAAAGGAAAAGAGTGAAGAGAATGGGAATATATCAAATAAAAATTTGAAACAATCACATATGCCTATGATAAACCAAAACCAAATAAGTAGTAATAATTCAACAAATTTAACAAAGACTTTTAATATTCATAAAATTGTCCAAATGTTAAAAAAATCCAAAAATCAAAATAATTAATTGTTTAAAAATAAATATTTTACAATTTAAATTATAATTTATGTAGTTTTGTACATTATTTTTCTGGTGTTAAATTTCTTTCAAGAACAAAAAAATAAAAAAATAAATAAAAAATAAAAAGAAGTTGATTTAATATTTTAGTATCTTGATTATATTTTTGAAAAGACCATTTTGGAACGAATTATTTCGAAATTTATTCAAATATAGACCTAGTAATCAAAAAAAAATATTGCCTTTAAAATTTATTAAAAGAATACAACAAAATGGAATAATCATTTGTCTATTCTATATTATTAAATTATGTAACTTATTTTTACAAAATTCTTCTGAAATTATATTTTCTAAAATATAAACACTTCGAAATTTCAAATATAATGTAATTTCTTTTGTTAATTTTTATAATAATACGAATTTTTAGTCATTTCAATTTTATTTGGTTGAAAATGTGTTTTTTATTCAACTTCTACAAAACACATTTCTTATACTAATATAAATATATTCTTAATTTTTTCTTTAAATATACCCCATAATTTATTTAAATTTTTTTGACATGAGTAAAAAATTGTTTTTTAGTTATTAAAAAATAAAAATTCAAATAATGATTTTTTGAAGATCACACATTTTTAAGACACTTAGAATAGTTATTAAGGTTTAATAATGATTTACAGAGTGTGTATAAAATTGTTTTTACAATTATTTATTGATTGAAAGAAGTACTTTATAAAAAAATTGATCAAAATAAAAAAAAAAAAAAAAGTTTATAAATTATTTAAATTTTATAATAAAAATATAACTAATTTCATTTACAGAAAGAAAAAAAATTTTTTTTCACTCTTGTTAAGCTTTTTTTATCTTTTCTGTTTATTCTAATGTTTGATATATATCAATAATCAACCCGAAAACTCTTAGTTAATTTTTCCAGAACGAAAAAAGAATGAAATAAAAACAAATTTTTTTTCATATACTTTTCAATACTCTATAAGTTTAAGTAGGTTGATGAAACTCTACTATATTTTAAATTATTCCTTATAAATCATGGGTGTTTACAAATCTGATAAAAATAGAAAATGATCCATAATTAAGAATTTTATTTTTTGTAGTTATTATATTCAACTATTCTCTTACTACAAGATAGAAATAAAGAAATGTATAACAAAAGTATTAATTGATTATTAATCATTTATATTAATTTCAAAAATAGAGATTTTTTTATTGATATTTTGACAAATAAATGTTCACATACCTTCAAAAGTTAGAGAATATTTTTGTGTTTGGAAAGTGGGGTAAATTCTGGAAAACAAAAAACATTTTCAACCATAAAAAAAATCGTGAACAAAAATATATTTGTTTATATTGTTGGTTAAAATTATTATACAAAACACAAAACTTAACAAGTTCAATATAACATTTTTAAATGGATTTTGTCAACTCTTTTTTGAAGTTTTATTAATTGTTATGGGAAATTATTGCAAAAATTGTTTTCTTAATTTTATTTTTTTGAGAAGAGTGTTTAAGAATCTAAAAAGTTGGTGTTTTATTCATTTAATCATAACATTTTTTATATAAAAATATTTTATTATTCCTTATCATATAAGAGTAAAATATATTGTTCATAAAAAAAATGTACTTACTAAATTATATTAGAGAATATCAATGGGTAGATTTACGTTTAAGTGTATTTTATTTTTACTTCTGTATTGCGCATTTTTATAATGAATAGAAATATTTTTCATTTCTCTTTGTAATTGAAGCTGAAATTTTTTTTTTTATTAAATCTCAAAAAATACTTTTTTAAAATTATTATTTCT
This sequence comes from Anaeramoeba flamelloides, assembly GCA_027625915.1. Lineage (NCBI taxonomy): Eukaryota > Anaeramoebidae > Anaeramoeba > Anaeramoeba flamelloides. The sequence continues at coordinate 255,706 of JANTQA010000008.1, forward strand.
GAATTATGTAATATTTTTGGAAAATTAAATTATTGTTTTTTTATTAATGTATTCGGCCATACCCAATTTAATAATCCTGGACACATTCCGAACCCAGAAGATAAACGAATTGAGGGCTAAGCTAGTTAGTGAGATGGGGAACCTCTCGCGAACACTTGGTGCTGAATACTTTTTTTTTTTTCATTTTTTTTTATTTATAAAAAAAAATGATTAATGAAAATTAATCAAAAAGAATACTAAAAAAAAAAAATAATAATATTCACTAATGAAAAAAGGTTGAAAATTAATTCAAAAATTCTAAAATTAAAGTATATTATTATATATTCTATTCCAATACTATGTTACAAACATCAAATATCTAACAAAATACTATAAATAAGATTCTAAAATAGTTAATATTGAAATTTGCAAATGATACTTAACTCATAAAAAAATCCAATTAACCTTAAAAAATAATAATTTCTCCTAAACATTGCTTCTAAAATGGGTTTGGAAAATAAATGAACTAATCTTTGAATTCACAACCAAAAAATATCAAAATATTATTATTTTATAATCTATCCTCAACCAAAAATATTAAACACATACAAATTCACTAAACAAATAAACTTATTCAATCAATTTGAGAAGGAATACTACAATAAAAAAATTCACCAATTTAAATCTTTAGAAATTATTTTAAATTTAATATTTCCAGAAAATAAAAAATAAATTATTTTCAATACTAATGAATAAAAAATATATCAAAAATTTTTCATCTAATTTGTAACCTAAATAATATCGAAAATTTTAATGTTATACAAAACTACTCCTAGGTTTCATTAACCTTTCATCTTAATAATAAAGTTTATTCACAATACAATCAAAATTACAGAACTTCAAATTCCTGAGGCTATTGTTTCTATTGCTGTTAGTCGTGCCCCATTTTTTAAAAGTATCAAGTCAAAAAAAAAAGTTGTTTTTTAGAGTAAAAAATTCCAAATAAAAAGTGGGACAATTTTGGTTAAAATTCAATGGCGATATCTACTTTGAATAGATAATAACCAAAAATTTTCAAAATACTGTACTCATCTAATAAAACTGAAATGGAAAAAAAATCCCTAATGATATTATTTTATTTACTTGCTTTATCAGGATTCAAAAGAATGGAGAAAAATCTTAGATTTTACTCAATTATTTTGAATTCTTGAAAAGATAAAGGTGATTTTTTTTTTAATTTTTGGATATAAATAATTACTTTATAGTTAAAATAATATATTATTATAATTATAGAGATTTATTAAATATAAAATACTTTTAAAATATATGGATATAACAATTTAACTGTGAAAAATAATTTTTTTATTTCTTTACAATTAAATTTGAAAAAAATCTTAATAGAATCTTTAATATTAGATTTTCAAATTTTAATAGTTAATTACCTTGAGAAATAATTTTTGATTAAAAATCTTTTATTAACTAATAGTGTTATTGATAACTTGAGTTATCAAAAAGTAAAAAAAATGAAAATGTTTAATATATTTTTTCATTAATTTTTTTAATGGACCTGTTGTGGGGTTATTTTTATTTATTATTAAATGGTTTATTAAGGTACAATTACAGTATATCCATTTATTGATAAAATTTAAAACATCAAATTTCAATAGATAAATGAATGGGGGGATGAATTCCCATCTAATGGTTTATTCTTTGAGGTGCTAATATTTTTATTTAAAAGTTTTCTTTCTCAATTTGAGAATTTATGACTTATATTTAATAGAATAGTTTTCCAAACAATTCATAAAAAAAAAATATCTAACTTTACCAATTTTGGCAAAGATTATATTTAATCAATGTTGTTAAATTTCTTTGTAGTTTTAATATTTTACTGATATTTTGGGATCTAAAAACTCTCAAGAATTTAGTAAACTTCTCGATTATTAAAGTGGAATAATCACTCAAAGACCAATACAAATTTTTTTGTCTATTCATATTTAATTTTTGTTTAAAAACGTATTTATAGGCATAAAAGAATGTTACAAAAAGAGATCGTGATAAAAATAAAAGATTTATTTTTCCATTTTTTTACATTAAGGGGGTAAGTACATTTTTCATTTTTTAAGTGCTACCATTTATGTTAAACTGAATTCTTCAAATCATTTCTTTAGCCAAATACATTGATATTTTCATAAATACTAGAGTGGAATATATTCTAGTATAAGATATTTTCACGCCAATAAAAAAACGGAAATCAAAAAAATGAAAAAATTGAGCAAAAAAAAATAAATAAAAATCATTTATTACTTGATCTTATCTATAACATTTTAGCCAATTACTTATTTTTTATTTGGTTTTATTTTTAATTCTTTATGAAAAAAAAATTGTTTGGAAAATTTTTGATAAACAAATTACTGTTTATTTCTAAAGAATTTCCAAAATGAATCTAAAAATCCAATTTTCATTTAATTCATCTAATTCTAGTTGTAGTTCAGAAAATCAGAGATTTTTTTAATTCTTCTTGAGAATAAGGGTTTATTGGACAAATTTGTTTAATTTTATAATTATTGATTTTCCATTAAAATGAGAACTCAAAAAAATTCTGAATCTGATTGAAATTTTTTCAATTATTTTGATTTTATTGTTTATGTAACTATATTTTGATTCCCAGAATTAAACTCCTTTATTTTAATTTTTGAAATAGTATTCTTTGTTTTGGCTTTGTTTGATAAAAATATTTATAAAAAGAATTTTGAAAGCAAATTTGTCACAAAATGGTTTTAAAAAAAATAATAATAAATAGTAATGGGGTGAAAAATTCAAGGAAAAAAATAGTTTGTATGAATATAAACAGAAGATAAAAAAAAACAATATTCAAAAATAAGCTTTTATCGATTGTTTTTTTTTTTTCATTCTTGATTTCAACAAATTTATTTGGAATGCTGATCTTTCGTGTTTGGTCTTCTAAAAGAAAATATTTGTTTCAAATACACGCCTTTTTGTTTCTATTTTCTTGGTTTACTGTTTGATTAATTTCAATCGTTGGTATAAACACATCTCTAGATCCAAAACAAAATTGAATAAAACCAAAAATTGAATCAAAAAAAAATGTTCAAAAAATTGAAAAATTTAAGATTCAACCCTAAATTACTTTGGATTCGTTTTCTTTTCACAAATAAAGCAATGAATGGTATTTTGGTTCCAAAGTTTCAATATCTGGTGGCACTCAAAAAATATTTTTCAGTAAAGTTAACATAATTAAAATTTTTCAAAATGTTAAAATGTACTTACTTCCTTAAATAAAAATCATTATCAAAAATTCTCTTCCAAAATTTTTCTTAATGGACTAGCAACTCTTATTCATTTTTTTTCGAGCAGGTGATAGAATAATTATTTACACAAAGATGCAATTAAACCCGATATGCAACTTCTTTTATCAACTTTAGAGAAATGAATATCATTTTTTAAAAGAGTCTATTATTTTCCCAATGAAATTTTTAGTCAAAAGATCTTGATCCATTTTTTGTTTGGGTTTTTGGATCAAATTAGAAAAAGAGTAATTTGCAAAAAAAAATTATTTTTACGAAATCTTACTTTTAGTGATTTCAGAGAGTATGTATGAACAAATAATCTTGAACCTTTAATCTTATTATAAAAATACAATAAAATTAAATTAAATATTGAGCCCACCAAGATCTAAAAAAATTGATAATCTATTTTATTCACAAATATTTATTATATTTATTGAAATTTAAAAGATTCCGCAATTATCTTTTTCAAATTTTCAAGAGTATAAACAGCTAATATTTAGCATTAAAATCATGTTAGATGGTTATATCTATTTTTTTTTTTTATTAGAATTATTAATTTGAATTTGTTTTATTAGTTTGAAAATCTTGAAAAAATTGAGAAATAATTGTAAATTTCTATTGATAAAGTTTATCTTTGTGTTTTTAATAACTTACTGGTAAAAATTAAGATTCTGGTTATTAATCGTTGATTATAAATAATCAAATCAAAAAGTATTTCTTACAATTATAAGTTAAAATTTCCCGTTTTCTAAAAGTATTTTCAAAAATTTTTAATTTGGTTGTTTGGTTTTTTTTCTCATATTTTTTTATTCAATTAAAAGAAAAAATAGAATCAAAATGTTCTTTGAATTAAACAATAATATTTTTTTAAAAAGTTTAAAATAATTATTGTTATTATTTTGAAACCAAGTGGTTTTTTTATTCTCTGGTTTTTGAGAACTTGGTGGTTTTATTTTGAAAGTGTATTTTGATACAATTTCTTTAGAGGCACTAAGATTTCTTTCTTGTTTCAAGAAAAATATTTTTTTTTGTAAATAAATCCCGAAATATGTTGAATTTTTAACTTTTGCAAAAATTAGAAAAATGGATCAAACTTTTAAAAACGATAATTCGTCTCGGAAAATAGCTTTAAATGTAAGTTTGATATTGTAGCAACACAATTTTTTCACATTTTTCAATTTCAAGAGGTAGGTTAAAAATTTTTTGAATTTGCTATTAAATTTATTTGAAGATTTTTTTTTTAGTTTACTGGCAACTTAAATCCAATTCAAAAATTACAATTTCTCAGAGTCACTTAGGTTTCGCTTCTTTTTAAAATATATTATAGTTTAAGGGCCGAGATATCAATAAATTTTTCAGAGAAAGTGGTATAACCAATTCATATTGTGTAAAAAATCACTTTTAAATTTCAAATGTTTATTTTAAAAAGTTAATTTTTAAAGATCATTAAGGGACTAGTCTTCTATGACAACAATGCAAAATTTTAGCATATGTTATTGGTGGTGTTCTCTACTTTCTTATTTTGTAGATCCCATGTGTCAAAAAATTCTGATCGACTAAGAAAGCCATAAAAGAAAATTAGTTTAGTGAGATCAATTTTTTTTTTCCATTTTTTCAGAAAAAGAAAACTCTTAAATTCATTTTATTTCTCATAATTTAACAAGTTTTTACCCCGTTTATTGTCATTTAGATCATTATTAGACTATAACATTTCTTTGTTACCAGTAATATTAATATAAAGATTTTTGTTCTTCTTTGAGATAAAACTTTTGGTTAACCAAAAAAATTGATATATTTAAACGCTTAAAAAATAATTGTATTTTTTTAAGAATGATAGTTATAATAATCAAATTTTTGTGGTCATTTAAAAATTTTACTTAGAAATTTTGTTTTTGTATTAAGACATAATTCGATTTTTCAAAATAAAATTTTCTTGAAGATATTTGGGAATTAGTTAATTTCATCCTCAAAATTCAAAATCATTTTTTTTTCTGCCAAAAATGAATTGAATTGTTATAAGGATTCTTGTGAATAAGACCAAACAATTTGTTAACAAAATTTTTCAAAGTTAAAAATTTTTTTTCAATGTTTGCAAACCAGAAAACAACTTTTTCAAAACATTAAAGAAAAAAATTTTTTTGCATAATAGATCTCAATTTAATTGATAAACTGTAGTTAAGCTTCTACTGAATATTAATTTATTAAATCACCTCAGCCAGGAATAGTTTTAATGACTAAGATTTGAATTGAAATATTAATCAAAGAAAAAGAAACCAAATAAAAAATTGCTATCGAAATCAATACTTTCCAACATAAAACGAAAAATATGTTTTCCCATTTTCATGAATTAATTTAATTCTTAAACAGAATAATAGGTTTCTTTTTTTCGTTTTATATTGGAAAGATGTAAATTTTGAATTTCAAAAAAAAGAGACTCAAATCAATAAATTGTTTATATGGGGTTAACTCATCCATTTCAAAAGTCAAAACACAAATTACAAAAAAAAAAATTTCAAGATCTCGACAAGATTTCATTTTATTTTCAAAAATGACTACTCCCTTAATTCTTTTTTTTTTTTGAAACAGACCCTTTAAAAATTGATATAATAAGATTTTTGGATTAATAGATGAAAATTTTTATTTTTGGTCAACAAAAATATTATACTAATTATTTATTGAAAAGTTCAAACCACTCCCCAAGAAATAAAAATCCAAGTATAAACGATATTTCATTTCAGAGATTTAATTCACTCATCATTTTGTATTTTGAGAAAAAATTTAAAGTGACACTTAATTTTAAAAGTAATTTTAAAATTGATTTATTTCATAAAATTTTGAATCATTTTTATTGGCTATGATCTATAAATTTAGTACCCATAGTGAATAAAATTCCAATCATTCTTAACCAACTCCTAAAGTACTATTTGTTCAAAAATAAATTGAACAAAATTTTCATTCAGCTTACCAAAAATGGATATATCGAATATATGTATTATTTCAAATTTTTATTTCATTAAAATCAAGTTTAAATTATTAATTTTCTCTTTTAAAATTATGAAGCTTTGATGGTTAATTATAAATTGGTGGAATGTGATTTTTTTATAAAGATGAATGAAAATTTTGATCTTTATATTTTACAATCAACAGTATTTGACAAGTTTTGAAAAACATATTTTTAATTCTATTCTTACAAAACACATTTAATATCCTTTGAAAAAAAAAACCACTTCTAATAAACAAGATTTAAAGTCCAAAAACATAATTATTGGGGATCAGAGACTTATAAACTTGCAACAAACGTCTTTTTTCATTTCGAAATGTCTATTTTTTCTCCATTACTTTATTTGAATTGATAAAAAATTAACAATAACTCTATTTATTCGAAAATATATAGGGTTTAAAAAGAAAAGAGATAGTAATTTATCTTCTTAATTTCTTGACTAGAACGATTTTCTTGAATACAGATGGCTTATTTAATGAACGAAGTATGAGAAATGAAAAAATAAACATCATTGTAAAAACATAATCAACTTCAAAGTTAGTTATTGAGAAAATTCAGATACTTTCAAATCGTTTCAAAAACTTAGTTTTCTTTCTAAACACTTGAGACATATTTTGTTCAATAATCAATCATCTCAAAAAAAAAAATTTCCAATGATTTTTTTATTTTTTTTTATTTTTATTCAAATTACAGTTTTATATTTCGAATGACTGATCGTTGGGAAGATATTGACAAATTAATTCTTAGAGCAGGTCCCTTTGCTTTTGAAGACTACGAAGGATCTGAAGATTTCAAAAACATTCTCCACAAGGCCAAAATCCTTGTTATTGGAGCCGGTGGATTAGGGTGCGAGATCCTAAAAGATCTTGCATTGTCTGGGTTCAAAGATATCCATGTTATTGATTTAGATACAATCGATATCTCTAATTTGAATCGTCAATTTTTGTTTACCAAAAAGGATGTAGACAAACCAAAGGCAACAACAGCTGCTAATTTTATTATGGATCGTGTTGAAGGTTGTAAAGTTACTCCGTATGAATTTTATTCACAGACTCTTGTAAAGCTCTGTATTTTCTAAGAGAACTTTACCCCCAAAAAATGTTTTTTTTTTTTTTTTTTTTCTCTTCATTGATTTACTTTTTATCTTTTTTTTTTTTTTTTTTTTTTTTTTTTTTTTTCTCTCTCTTTTTATTTTTTTTTTACTTTTGTTTTTGACAGACACTATTGTCCTATTCAAGACTTTGATGAATCTTTTTATTCACAATTCAAGATTGTAATTTCGGGTTTGGATAATATTGAAGCTCGTAGATGGCTTAATGCAATGCTTTTTTCTCTTCTTGAATTTGATACTGATGGTAACCCAGATATGTCAACCATGATTCCTCTTATTGATGGTGGTTCAGAAGGTAATAAAAACTTTTTTGTCTTTCTTCTGATTTTTTTTTTTTTTTTTATTTTATTTTTATTTTATTTATTTTTTTTTTCTCACTCTTTTCTTTTTCTTTTTTTTTATTTATGTTTTTTCTTTTATGAATGATTTTTCTTTTTCTCTGAAAACCAACAGGTTTCAAAGGACAAGTCAGAGTGATCTTTCCAGGTTTTGGAAGTTGTTTTGAATGCCAAATGGATGCATTCCCACCACAACAAAAATTCCCAATTTGTACAATTCGAAACACACCAAGAAATGCAGATCATTGTATCGAATATGCTTCAACTGTTATTTGGCAAGAGGTAAAATTCAAACTATTATTTTTTTTTTTTTAATTCTTTTTTTTTTTTCTCATTTTTTTTTTGTTTTTTTTGTTCTGGAAAAAAAAAAAAATATAGTCTCACGAAGAAAAACTTGATGGTGATGTTCATGAACATGTTCAATTTGTTTATGAAAAAGCTCTCGAAAGAGCAAAATCTTTTAATATTGAAGGAGTAACCTATCAAAGATCACAAAAAATCATTAAAAACATTATTCCAGCTGTTGCCTCCACAAATGCTATTATTTCAGGTAATTAACATTGTTAAAACTCTCTATTAATTCGAATTTTCCAAACCTTACATAATTTTCACTTTTAAATCTGTTTTTCTTCCATATAGCTGCCTGTGTCAATGAGTGTTTCAAATTAGTAACTCAATGCTCATTTTATTTGGATAATTATATGATGTATGTTGGAAACAATTTATATACTTATACTTTCAAATATGAAAGAAAAACAGACTGTTTAGTATGCTCATCAAAAACACTCAAATGGAAAATTGATAAAACCAAAAAACTTGAAGAATTAATTGAACAATTAAAAACTGATGAAAAGCTGTATGAATTTTTTTGAATTTCTTTTTTTTTTTTTGTTTCAAAAATTTGATACATACTTATTATTGGACTTATTGAGTTAAAAATATTTTATTTTTTCATAAATTTATTATTTGGCAAACAAAATTTGTTGAAAGATAATAGTCACATAAGAAGTTTTTACAGACTGTGAAAAGAAAAAGAAAAAGAAATATTCAACTCAAAAAGCAAAAAATATTATTATAAAAAGTGACTCATAGCTTTATTAACCCTATTTGTATTCTAATTCAAATATTATAATAATTATTGATTTAAATAAGAATATTTTTTAATGTTTAAGAAAAATTTTCGCTTAATAACAATTAATTCTCACACTTATGAAATAATGGAAAATTGAAATCATACAATTATTTGGTTTTATTTCTTCAGTAGAGAGAAAATATTAGCCTTATTGTTAACTCTGCTGAAAAATTTATAAAACGGTGCGTGTGATAAGGTTAGATTAGGTTATAGTACTTTAATTTCAATATTTTTGCTGTTTGGAAATGTAAAAATATTAAAATCAAAAATATACTAACCCAAACATATCCTTAATTTATTATTCCAATATATATATAGATATACATATTCAGTAATTTAATTAGTTGATTTATAAAAGTGCCTTTCTATCTTTCTATCAATCTAAATATATATATATATATATCGACAGATAGAATATATAATTTTTTATATATATCCTAATAATCTTTTGAATAAATGTTGTAAACTTATCATCCAAAAAAACTAAAAGTTACTTTGTGCAATTAATTCATGATAATGCTAAGAAAAATTCTTTTCTTGATCAAAAAAAAAAAAAACCATCAACCAATAAAATCACAGTAATTTTTTTTAAAATTGTTTTAATTTGTGTTCTTTAAACCTTTATTTTAAGATAACTTTACCAAAAAAAGTATTTTTTAAATTTTAATCAATTTTTGAAATAAAAGTTGTAAAAAATTTATTTGGAAATATTTTTTTTTATAATTTCATTCTTTAATAATTTAAGTTCATATTAATCGTATACAAATATTAATAACCAATTCCATTTCAAACTATTTATAATAAGCTTACTTTTTTTTTATAATTTCAAAAACTAACACTTTTTATTTCATTTTCAAAAAACACTTAAAAATTAATTGGATAATAAGCAATATTCTTTCAATAATATTCCAATAATAAAAAACATAATTATATGGAAACCTTGTCACAAAAAAATACTAATTTAAATATCTTGAATTTTTTTTTCTTTTAAATTTTATAACTATTTAAAAAACAATGTTACCAATAGTCAATTAAAAGGACCAAGTATTAGAAGTGAAGGAAAATCTATTTTTTTCAATAAAGGCCCACTTAGAACAAAAACAGAAAAAAATTTAACAAAACAACTACATGAATTATTCCAAGATGGACAAACAATGACGGTTATGGATAGAAGTATGCCCAATGCACTTGTACTTGAAATTGTATTCGACAAGTAATTCGAGTAAATTGAAGACTGTATTGATATTATTAATGATGATATTTTATATTTTTTTTTTTTGTTAAAATTATCTGAAAGTGTTTTACTTTGAAATTTCAAGTTAAATTATTTTTTTTTATTAATCTTCAGAATAAGCAAATAAACTTTAAAGTTCAACTTCTTTTTTTTTAGATATTTTTGAAAAAAAAAAAAAAAAAAAAATTACAAAAACAAAAAAACAGGAAAATTAAATTAATCAATATTAATATTATCAATTTTACAAATGATAAAAACTTTAATACTCCAAGAAAATAAAATAACAATGTGGAAAGATCACTTTTGTTCTTGTTTGACCACTTCAAATATTTTTTTTTTTATTTTTTGATCATTTTTTTTTTTATTTATTTTGTTCTCATTTAATGATTAAACCGAGTTACATATATTTCGCCTTTTGTGTAAAAAAAGTTTCAAAACAAATTAAAAATTCAAATTTTGATTTTATTTAAGGGACTAGTCTCTATAAAAGTTTTTTAGCTAAATTTAATAGAGATTATGAAATTTTTTTTTCAAATTACTTAGATTTGAAATCAACGTGAAAAAATTCTTTGTATAGTAATGAAATCTCGATAAATGAAACTCATTAAATTTAGTTATTGTTTTTATAGAAATAAAAAATTTTTGCATTTTTTCACTTTTTTGAAAGTTGTTTTTTTTCAACTTTTTGCAAAAATACAAAAAATAAAAAAAAATATGAGCATGAAAGCAAAAGCTTGTTGTGTTTGTGGTAATACCTAAAAATAATAATTTGAAAAATAAACCTGAAAAGCTTTTTTTTTTTCGATTTGCATGAAAAAGAGTTTGATTCGAAAAAAATCTGCAATATTTGCTTTACCCCAAATAAAAGATTTTCTTTCTTTTCATTTTACCATTCGTTTTTTTTTTCATGAATCTACTTTTTAAGTTTACACTCTTTTTTTTGTTGAATTTGTAGTTTTATATAAGTATTCCCAAATTACCATTCTAACAGTTTTTGTCAGAGTCAAATAAAATAAAAGAAAAGAATAAGAACTATTTTTTACAAGTAATTATTGATAAAAAAAAGTGAGTTCTTTATAGGGTCAATTTGGATGAACAGAAGTGAAAGAGAAAATATTCACTAGCTTTAAATTATTTTTCTGTTTTTCAAAATGAGAATAAATATTAATTTTGAGAAAATAATTAAATCCAAAATTAATCAAAATATTCTCATCTGTATAAGATATTTTTTCAAAAAAATTTTTTTCAAAGTCACTTTTTTTGACAAGAATTGTTAATTTTTTAAAAAAAAATAAGAAGTAAAAGCTCCAACATTGAAAAAAACTGTTTTTATCAATTTGAAACATATTTCTAGTTAATGATTCCTTATTTAGAAATTGGACAGAAAAAAAAATTAATTGAGACTAGTTACTTTAAGACATTTTTCTTTTTTTTTTTTCAGACTTTTCTAGATCAATCAAAAATTTCCTTTTTTTGTGAGAAATCTTTCAAGAGTGACTTTAAAATATGTATAATAATATGCATTATATAATATTTGATACATGTATCAAGTGAAATGAATCAATCAATATATTTTCATCAAAATTGAAAAAAAAAAAATCTTTGGGAATTAATTTGGATAGGTAACAATTTTTACTTTGATCTAAGATTGTTGATTAAATCCAATTCCAATCAAAATAAATATCATTTCTATACAAATAATTTTTACTATTTCAATAAAATTACAAAAACATCTTTATACCTTTGTGGCTTTAGACCCTACAATAAAAAAATTTGAAAATAGATTATATAAAATAAGAAAAAAGCAAAATGTTCTAAAATGAAGCAAAATATTAAAAAAATGATTTCAAATTTGAAATTTTGATAATAATTGTTCTTCTTCTAATAGGCATCCAAACCCTTAAAAAATATAAAATACATCTATTATAAAATAGAACCCCGTGCTCGAAAAAATGTTTAGATAATAAAATTTTATTATGTAAAGTTATTTGCCAATAATTCCTCTTTTTTTTCTGTTTTCTTATCTATATGTTTTTTTTCTCAAGAAAAAATATTTGAAAAAATATAAAAAATGATGCTATATTTTTCAGAAATACATCACTTGTTATATTTGATATTTTCCACACATTTCATTTGGAAAATGGAAATGTGATGAAAATAATAATTCCTGAAAATAAATAAAATCATTTTTTTCCTTGATTTCTTCTAAAGTAAAATATTTTTCAATCTACTGATAAATAAAATTGGAACCATTCAAATTAAATTTGAAGTACATCCGTTCCAAGGCGACCATAAAATTTTAAATAAAACAAAATTGAGTTTTCTATTCTGATTTTCTATTTTCAAAAAATTCCGAAATAAGAGTTATTATTCCAAAAATTTTTTTAATTAAATGAGCTATTATTCAATTTTTGAAACATCAAAAAAAAACAATTTGAAGATTTATAGGGCACTTAAAAATCTTGTTTAAAAATGATACAATTTTTAAAGATCAGTAAATATTGATATATTTTTTGAACTTTTTTGTACTGACAATATTGTGGTTTCATGGGATCTTGAATTTTTTTTTTTGATGTTTCAAAATTTGAATAATAGCTCATTTAATTAAAAAATTTTTGGAATAATAACTCTTATTTCGGAATTTTTTGAAAATAGAAAATCAGAATAGAAAACTCAATTTTGTTTTATTTAAAATTTTATGGTAGACTTAGAAAGAATGTATAATTAAATTTTTAAAAATTTCAAGAAAGATATAAAAAAAAAAAAAGAATTAAATAAACTATTAAATTGTTTAATAATTTTAAAATAATATTAATCAAATAAAATAAATTGCTGATAAATAGATTGATATTATTAAATAAAAATTGATCTCGAAATATTAATAAAAACTGAAATCTATTTTCCTAAAATAGAATATCGAAAAACAATAATTCATTATTATAATTATTTTTTGAGATCCCTAGAATATTTAGATTTCGAGAATATTTACTATTCATGTTATAATCAAATAATTACAAAGTATTAATTAAGGAACTAGTCTCTATTAAATTATTTTACCTAAAAATAATAGAGATTAAGAAAAAGTTTTGCTAATTACTTAGATTTGAAAAAACCCTGTTTATTTTCAATATTAAACTTATTTCTAGATAAGCAACCCTTATTTAGAAATTGGTTTAAAAAAAAAATCGAGACTAGTCCCTTAAATATAATCTGGAAATACAAAGTTGAAAGAGTTTATTCTTATATCTCAAAAAATAATATCTATAAAAAAATTGAATAAATTTCTCCAAATATAATATTTTTTTTTAAGAAATAATATTTTCTCTCAAATTTTAATTGCTGATATTTACAAAATTAAAGTTTTACATTTTTTTTTTTAATAATTTTTAGGGAATATAGAACTTTGAACACAAAAATAATTTTCAATAAACTATTAAATATGAGAAATCCAGTCATTGTTTTGGTGTTGTTACTCCATTAAGATCTTTTGTAACCAAAAATCCTTGTAAAAACAGAATTACTTTAAAAATGATGAATAATTTCTTTAAAGTTGACAAAGTAGTTTGTTTGGCAAGTTTAATTGAATTGTTAGGTAAAGAAATAATCTATTAACTTTGGGATCATAATAAATAATGAGTGAATAATCCCTTTATAAAAATGTTGACCAAATTTTGTATTTCAAGAATATTTATCAAAAAATCTTCAATAAAAAACAAATTCAGTTTAAGAACAAAGAACTTTGTGAACTCATTGCCAGGTACACGTCAGCAAAGCCCTTCAAAAAGATTCAAAATCTAAATTATCACCAAAAAGTCTAATAATACTCCAAAAAGTGTAAAAAATACATCAAAAAGTAAAAAAAAAGTCAGAAAAATAGGCTTACACAATTATACTTTAATTCAAAATTAGGTCAACAATTGTGTGACTTTAAATAAAACAGAAAACTCTTTTTTAAATTGAAACCAATTCATAAAAAAATTTACGGTATTAGTAACTTTTCGAAAATAAAACAATCTTATGTTTTTAGGTTTTTATTTTTCAGAAGACCTTTAATAAGACATGACAATATTATTTGTGTTTATAGGTAACTACTTTAGAGTATATTCTTGTTAATGGATTTAGACAGGTCTTAAATGGAGAAATTCAATCTGAAAGTATTTGAGAATATTTATAAAGTCTTTAAAAATTGTCAAAATGGAAGCTGTTAGTATTCAATGAATACTAATCCTTCAACTGGAAGAAGATTACTCGTCTTATACTAATATCAAAATCCTCAAACAGACTTGTTTTTGCCTAATAAATAGGAAAAAATTTTCTCAACTATTCCTTTTATTTCTATGATTAAAGAGAGTTCTGAAAGAAGTAGGATGTAATTTGTGGCTCTATTTGAAAAAGCAAAACGCGGACGAAGTGAAAATTTTTCGCAAATATTAGGCAAGAACTATTATGAAGAGAAAAAAGCAATATTTTTGAACTTTTGAGAAATTCAACTCATTGATTACATTCTTTGAGTTAAACGATTTTGTGTTCAAAAGTTTACTTTCCATTAAATTCAAATTACACAATTTTTGGAAAAGACTGAAATCAACACAATTAAGGATTTGGTTTGTCTTTATGGAACACACCAGAAAAAAAGGGTTTCTTTTTTGAACAATTTACTTTATTTGATATTAATTTTTACCGGTTGTAAAAGGAAATGTCTTAAATTTACTTTTTTATTTTTTTTTTAACTTTTGTTATTTTTGATATTTTTAATGTCTGATTCGAGTGATTCACAAGGAAAACTTGTCGACCAAAGCAGTGGTTCTGATATTGGTGATGAAAATAACCAACAACATATTGTCATTCCACCATCAAAAATAAACTTCCCAGAAACAATGTTAGTTGAGATCGTAGAAAAGCCATCAACACTTGCTGAGCCTTCTCCAATTGGGATGAGTGCACTAGCTATTGGCTGTTTAATGTTGTCTTTTGCACATTTTGGAATTACACCTGCCTCTACAGGTAATAATGATCCTTAATTATTTAATATTATTTCTGTAGAATCAAGATCTTACCAAATTTACCTTTTTTTTTTTTTTTTTTTTTTTTTTTTTATCTTTGGAACTTTAATACCTTAAAAAAACCAAAAACACCTTGAACTTCTTTCTGTCAAATCGAAATAATATTTAGCTTTACAAATTCCTTGGGTAATTTTTTTAATGGGATTCATGATGTTTATTGCTGGTATTGTTGATGCATTTAAAAAGAATCTTTTTGGATCAACAGTTTTTTTGGTTTGTCTTTTTCTTTTTTTTTCTTCTTTCATTTTTTTTTATTTAATTTTATTTTTATCTTTTTTCGTTTTTTGGAATTTTTTTTTTTTTTTTTTTGTGTGTTTCAAGTGACGAATTTTCCTACTTCTTAAAAGATGAAAATTATGTTCAACTCAAATGAGATCGTAATTAACAATTTTTTTTTCCTTTTCTTTATATTTTTTAAAACCTTATTCCACTCGGAATTCTTTTTGAACATTAGATGTTCTCATGTCTTTGGGTTGCTCTTGGGTTGGCACAATACGCATTCAAATTTGGATCCGAAGAGGCAATCAGCAAGGGTGAATATCATATTTCGATGTGTCTTATTGGCTACTTTATCTTCAACTTTGCCCCATTGTTAGTCTCGCTTCAGTTAAACAAAGTTTTGTTTTTAGACATGATCATGATCCAATTACTTTTGTTTGTCCTAATTCTCCAATTCTTTGGCGTATACGGCCCAAAACCAGCAGGAATTTTCCTCTTATTCATTTCTTTCATCTCATTTTATTGGGCTCTTGCAGAATTAATTGAGCAAATTGCTGGTGGACCAGTTTTACCAAAAGGAAAGCAAATTTATTCTTGGAAAAAAAAAGAAGATCAACAAGAGAACTAATTTCTTGGACTAATTTTCATAAAACTTTTTATATTCTAGATGGCAACGCTTAAACTTTTTATTGAGTTCGTGTAGAAACAATTTATCTGATCTTTTTACTGTTATTGTTTTTTTTTTAATTCTTCATCTTTTTATCTTCTCGTCATCCTTATTTTTTTTTTTGAGTTTTCTAATTTTGTCTGATAGTAATTTCTATAACGTTCAAATCATAAAAAACTAATATAATAATAAACTAAATTATTAACCAAAAGAATATCACTTTTTATATTTTGAATTAGCATTGTTTGATTGGTTTATTTGATTCTTGATCCTTTGATCGTCACCACTTTTAATATATCGCAAATATTTGTTCTTGCTCGACGAATTAAATTTAAAGTTTGTTGAATGGTTTATTCGAAAAAGTAACAATGTTAAATGGTTACATAATGGGACTTAAAATTTTTGATTATTTACCTTTATTCCAAAGAAAAACTGTTAAAAAACCAATAAAAAGAGAGTTCCAAATCTAACCTTAATAAATTTCACCAAATGAATATACAAATCAGTTAACTGTTATTTCAATATTGTGTTTTAAGATTCAGAATTGATCTTGAGGAAAAAAAGTAAATTAAAAAAAAAGTTCAACCCTAATTTTAATATGAAATATTATTGAAAACTCAAGGTAAGATCTGTAATTAAAGAAAAAATAAATAATTAATTAAAAATAAAATGAAGGATTCGCCACAATACCAGTTTTTTTAATACTGCCTCTTTATTTGGGGCTTTTCTTCTCATTGATTCAATTATTAAAAATTTGTTGAAAAAATATAACCATTTTTGAGATCTTGAAAACTTCATCAACTATTTTGATAATTAAGAAGATCTAATTTGTTTTTTTTTTTTTTTTGAGTGATAATAATATACCTTATTATTCTTTGAAGTTATTTTTTTTTTACCTTAATTGGTTTCTGTTTCCCTTTAATTAATATTTTCACAATTAAAAATTGCGTTTAAAGTTTTTTTGGTTAATCGCCTTTTTGTTATAAACTGGTATTTTTTATGTTTTAAAATTTTTCCTATTTATTTTCTATTTATTTTGAGAGATTATAATTTGTTTAAATTTGCTTTTTTTTAGTTGTGAAAAGTTACAAAAAAATAATCTTTTGTGATCTCTTTTGTTTAAAAAGTGGAGAAGTTTTTGAAACAACTATTTTAATTTTTTCAGTCTTATTGATTTAAAGTTAACTTTTGAATTATCAAAAAAAATTGATGAGTTTGATTTTTTACTGAATTTTAAAATAGGATAAAATTCTTAAAAAAAAATAATTTGTTTAATGAAAAGATCTGCCGAATATTATAGGTGTATCCTTATATATATCTATATATATATATATATCACCGGTTATCCCGTTTTTGAAGTATAATTCATTCATTGTAATCCCAAGGTTGACTTTTTGATTATAATAATTGTAAAGGATAAAAACCAAAACAAAAAAAAATGATAAAAATAAAAAACAAGAGAAACATATAATAAATTATCTGTTTTAAAAGTTATGAATAGGAAATGTGATGTTAAATTCTAATACTGTACAAATAAATTATGATATGTTGAGAATAATATAAGAATATTACGATCTCAAAAAAAAAATACATTTTATCAAAATTCCCCATTAAAAAAATTGATGGAATAATTTGGGGTTTATCCAGAGAATATTTAAAATTGTCTTTTTTGCTTATCAAAATCCATTTTTGCAGATTATCATTTTATGAATAAATGGTTTTATAAATATCTTATTTTGAAATTAATTGGATGGAAAACAAACGGATTTTATTTTCTTCAATAAAAATTATTTGAATAGACTATTAACAATTTTTGAATAGAAATGTAAATAATTCCATGTAAATTAGAAAAAAAAAAAAAACAAGAAAAAACAGATACAAATAATTCCCCAATTAAAATTTTCATAAACTAAAATCTTTTCCTGCCAAGGTTCATAATTTTTTTGAAGAAATAGACAATATCCTATGATTTTGATCTAGTATTCACCACAAAATGAATTATCTATTTTTAAATCAAATTATTTTTTTCTAATTTAGTCAATATTTTTTTTTGTTTTTTCAAAGTTGATCTAAATTTTGTTTTACTTTTTTGATTTTTTTGCCTTTATATGGTTATTATTTTTATTTTGAGAAAAATCAAGCAGAAAAAAAACAGGATCTGTGAAAATACTTATATACACAAAAATTGAGACTATTAACATCTTTTAAAATGAATCGAATGCTTAGCAAAAAATCTTTTTCTTAATCCCCCTTTCATCAAAATCCAGTAACAAAAAAACATAATGTTCTCATAAAAAAAAGTGACTTTATATTTTTTATTTTCTGATTTTTATTTTTTGTCTTTCTATACATTCAGTTTAACTTTTAAGGCACAAACTTTCAACGAAATTTAAGGCAAAAAAAAATCTCAAATTAAGGCACAAAATTCAAATTCTAGTAAAAAATAAATTGTAAAAAAAAAATAATTCCAAATTTTGTACCTTAATTTGTGATTTTTTTGTGCCATAAAAGTGAAACTGAATGTAAAATATCAAGTTTTGTTTTTTTTTTTAGTTTGATTTAAAAGAGTATTATGAATCGGATTTTATAATTTCGCGTTTTTGAATACAAATAAATTATATATATATATATTAATAGACAATTTCAGGCAACTCACAGTTTGTGGAATAGAATTTAATTTCAATAAATGTATGTCAAGATAGTTCTCATAAGTTGATTGAAACAATGCAATTAAACTCTGTTTCAGTCAAAGGGAACCAACGTTTTTTTCAAATATCAATTATTTTATATAATTGACCTTTGAAGAACAAATAAGAAATAAAGAGAATAATACACCTCAAATAAATGTTGATACATGTCTGAAAGAATACTAATTAATCAATAGCTTTTCTTAAAAATTGAAAAACTCAAATTCTTAGGGCCCTATTGAGAAAAACAACGATGTTCGTTTGAACTTCTACTGGTATTTGAATAATAAATATCAAACATTTTCCACTTCATTTTCCATACTTTTCTTTTAGAAATTAAGTCCCCAAACAAAGTTTGCTGGTATTTGTGGTCTCTATTTGAAAAAGGAAATGAAAATGAAGTGAAAATTTTTCACATTTATTAAACAAATATCAAGATCAAAGATCAAATTGAATTGCAATAGAAATCAATAGATCTCTCAACAATCTTTACATGGTTTCAATGACATTAGATTAACACATTTTTACCAAGTGACTATTGATCTTGCAATAAAAAATTTTTTGCAAATGAATGAGGTTTTTAAAAAAAAAATCGAAAAAAAAAAACAAAAAAATGTGTAGAAATGTGAAAAAATGATTTCAATTTTGAAAATTTCCAAAATAAAATTTTTCTTCTAATATCTATGCAAACCCTTTAAACACACGTGTACTATACCATTACAACTGGGCCCCTTTGACTGAAAAATAGTTTATTTAGAAAATATATTTAAAATATTTTCTTTTATATATTTTTTATCAATAAGTATATTTTTAGCCAAAACATACCGAACACCCCTTTAGTGTCCTTCCATGTTGCTTTAACTATTTTTTTTTTTTTGAGTATAAACCATTGACCAGTCAAATTATCCAGTTTTTATATGTTAATTACATATGTTTAAAGGGTTTGAAGGATATCAGAAGAAAAATATAAATTTTGGAAATTTCAAAATTTAAAGTATTAGTTGACAGGTTTGTACCTTTTTACCCCCCCTATTTTTTTGAAAAAAAATTGTATTTTAATATTTATTTATTATTTCGAGAGATAGCCAATAGGTGAAAATGTGTTATTTTAATACCATTGAAACAATCAAAATAAATGTAGAAAAACAATATTGTGATTTCTATTGAAAATTTATTCAATCTTTGACCTTAATTTAAATATTCAGATGAAAATTTTCGTTTTTTTAATAGGTATATAAAAATAATATTTTTTTAATTTTTTAGAAAATCTATTGAACAACTAGTTTAGCTCTATATGTATGCACGTATATCCCGTAGCACCACAGAATTGCCTAAAATTCATCAAGTTTTTTTTTAAAAAAAATTCTAATTGATGTTAATGTGCTAATATATTTATTTAATCATCTGTTCTTAATGTAGATTTTGGTTATAATAAAAAATTAAATAGTTCAAAGATAAAGTATTTATTTTATTTTTTTTTTCTTAATTTGATATTGAAAAAAAAAAACATAAACATTATTAATTTTAACTTTTCAAATAAAGAGTTTTATTTTTTTTTTTAATTTTTTTAGAAATTTTATTACAATAATCGTAATTCAAAACCCAATTCATTGTTATTAATAATAAACATCAAACAATATTGCTAATTTTATCATAAAAAATTTTAAAAAAGATTGTTACTGAGAAATTTCCATTTTTTTTTAGATAAAATTTTAATTAATATTAAATCAAGAGAAAATTCCAATTCATTTCTTTTGGACAAAATTACATTTTTAATCTGAATAATTTTGACAAAATTCAATTTATACAATAAAAAACATTTGAAAAAAAAAAAAAATATTGTAAAATAATTTCATTTATTACATTGGAAATTAAATCAATAAACACCTTTTTAATAGATAAAGTAATCATCCTTAAATTTTTAAAAAAAAACAAAAAACAATTTTTAAATATTTTTCAAAGATAATAAAATAATCTTCTAAACCAAAAATAATTTTTTTTGAATTTTTTTATTAGTAAATATTTGAATAATATATTTGTAAATTTTGAATTTTTCAATCTAAATTAATCCAGATCTTGTAAAATATTTTTTTATTTATGGGTTCTTATTTAATAATAGATTTTAAAAAGTCATAAATTAAAAAATAATAACAATTTAAAAAAAATCAATTATTTTTTTTATTATTATTTTACGGGGAGGAGTTGTTAATCCCTCTTATTTACTTGAATTCCGATTTTTTAGAAAATTTTTATAAATAATCAAAATTTGGTCTATTACACACTAATAATAATAAATATATTGAGTCTTTTTTTATAATAAAATTAAAAATATTATTTTTATTGTTTCAGAAATCCAAATTTTATAATTATTTTTATAGTCTAGTCAGGAAAATAGCAAAAATTAAATAATAATAAAAAAAATCATTTATTAATCGAACTCGAACTATTGGTCAAAATACTTTAAATTTAAGAAAATAATATATTGAAAAAACTTCACAAATTTTACAATGAAAAAAAATATTATTTGTTTTTAAATTTTGATTAATATTTTTTTGTTATTTTTGAATTATTTAGAATCAAATATATATATTATCATTGAATGGTAATCAATAGTCAAAACAAAATTTCTGTGTGATGTCAAAATAACTTTTGTAATGAATAAATTATTTATTAACGCATTTTAGGCAATGGTGGGGTACAAAGGGAACAAAAAAAAATACCCAGTTAAAGTATGATGTGTTTTAAACGTTAAAACTTTTGAGGTTTTTGATGTGTCGACAAACTTTTCACAAAAAAAAAATTATTTTGACAAAATTTGGAAGAAAAAAATAATAAAATCACATAAAAAAAGAAAAAAATTTTTTTCAAGTTATTTTTTTAATGTATGAAACTATACAATTTTGAATTATAAATTTTTCTTTCTAATATACTTATTTATAAATTCTATATCTTATAATCCTTTGAAAGCAATTCAAATTAAAAAATGTATTTCGAAGGCAATTAGGATATTTGGGTTTCTAAGGGAAATATATCAACATTACATAATCTGTTTTATTCTACTTATTTCGAGGTTATTCTTTAAACTTCAATACCAATAATAATTGGAATTTGTAAAATTTTTTTTGGGTACCTCTTTGAAAGAAACAAAGTGAAGATGGATAAAATATCTATACTACCATATACAACGTTTATTTATCTATTTGTTAATATTTAACTACCCACACAAATTTCAACCCTATTTGGTTTATAATAAACCACCAAATAATTTTAATGAAAAATCGAAAAAAAAAAAAAAAAGATGAAATTTAGAATTCAAATGATAACTATTTAATCCTTATCTAAATGAAAAAATACGAATAAGAATAAGAATAACCATTTGAACAATTCACAATAATCATAATACTTTTAAAATTATATATTTCATTTTTAAATTTATTTTCAATTCTCGCTTTTAATATTTTTTGAAAAAGAATTAAAGAAAATTGATAACGTTTAAGAATATATTATTTTTGATCATCTTTTTTTGTTTTTTTTGGGTCTAATTTTACATTTTGACTTTGGATGTTTTGAATTGGAAATTTTGGAGGAAAAGCTGTGGATCTATTAAAAAAAGGAAAACTTGGGAAAGAATATTCCTGTTGTAAAAGTTGTTGAAAATGAGTATTTTGGGTGCGTTGCTGCTGCTGCTGCATTTGCGGTTGCTGTTGTTGTATTTGTGGTTGCATTTGTGGTTGCTGCCGTTGAAGCTGTGGGTGCAGTTGCTTCATTTTTTGCCGTTGTTGTTTAATTTGTTGCTGCTGTTGTTTAATTTGTTGTTGTTGCTGTTTTATTTGCTGTTGCAGATATTGCTGTTGTTGCGTCTGGTCCAATTGGATAATGGGAAGAAAGGTTATCGTCGGGAAGAAAGTATTTATTGGCGAAGGATTTATCTGTGGGGAAGGTGAAAGGGTAGGAAAAAATGGCGAAAGCATTGGGGATTGTGTATCAAATGATAAATTTGAAGGGGTTGGCATGATTTGGGGGCTTATTCCCATTCTTTGATAATTCATATCATATTTTCTATTTGGAAGAGGGGCAATTTCTCCCAGAGTACGCGGTGTTTGTCTTGTTTGGAGTGTTGGAGAATTATAATTTGGATATTTTTTTTCATTTTTCAAATAATTAGATTTTGGCACTTGATTTGTATTATTTAAAGGAAAGGTTTTAAATGAGGATTTTGGAGTTGTAGAACCATTTATTGATTTTTTTTGTTCTTTAATTGGCTGTGGCAAGGGCATAGGTAAAGGTGATGGCATTTGATATATTGTTGACGCTAAAGTTGGCGTTAATGTTTGGGATTGTGTTGGTGTCTGCGTAAGTATTGGCGTTGGTAAAAAATTGAAATTTGGGCTTGTTAAATACAGTTTTGGGTTATTTTGATTGAGAATCATGTTTTTATTAATTTGGTTATTTAAATTATTATTAAAATTATTAGGGAGCGTATTATTATGATTATGATTATTATTATTAATATTATTATTAATTTGGTTTTTTTGGTTGATGTTAATACTATTAATATTGCGACTAGTATTAATATTTATGTTGTTGTTTGTATGTTGGGTTTTAAAAATAAAATTATCATAAATACTTTCAACTTTTGTTGGAGATCTGTTTACCTTTTTTTTGATCATCTCTTTTTTTATTTTTGGATTTAGTGTCTTGTTATGATTAATTTTTTTTCTTGTATTTTTTTTGGCTTTAATTTTTTTTATTTTTATTCTTGTTTTAACATTGTTCGCAGGTTTATCCATATTTAAAAATAAATTTGTATTTTCATTAATTTTCTTTATTCCATTGTTTTTCATAATTTTATTTTTTTGATTATTATTATTATTATTATCATCATCATCATCATCCTCATCGTCATCATGGCCATTATTATTATTATTATTATTATTATTATTATTACTGTTGTTGTTGCTGACGCTACTACTGCTACTATTATTTCCATTGATGCTGATATTACTATTATTATTTTTTTGGGTTTGATCTATTATTAAATTATTTTTATTAATTTGAATAGTATTTATTAATTTTATTTTTGGTGATTTTTGATTTATATTTAAAGTATTTTTATTATTATTTTTTTTTCCAAATAATTTGAAAATTTTTGATTGGTTTTGAAAAAATTTTATTGTTTCTTCAAGTTCTCTTTGCATTTTATTTGTTTTTTCTGGAATTTCATTTTGAATATTTGAAGAAGTTAATTGTTTATAATTTAAACCAATCTCAGATAATTTCCCAAAAATTAAATCCAGAATCATTTCACTAGTATCAATGAAATTTCTATTTTGATTTAATCTGTTATTTTTTTGATGAAATTGAATTGCCAATTGAAATAGTTTAATTCCAAATCTTCTTTTTAATTCACGAAGCTTGATGACTCTTTTTGAATAAATATCAAAATCGGTGATTGATCTTGCTTGTTTTTTATTCCATGATATAACACCTGTTTTTGAATTTTCTTTAACCAGATTTATTGCTGAATATATAGTAATAACAGTGCATACCCTTTGTCGAGAAAAACCACTAAAAGTTGAAATATTTTCTCTTTTTGTTGTAGCTAATTTTAATTAATATTTTTAAGAATTTTACCAAAAAAATAATAATTATAATAAATAAATAGGTTAAAGAGAAAACAAAAATATTAAAAAGCAAATAGTTTTGAATTAATTTATGTTTAAATTGTGAATTAAATATATATATATATATATATATATATATATATATATGTGTGTGTGTGTGTGTGTGTGTGTGTGTGTGTGTGTGTGTGTGTGTGTGTGTGTGTGTGTGTGTGTGTGTGTGTGTGTACATATATATTGGATTTTGTAAAGTTCCTATATATAATAATAATAATAAAGATTTATTGGGCATAACCAAAATTTTGGTGTTCTTTTTTTAATTAAATTTGAAATGGTGATGTTATTATTCATATTTAGATAAAAAAAAATAAACAGATCCAATGGATACCAATTTAGTTTAATTTTGTCCTTTTTTGATTTTTATTTCTAAAAATCAAATTCAGCTAATTTGATGTTTTACTATTTTACATTGGTTCTATAAAGTAAATTTAAAATGATAAACTTTGAAATTATCGAAAAATAGAACATTTTAAGTTCGAAAATAAATTCATTAAATTTTCTCGTAATTTGAATTTTATCAATTGATTTGGGTATTTGATGCTTAATCTTGATATTTAATGTTATTTTTGTAAAAATATAAAGTTTTCGGATTCTATTAAGATTTACAATGAAAAATCGAAAAATCAGAAATTGGTCATTTTCACAATTGCTTTATCTTAACATGAATCAGAGAATTTTTCTCAAGCACTCACAAAGTAATTCAGATTAAATATTAAGAATTATCTCTGAAATTCGTAATTTGTAAGATATGAATTGAACTAAAAAAATATTACTTTTGACTCATTTTTGACAATCTTTATAATTAAAAATAAAATATTTGATTTTTACAAAATTCTTCTTGAACGAAATCTTGATGAAATGGAAATTAAGAAAATATAATTTAGATGAATTGTGTTTCTTAAATCACTTTGATCCAGATTTAAATCCTTTTTAAGTTTGATAAATTCTGGTGATTTTGATCATTTTTATTAATTTTCCCAATTAAATGTTTTAAATTTCTTAAAAAAAAATTGTCACTCTTTTTTGAAATGTCGCTTTTTTTGGTTTCTCTCTTTTTTTTTTGTTACTATTATAAAAAAAAATTTTTCAAAAAAAAATTAAACAATTATTAATTATTCGCTTTTTAATTACTTCACTTCGAATAAACATTCTTGGTTAATAAGAGATCTTGGTTAAAAAATTATTTTGAAAGATATTTTACAATTTAAGTTGGAAAATCCAATTTTCTAGATTCCAGTAAGATTTTTTTAAAATTTGAAAGTAAAAAAATTGGAAAATATTTTCTTCATGTTAAGAGTTTATTTTATTATATTTTAAAGGCATTTGAAATTTTATAAATATCTTTACAATGTGGAATTAATTATTTGGACAATTAATGAATTATTTATTGTTTTGAATTGATAAAAATATTTTTTTTTTTGATTTTTCCGTTAGGTTTTCCAGAATTTAAAAGAATAGAGTAAAATCAAATAGATTTTACTTTATTCTTTTGAATTCTAGAAAACCTAGGACACTTTCGTTAGTTTTTTTTTAATTTTTGAAATAAACCGAAAATTTTTAGAAAATTTCAGTTTATTTCAAAAAGTAAAAAAAAACCGCCGTTAGGTTTTCCAGGATTTAAAAGAATAAAGTAAAATCTATTTGATTTTACTCTATTCTTTTTAATTCTGGAAAACCTAGGCACTTGACGGATACTTAACGTTAGGTTTTCCAGAATTTAAAAGAATAAAGTAAAATCTATTTGATTTTACTTTATTCCTTTTAATCCTGGAAAACCTAGGCACTTGATGGACACTTAACGTTAGGTTTTCCAGAATTTAAAAGAATTGAGTAAAATCAAAGATTTCTCTCTATTCTTTTGAATTCTGGAAAACCTAGGACACTTTCTTTATGTTTTTTTATTTCTCAAATTAAAAAAAATCTAGGCACTTAAGGGCACTTGGCCGACACTTTCGTTAGGTTTTCCAGAATTTTAAAGAATTGAGTTAAATCAAAGATTTTTCACTATTCTTTTGAATTAAAAAAAAACCTAGGCACTATGTGGCACTTGACGGGTACTTTCGTTAGGTTTTCCAGGATTTAAAAGAATAAAGTAAAATCTATTGGGCTTTACTCCGTTTTTTTTAAATCTGGAAAACCTATTACATGAAATATTTATCATCAGTTATTTTTTCCATGTTTAGGTTTTATTAGAAAAATATAGCATTTTTAAAATCTAAAGTTATTATCTATTCGAGTAAATATCTCAAAGTTAGTTTAAACCAAAATTCAATGTTGCATTCATTTAAAAAAAATTCTTCCCCCCCCCCCCCCCTCCTGGAAAAACCTTTTTTTCGGAACTAAACTCTGTTTCAGTCAAAGGGACCTAACGTTTTTTTTCAAATATCAATTATATAAAATAATTGACCTTTGAAGAACAAATAAGAAATAAACAGAATAATACACCTCGAAGAAATGTTGATACATGTCTGAAAGAATATTAATAAATCAATAAATTTTCTTAAAAATTGAAAAACTCAAATTCTTAGGGCCCCATTGAGAAAAACAAGGATGTTTGTTTTGAACTTCTACTGGCATTTGAATAATAAATATCAAACATTTTTCACTTCATTTTCCATACTTTTCTTTTAGAAATTAAGCCCTCAAACAAAGTTTGTTGGTATTTGTGGTATCTATTTGAAAAAGGAAATGAAAATGAAGTGAAAATTTTTCACATTTATTAAACAAATATCAAGATCAAAGATCAAATTGAATTCCAATAGAAATCAAGATGATTTCTCAACAATCTTTACATGGTTTCAATGACATTAGAATAACAAGTTTTGAGCAAGTGACTATTGATCTTGCAATAAAAAATTTTTTGCAAATGAATGAGGTTTTTAAAAAAAAAATCGAAAAAAAAAAACAAAAATGTGTAGAAATGTGAAAAAATGATTTCAATTTTAAAAATTTCCAAAATACAATTTTTCTTCTAATATCTATGCAAACCCTTTAAACACGTGTATTATACCATTACAACTGGGCCCCTTTGACTGAAAAATAGTTTAGAAGCTTTAATAACAAGGTATTATTACTAAAAAAAATAAATACAATTACCCCAAGAAATTTTAAGTCCTTGAATGTTGATTATACTGATAAATTGAAATAAATGTTTTCAAATTTTTACTTCATTTTCTATCTGTGGAATCTGTAACATCAGTTTTGAATAAAGACCTTTATTGGTCTAAATACATACAAACTTGATAAAATCTGTTGTTCTTCGAAATATTGTCTGGCAAGAACTGTTTTATAAGTTGAAGGGTATCCAATTTCCAAATCAAAATTGTACGAAAATTTTTTTTACATTTTTTTGAATTTATTAGTATTGTAAATAAACTTTCTTGCTAAAGATGAAATATTAGATAAAGTATTAGCTTCACCAAACTCAAATTTTTCAAATTTATTTTTTTCGTGCTAATGTAGTGATGTCTCAATTTTTTTTCATAACATTTCATACGCAATTAAAATATCTAAACACGAAATGCAAAAAAATAAGGAAAAATTTTTGTGCAAGAAAAAATATAAATGGATTTTTGAAAGATCGATCTATTGTTAAGGTGGTTTCAAGATTTTAATTGTCTTTTGGGGATTTTATTTGTGTGCGGATCAATTCAAAAAAATATAAAACAATTTTTTCGTTCTATTTTCATTTTGTTAAATCAGAACACTCAACTTTCAAAAAGTTTGAGCAAAGAATATTTGAAAATTCACTCAGTTTACAAATGCACTTTGCGTTTCAACCTATAGAGTTCTTTATTCGAATCAAAAGTTCAAAAAATTTAACAAAAAGGAAATTGAAGCAAAAAGTTGAAAACATTTATTTGAATTTATTATTGTGTTGCATTACAAAATTTCTTTTTTTGGATTTGTAACAATTTTCCTTTGGGACAGAGATTAACAAGCAAAAAACTCAAGTGTCATTGTGCTTATCTTTAACATTTTTTTTATTTATTCCGATCAATGCTGAGACCCTGTGCAAAAATGATTTCGAATTTTTTCATTCATCTTTCAAAAAACAGATTTTGTAAATCGTGAAACATTTCAAATTTTTTAATTCTTAAAAAATAAACTTCAATTATTAATTTAACTTTTTAGAATTGGGTACTTTGATGACTGGTTTTAATTCTTTAATAGATTGTGATTTTTTTATGGGAAGCTGAGAGAAAATATTGATCTTTTTATTTTACATTTAATCGTAAAATTGTTTACCTAAGAATAAAAATATCTTTCTTACACTCTCTTAAGATTCTAATTATTTGTAATTGTTTTTTCAAATTGTTTCTCGTTTTTGTTGAATTGGATTTTTTATTCCAAAAAACACAAAAATTGGAATTTGTTTGATAGGGTTGTTATTTGTCGAAAAAAAATGTAATAAAATTTATTCAACTTTTCAAAAACAGGTTCTAAAAGTCTAGTAAAATTATTACTATTTTATTCCGTAAATCAGTTATTATTTCTTTCGAAATAGTCCTTTTTGAGTTGTGTACTTTGGTGGTTGATTTAATTCTCTGGTTTGTTTGTTGTTTGGAATTTTAAAAACATTGATTGAAAATTTTGTTCCTTTTATTTGCAATTTTCAGGATTTAAAATGATCTCAAATATTTTAACTGAAACAAAAACGGTTGGTGCGTTGAAAAGGGGGTTCTTAATTTTTAATTTTAAGATCGAAGGAAAACAGAAAAAGAAATTTTTGGAATTACAAAAGCAAAAAAAAAATTTTCAATTGAAAAAACACTTTGAGTGTTTTGTTTTTTCTTTGGAAGTCTGGGCTTGTGAGAAAAACAAAAAAAAAATAAAAAAATAATGAACAGAAAAGTTTTTTGATAATTAAGAGAACTTGTCGACTGTTGGGTTCAAAAAAAGGAATAACAACCATTCAAAAGGGAAGCAAACAGTACATTCAATTAATTTCAACAGGAAAGAACTCAACTCAAATAATTATCCTATTTTAAACAAGGAAAACAACAAACAGAATTTAAAAAAAAAAAACTTAAACTTACAATTCTGGAGGGTTTTTATGATTTGAAAACCAAGAACACCAATCGTTCTTGCAATTCTGGGGGATTCATGGGAACTGAAATTAAGCTTTTGGCTATTTAAAGTGTTTAAGTTTGTTTCGAAATTTGATAGGCTTTGTAGCTCCATCAAGTTTTTTGTTTTGGATCGTGTAGATCTCCTCCGAGAAGATCTCCTTGTCGTTTGGCTGATTGTTTCTGTTTCTGTTTCAGTTTTTGTTTGAGCGTTTCTTTGGATTTGGGAAGGTTGTAAGATTGAAGAAACCAACTTGGAAATTTTCGTAAAATTCGGTTGGTGCGCTACCCCGAAAATTGAATGCCAAAACGTGCTTAAAAAAAATCTATTCTGTTTTTTGATCCTTGATCGAGGTGTTGTTGTTGCTTGTGTTTGTGTCTGATTTACATTCGAGTTTGTGTTTGTGTTTGTGTTTGTGCTTGTGCTTGTGTTTGTGGTTGAAATTGGTTGGGCTGTTGTCAGATCTTTTTGTAAATTAGAATCTTGGGTGATCGGGCTTGTTTTGTTTGGTAGGTTATTGTTTTGATTTTTTTTTTGATTTTTTTGTTTTTTCTTTTCTGGATACAAATATATACTATTTTGGAGAAATATGGAGTGGATATAATTCATATACAATTTACCTCTCCGTTTACAAAACTTTTCGTTCGTTACAATCACAGAATTCAAATATTCTGCTTCAATCACTTTTGGCCTAAACATCTTTATTTGAGAGACATTCTTATACAAATATATCCCATAATCCCATAACATCGTCCAAAAATCAGGAAATAGAATTTCCATTGAAAAGTTGTTTATTCTTTAATTGGTTCAAAGATTTTTGTGGAAATTTTTGTTGTTGTTTGGCTTGCAAAAGAAGAAATGTGAAAAATAAATTATTTTTTCAAATTCGAAAAAAGAATTATTTTCTTGCATGGGGTTGCTTTAGTTAAGTTGGAAAACTCAGGACTGTGGTTTTTTTGAAACGAAATATTTCTTTCCCAACTTCAAGTTTTTCTGAAAAGTTCATATAGTTCTTTCAATAACCTGTGTTGACTTAAATAAATTTTGTTTTTCAGACTTTTGCTGTTGTTTTCCAGATTTTGTGTTTTTAATTGTTGTTAAAAAATCTTTAAACAGTGTTTTGTGTTTTTAATTGTTGTTGAAAATGAAAACTTTTCAAGGGTGTGTTTATTTTTAAAAAGGAAGTCTGTCTTGGCAATAATACTTTCAATCTCGAAGTAATAATTGAAATTTTTTTTCAAAGTTTTCCAATATATTGTTTCTTATTATTGATTGAAAAATTGAAAGATCTTGATATAACCGATGAGTGTTGACAGTTTTTAGGGGACCTAATTCTCTCAATATGTAAATGGTTGAAAAATAATTGATTTTTAAATAATTTCGTCATTGGCAATGTTCTTGTTTAATTTTAATCAGATAAAATCTCGGATAATTAACTTTTGATTCAAAATGAAATATTGGTTCACTGAGGATTCTTATCTCAACCAATAGAGGTCAAAAAAGTACCAAAACATCAAATAAAGCCATCCAATTCCAAGATATGGTTTGGAGACTATTGACTTGAGGGGAAAAAGGAAAATGAAATGAAATTTTTGGTTTTCAATTTCAAAAAACTTTGAAAAATTGATATCTCATTTTTGATAATGCGGAGATACCAAACAGTTTTTCAGAAAAGCTCGGTCTCTTTTTATCCTTTTTGTTGGTTTTGGGTTTGTATTGGATCAAACTGAAAGATTTGGTTATTGTGAATTTTGGAGTTGATTTGTTTAAATTTGGTTGAATTAGATCTACTTTCTGAGGAGATTGGTCTTGAAGGATGTAGAAAAACACTTTGATAATATGATCGATTTGATTTCAATACGTTTGTTTTGGAAACCGCATAGTTAAACTGAACTGTATTTTTGATTAAAGACAAAATAAAAACCAAAAACCTTACTTAAAGAAAAAAAAACAACCTTTAAAAAAAAAAAAACAACAGTTATTTACAAAAACAACACAAAAAATTTTGAAAAACACAAAGAAAGACGTCAACACGGGTTATTGAAACAACTGTAAAGTTATTTGTGATGACTTAAGCAGATCAGTTAAACCCTTCTAGTTTTTGAATTCTTCTTTCGTTCATCAGAACAGCTTAAAATTACAGATTTTATCAAATTTTAAAAATAAATTCGGAATTTAATTTCAAAGAATTTAAAAGAGATTCTGACAAAAGTACCCGATACAGCCGTTTCAGCTTCAAAAATTTTCCAATGGTTTTTTAATTGTGAAGATGGTAGTGAAAATGAAAATGTTAAAGTATTTTTTTACTTATTTTTCACTGATCAATAAAGATATATGAAAATATAATTCCTGGTACTGGATTAATACCGCTTGTTAAAATCATAAAGCCTATTTGAAGTGAATATAAAAAGAATAGAATAAAAAAAATCAGAAAATTCACTTTTACAAATGTTTTCATATTAAAAATTAAGATTTGTAGAAATTGAACATACTTGAATTTTGGTTTTGTGTGTTGTTTTGAATTCTATTTTTGATTTCAAAAAATAATTTAATTTTTGGACTTGATTTTTGTTCTTTAAGGAAATAATAAAGGCCTCTTAAAAATATTTGAAAATCAGAAAATTTAGTACCATTTTACAATTAAAATTGATTTGACTGATTTTTTTTAAGAAAGATAATAACTTTCATTGAAATTATTTAGCTGAGATAATTTTTTTATTTTCATTTTTCAGGAAAAGAAAATTAAAAGATTTCTATCCCAACCATTAACAAGACATTACACCATACACAAGATGATACATTTGCAAATTTAAGGGATTGTTAACCTTAAGCATGCTGTTAATTGGAAAATAAAAAGAACTCAATTTTCTTTTAGCTGTCCAAAATATTTGCTTACTAGATTTTTAATAAATCCTCAAAAGTAGCCATTTCAAATTTATTAATAATCTGGCAAACAATTTAAAAGGATTAATTTAACTTTTAGAATTGCTATCTTTGATTATTTAAACAAGCCTTTTTTTGGAAAACTGAATGAAAAATTTTTTCTATTTATTTTGAAACAAATAGTAAACACTATTGATTAATACAACATATTTGATTCACATAATTATTTCTCAAGATATTTAATAATTTAATTTAAAAATCCAAAATTCCAGGTTATATTAAGATTATTTTGTAATTTCATTATAAAAATTTTTGGAAAATTTTTCTTCAGAGTAAAGATCAATTATTATTAACCACATAAAGTATCTTATATTTAATAAATATCTTTAAATCAATAAATAATACATTAATTGTTCAAATAATTAATTCTACATTGTAAAAAACAATATATATATATATATATATTTGATTTTTTTGAATTGGTTTCTTTTTAATTTTTGAAATAAAAAGAAAATTTTAATAAATTTTCAGTTTATTCCAATAAGTATCAAAAACCTAATATGTTGTCCTATGGTTTCCAGAATGTTAAAAGAATGAAGTAAAATCTATGAACTGTTAATTTAGGAATTTGGCTTGAAAAAGAGAAACATTTTAAAAATAAACTTTAAAAAAGTTTGTGCCAATTTTAAAAAAAATCAAGATGATTTTTAATCAACAAATATTAGCCAATGGAGTAAAATTAAAAATTTTTAAATCAATAGGGATAACCCAACTATTTTAGGGCTTGTTATTTCCAATCTAACCCATACTGATTGCAACTCGATAGATGCTTGGATAGATAAAAAAGTCACAAATTGTTTAAAAATTAATCCACACCCCCGAGAATAATTTATCAAACTGAGGCAAAAAAGATTAAGTAAGAATTTCAACATATAAAAACAGATTTAAAATCAAAAATAAATTAAAAAGTCTTAGTTTTGAACACATATCAAAAAATGTAAAAAGTTCAAAAAAAGACAACAAAAATATTAATTGGAAATCTGAAAATTTAATATTGCTGAATGCCAATCTTAACCAATTTAGAGAAAATTAATAATAAATAGTACTGGATGGAAACGCCAGGAATATTTAAAAATTATTAGATTTAATACCAATATAAATAAAAAGTCGCACCTTCAAGTGCCGTATGATACCTAGGTTTTCTTGGGGGTTTCTATTTTATTTGTGAAGTTTTCTAGGGTTTTTTGAGGTTTCCTATTTTATTTATGAAGTGTTCTAGGGTTTTTTGAGGTTTTCTATTTTATAACAAAAATCTATCGATTTTTCCAATAAATAGAAAACTCAAAAAAACCTAACAAAAATCTATTGATTTTCCAAATAAATAGAAAACACAATAAAACCTAATAGGCAGGTTTTTTTAATTTAAGAAATAAACAAATAATTTTATAAAATGTCCTGTTTTTTTTCTCTAATTAAAAAAAACATAACGACAAAAAAATTTTAAAATAAAAAGGCTCTACCCCCATCTTAAAACTAAAAAAAATCACATGTTTTCTAAATAAATATTCTTATGTTTATGAGAAGAATAAAACAAAAACAAAATCTTACAATTTAATCAAAAATCAATCCAATCAAGAAATCATACAAGATATCGATCATTTTTTATAGACTGGCCATTCTATAAAAAATCCAATAATTTGGGTTAATGAAATAATTTAAATTAAGAAAAATAATAAGAATAATATCTTTGATATTATTTGAAATAAACACTTATTATTTATTTTTCATTAGTTAATGATAAAGAGAATTATAATTCTTTATTGAAATTTATTTACAAAAATTTAGAAATTAGGTGAGTGCGGTAGAGTGCCTAGGTTTCCCACAATTCAAAAGAATAGAGTAAAACCAACTATTTAACTCAATTCAATCGAAATATATAAAAATTAGAGGCAGATTTCCAAAATTCAAAAGTATTGAATTAAATCGATGATTTTCCTCTTTTCTTTTTAAATGTAGGAAAACGTAACGAAAAGTGCCGTAAAATGCCCATGTTTTCCAGGATTTAAAAGAATAAAGTAAAATCTATTTGATTTCACTTTATTCTTTTTAATTCTGGAAAACCTAACGGCGTTTTTTTTTATTTCAAGAAATAAACCGAAAATTCATTAAATTTTCAGTTTATTTCTTAAATTAAAAAAAACCTAACGGCTGTAAAAGAAAATTAAATCCCTCCCTTCGAAATACTAAAAAAAAATCCATGAATTTTAGTCTTTTTTTATCCTGGAAAACCTTTCCACAAAGTTTTTATCATGAGTTTTTTTATTACAAATTTAATTTTTTTTTCAAGGAATAAAATGTTTTCAAAACAATAAGGTATTATCTACACAAGAAAATACCATGTGGTTGAATTGAACCAAAATTCATTGTTATATTTATTGAAAATTTTTAAACCTCATAAAGTCCCCTTTTTTCTCTACTAGAGACTTTGAAAATAGATGTACTAAGAACAAAAATAAATACATTTGGTCAAGATTTTAAAGATCTGTGATATTTGTTATCTAATAATCAACTTAATGACTAATAATGTTGAGATGGTGATAAAAATACTATTTTTAACTAACATGAAGTTTTAAATTTGTTTTTTTCAGACTTTATAACAAGAAAATTATAATCCGTTTTTATTTTAAGTTAAAGTATTTAAAGATAGGAATCAGTGAGCATACATTCTACTCAGATTCAAACCAAATTTAGGTATTAGGTCTTTAATTAAACTCCTTGTGGAAGAAATTTGAAATTATTTTGTTTGAAAAATTTAGTATTTATAAATTTTGAAAATTAAATGATTTTTTTTATTAAAAATTCTAATTAACTTTTAATTCTCTTTTTTTGACAATATTCATACTTATCTTCCATTCATATTTTATAATTTATTTTGAAAATTGATAGAAGGAACATTTTTTTTTTTTTTTTTAGTTTTTGTGTTGTTATCTACTCGTTAATTTATACCCTTTCTCATTATAACGAATGAATATTTTGAGAAAACCTTAAATTTTCTATACTGTTGTTTGAAGAATTAATTGGATATACATTCACCATCACCCCCTCTTTTTTCCCTTTTCTTAAAGTTTTAAAAGGAAATATATTATAATTTATTTTCTCTACTTATGCATTTTCGTACTTTTTTATTCAAGAAATTCTCAAAACTTTGACAATATAATATTCAAAATAATAAAGAATTAAAAAAAAAATAAAAAGAAATAACTTGAAATTTTGTTATTTAACAAACAAATGGAAAATAG
This sequence comes from Anaeramoeba flamelloides, assembly GCA_027625915.1. Classification (NCBI taxonomy): domain Eukaryota; family Anaeramoebidae; genus Anaeramoeba; species Anaeramoeba flamelloides. The sequence goes on from JANTQA010000008.1 coordinate 291,378, forward strand.
TTTTCAATTCATTTTTTTTTTTTTTTTGTACTTTTTTTAATGATATATTAGGTGGCCTAAGAATCTTTATCAATAGTAATTTTTTTGAATTGATAAAAAATATTAATGGTTGATTTTTTATATCTGTTTAAATTTCAAATATCAACAAGGGTTTCAATCGGATTGAATGGTTTTTATCATTACTGTATATTCTGAGATTATCTTTTGGTGTTCTATTGAATAATTCAATACTATAATCCACTTTAAAGAGAACTCAAATTACAACCCTATAAGTCAATTAAATTTGGAAAAAACAGAAAAAATGTTTATTAGAGAGATTTAAGTATTAAACTTATCATTAATATATAGCGTATATACTGGAATTTTCGGGGGGGGGGTGGTGGTTTTTTTCTTGTTTAAACATTTTTTGAAAAACAAATTGTCTTTATTTTTACATTTTTTTGATAGAGAATAAATATACAATAGCTTATAATGTGTTTCAGAAAAGAATTTTTTATTTGTATTAAAAACCTTTTCCAAGATTTTCATTTTCATTGTTTTGTGTAGATTTTGTAATTTTATGCATAAATATTTAACCTTTATATGGATCTTGTATCTGAAATCCCCGAGATCACATGATATGAATAGGTCTTTATATATGTATTTTCACGTATAATATTTGTACGTGATGCTATTAAAATAACATGAAAATATTTAATAGATTGTTTAGCAAAATAAAAAGCGAGTATTATTTTTCAAGAAAACCTATAATCTTAAAAGAGAAAAGAAAAGGGTCAAGAATCAAGAATAAATTGAACAATTAGTTTTTTATTGTTCCTTATTTGAAAATAAAATTCGAATAATTAAAGATCAAAAAGTGAATATTTTTTTCAAAAAAAAAAAAAAAAAATTTTGAGAAAAAAAAATTGAAAAAGATCAACCAAATTTATAAATAGTCTAGTAAGAAGAAAACTAAAAGTAATTAAAATGGAAAGAACAAGTTTTGTTGTTATTAAAAAGAATAAAAAAAAAAGAAAATATGGTTCTTCCGTGGCTCGAACACGGGACATTTAGATCTTCAGTCTAACGCTCTTCCAGCTGAGCTAAAGAACCATACATTTTGAGTTCTATTTTTAGAAAGATATTTTAACAAAACAATCATTACAAAAAATTCTACTTCTTTTTTTTTAAATTACCTTTCCGTTTTAAAATCTCAAACCTCAAAACAATTATTATCTTCATCTAATAAATCTAATTTTGTTTGACTTCTTAATAAATTATTACCCACACTTTTATCAAAATAATTCAACAAAAATTCTCCAGATTTTAAACTTTTTTATTTCGATTGAAATAAAAAAATAGTTTTAACCAACATTAATTTTTAATAACATTTTAAAAAATTTATTTCTTTATATAATATCAAAAAGATTTTACTCTAGCTTTATGTCAAAATTATTAATATATTCAGAAAAGTTTAATCGATGTTTCAAAATATTTTATGTTTTTTTTTTTTGAAAAAGACTTATACATTCAAACATCAAAAGAAAATGATAATATACCAAAAATAATTCATGTATATTGCATCTCAAAGAACTATTATTAAAAAAAAATCTTAAAATTTAAGATCAAATTGACAAGATATCTCTAAAAAAATAATGTGAATTTTTAAGAAATTTTTTCTCATCAAAAAAAAAAAAAAAAACTAAAAAAAAATTACAGACAATTCTGAACAAATTTCATTCCTTATTTGAATTTTTACTGAAAAGATCAAGGACTTTGCCTTCAAAATTGATTGGAAAATTATTTGTACAACTGAGTAGTCAATTGGATGTTTCCTTACAACAAGAAGAAAAAAAGTATGGTTTTTATTTGGAAATACAGATTATAAGCCAAATTTCAAAATTAGTGACAAACTTTATTATTTTTTATTTATTCTTTTTTTCTTTTCTCGTTCAAAAAATAATATGATTACACTATATTTTTATATATTAATCTAAACAGGTTATTTTTTCTTAACAGTTTAGGAAAATACATTATATTTCAAAAAAAAAAAAAATTAAACAAATTTTTTTCCTCATGAAAAATCTGCCCCTATTTTTGAAATTTATTACAGTTGTTAGGTACACATTATTTTGATCACTATAATTTTGAAATCAGTTGGATTTTTATCTAATATAAAATTTCGAAAAAAGGATTAAACTTTTAAAAAAGATAATTCAGTTTTGAAAGTAGTATTAAAAGTAAGTTTGATTTGTAATAATCAGATTTATACTTTGGTTTATCAAATTCAAGAGAAGATAATTTTTTGAATTCCTTTGAAATTTACTTTTGATTTTTTTTAGTTAACTAGTCTCTTAACAATTCTATTCATGGAAAATTCAATCCAACAAAATTTTGAGAAATTGTTATTTCTGAAAAAATTTTCACCTTTTTTATCAAACCTAATCTCGTTAATAATTTTAAGATTATTTTTTGGATTCTAACTTTTTCGAATTGAGTTTTTTAATGATAAAATGGAGATCAATTCTACTTTTTTATTTAATGTTACACAAGTACAAAAAATATTTCTAAAATATTCAACTTTTTTTTTTTTTAGATTAATTTATAAATTATTGTAAAAAAACATAATAATTTAATAAAATAATTTTTACACATATGTACTATTTTCTGATTAAGAAATGAAAAAATATTTTTCATATAGCCAAAAATATTAATAATTTGTGATGATTAAATAAAAAATGATTTCTCGGACTGCCCAGCCTATGGAAATAATAATAAAATCTGGATATCTGAATTAAAAAAAATCAATCTATCTCATAAATTAAAAAACAATAATATTTTTAATATTATTAACAGAAAAGGTTCCATAACTTTATTATCCCTAGTGGAAAATAAAAGTATATGGAAATCTTTAAAAAAATTTCTAAATCACAATTTAGGAATTCGGGCAAACAAATGGAACTAAAAAATCCTCCCTTAAACAATAAAAATATATAAAAAAAAATAAATAAACAATCTTTTTAAGACCAATTTGAAATAATAATTTTATGAGATTTAATGAAACTTCCTGATGAGGATTTGATACAAATGTTAACTACAATATTTCAATTTGAACAGAATTCATGCTTCAAATTATTTTCCAAAAGTAATTTTAAAAAATGATTTTTGGAAATATTTTCAATTTTTTTTAGAAATTCTATTGTTAGTATTTTGATATTTAACATTTTAAAACCCTAATTTTATTTTTTATTTTTTTATTTATCTTGATTTTTGATCCTCACTGATCTTGTTTTTAAGAATTTTCATTTGAAAAGCCCTAAATTCTTGAGAATCCGGGTGAAGGTTAATTAGAATTTAAATATTCAATACAATTGAATTTTCAGTATCTAATTTTCTAAAAAAAGAATATTTTTTTGTTATATTTAATTTTTTTTTCCTTTAATTTATAAAAAATATAATTACAGTTCTGGAAAAAAAGTTAAACACGGTTTTTAATTGGTAACTTTATTGAAAATTCAAAGTAAGATCAATTAGTAAAAGAATAAATAAATAAATAAAGACAAAATGAAAGATTCAACCCAATAACAGTTTCGTTTTATACTATCTCTTGGTAAGGGGTTTTTCTTTGATTGATCGATTATTAAAAAATTTGTTCAAAAAATTGACTGTATTTCTGCGATCTAGAAAATCATCCCAACAATTTTGATATGAAAGTAGATTTAAATTGTGTTTGTTTGTTTGATTGAAAATAATATATTGGATTATTATTTGAAATTAATTGTTTGTTTTCTTTTAATTTATTTAGTTTTCTTTTTTAGTAAGGTTCTCAATAAAAAATCCCAGTTCACTTTTTTTCCAGAGCAATTAATAACAGGTTAAAAATTATCAAAACATTCAAATTATATTCAGTTTAATTATTTCAATGATATCTTTCATTTTCCACAAAAATAAATCTAACAAAAAATAAATTCTCAATTAAAAAAAGAAATTCAAATAAATATAAGAAGAGGAAAGTAAAATACTAGAGTCAAATAAAATTTTTTTAACCAATAGATTTTTGGATTGATCTATTTAATTTAAGAATTAAATTTTTTTTTATTTTATCAAATTAAAATTTTCAGAAACCAAATTTAATTAAATTTTGTTCACCTTATTTATTATAACTTTGCCAAATAATTTAGAGTTTAAAATTTAAAAAAAAATGTGATTCTATTATCAAAAAGTGTTTTCTAAAAAAGATTGAACAAAAAAAGTTATTAAAAAAATGAACAAAAATAAGATCATTTGTGGTTTATTTTCTTTTTTTATCACTTGATTAAAAACTTTTTAAAGAACTTTTTTTGAATTAATTTACCTTAAGAGTTTATTTATTTGTATTTCGGAGTTAAAATTGAGTTTATCAAAAAGTCGAAGAAAAAAAAATAATCAAAAAAAAAAAAAAAAAAATTTTGAGAAAAAAAAATTGAAAAATCTTGCAACCAAATTTATAAAAAGTGTGGAAAAGAAAAAAATTCTAAGTGATTGAAATAGAAAGAACAAGTATTGTTGTTATTAAAAAGAATAAAATAAAAAAAATTATGGTTCTTCCGTGGCTCGAACACGGGACATTTAGATCTTCAGTCTAACGCTCTTCCAGCTGAGCTAAAGAACCATACATTAAGAGTCCCATTTTTATATGAATATTTTTACCAATTTTGATACATATTTTTCAAAAGGTGTTTTTTTCATAACTTTTACTTTTTACCTATATTTCGCCTCGAACAACTTAAAAAGTCGAAATATTTTCCTCAATATCTATCGTCACATATTTTATTCAAATAATACTTAAAACTCAAACATTCTCCAAAATACAAAAATAACAATTAATTTTTTCTCTTAACATTTTTCTACTTTTCAAAATTTAGATACTTCACCAATTGTTCAACACATATAATTTTTTTATCTAAACATTACTAATCATACTCATTCAAAGAAAAAACCAATTGGTTATACCCCTATATTATCCCTATTTTAATCTTTTTACATTTATTTTTTGATTTTTCAAAAAATGTCTTCAAAATTCTGTTTATTTTTAAATTTTAAATTTTTAAATATCATAAAATACTTTTGATCAGATTATTATTTTCCTTTAATTTATATTTTAACAAAAAATAATCAAGTTGTCAATTTCAATCTACATGCTTTAAAACTATTAGATAAACAGAAAAATTCCGAAAAAGAGTGAAAAAGTTTCTCCAATTTATTTGATGATTAGCAAAAAAACATGTACCCATAATCTTATAAAGCATGATCCAATATAAAATTTGGTCACATTTTTTCATTTCTTATTATGATGAAATACTGAATACAATTCACTATTCAATAATATAACTTAGACTAAATCAATTTTGTATGTAAAATCCTTGATTGTTTATGTAAATTTTAAATTATGAAACTAATTTATTCTTTATTTTTCTATTTTTTTTTCAATTTTTTCAAAGTTTTTTTTGATTACAGTTCTGGAAAAAAAATGAAAAAAGGTTTTTAATTGGTAAAATTACTGAAAAATCAATGTAAGATCAATTAATAAAAGAATAAATAAATAAATAAAGACAAAATGGAGCATTCAACACAATAAGAGTTTTATTCAATTCGATCTTTTTGTATTTTATTTTTCTTTGATTAATTATTGAAAAAATTTGTTCAAAAAATTGAATTATTTTGCGATCTCCAAAAGTACACTAATAAACTGTCTATAAGGAAAGTAGATTTAAATTGTGTTTGTTAATTCATTTGGAAATAATATAAGGATTATTGTTTGAAGTTTCTTGGTTTCTACTTTTAATTGATTTTATTGTTCTTTTTCAATAAGGTTCTCAATGAAAAACCTGTTGAACTTTTTTTTCCCTATTTTACTTTTTTTCTGGGGCAGTTACTAAAAATCGTTATATCAAAATTTTACTCTATTTTTTGAGATTAATTTTTTAATTTGATCCTTAATTTTTCTAATTTTATTTTAAATAATCTAACAAAATCAATATATACCAAATTTACAAAAACCTTCTTGTCAAAATACCTGATCGACTTAATGTAGACTTCTTTTTAAAAAAAGAAACAAATTTTTTTATTTTGAAACATGAATTAAACTCTTCTCAACATATTTTTTTGATAGCTGTACTTTTACTTCTGCTTGATCTAAATCCTGAAAACTCTACTTTTCAAAGACTTAATTTTAAAAATTAGTAAATTTACAAAGTTTATCTCTATTGAAACCAAGAATATTCATTTTTCTGAATGATTAAAAAATTTTCAAAAATAGAAAAGAAAGTCAAAAATATTGAAGTTTTTTTCAACTGAAAGGGTATTTAATAATTAATGACCAAAAAAAAAAAAAAAAAAAAAACATACATAATCTTACATTTATTTCAAAACAATTTTTGCTATCTTAAAAATAGACTCCCTAAAGATCAATCTTTAAAATTCTTTTTTTTTTTTTTTGCTTTAAATCGCCAGAAATGAAACTAGAAAACTTAAAAACTATCAATAATAAAAAAAAAACATCAAAAAAAAAAAAACTTCAAAACAATCTTTGAAATTAGAATTATCAAGGGGTTTAATACCACAATAATTTTAATTGCTTTTGAAAATATATAAATAAAAAAAACAAGAAATTGGAATTGAAAATAAAGGTTATTAAAAATCAAAATTCTTTTTTTAAAAAAAAAAAAAATCAAAATCAAGAGAAATAATAATAATATTATTATTAAATCAAACAAGAATAAACAGTTAAAAGTAAATTAAAATATCAAAAAAAAAAAAAAAAAAAAAAATATGCGGGTATTCAAACTAAGAAAAGGAATTAAGGTATAAAAAAATAAGAAATTTAAGGAGAAAAAAATGTGTAGTTGTAAAAGGTTGTTCTGTAAAATCAAATAATGAAAATTATATATTATTTAATCTTAGCTTAACTCCAGATATATTATATTTTTGTGTTTATATATGATTCTATTGAATAATTCCCCAAAAAATTTTACAATAAAAAAAAAATGATTATATAAGAATATAAAGGATTGTTGGAAACTAAAAACAATTGCTTTATATTTAAACATTTTTGTTCATGATATATTTTATCTTGAAAAAATTAAAAGGTTGGTGGTTCGTAGGAAACAAACAAATATACTGGATCATCATATTTTGATAAATTTAAGAAATTTTGTTTTTCCATGAAAGTTATTAACCCTCTTTGCAAATTTTTAATTGATACTGTACTGTTTAACTGAAGGTAAATTTGGAATAGCTTTTTATTAATAATTAACTTTCTAATTTTATTATTATTTTCATCATATTCGTTGAATTGTTTAAGACAAAGAGGCCAACCTTTAATTAAAGTGGAATCAAACTCATCGAAGGCAGTTAATCGAGCTTTCCATCTAGGTGCAGGTTTTTGATTTAAAAATTTTTTCATTAGTTCTATAGTTGTTGGTGTGTTTCCTCGTATTTCTTTCAATGTTAAGGCTCTTGTAATATTTTTATTTGATTTTTTTTTTCTTTTTTTTCTTTCATTTAATTTGAAAGCTTCGACAACATTTGGACATGATATACTTTTTGATTGTTGAAGCAACCTTTTGCGAAGATTTAAATTGAATGTAGATTGTTGGATAGCAGAATGTGATCGATCAAGCTGTGGGTTTTTATTTAGCTTTTTTTTTAATTGGCATAATTTACATAACACCTGTGTAGCGATTGCTACCTGGATATACATTGTTGTTGATAAATATATTTAATAAATAAAGATAAGGATTAGTAGAATATATATATATATATATATATATATATATATATATATATATATATATATATATAGAGAGAGAGAGAGAGAGAGAGAGATAATGAGATTTTTGGTGAAAATAACTTTTTTTTTTGCAAAATTAGGTTTTTTTTTACTCAAAATTATTACTTTAAAAATTTATTTTCTAAACACAATGATCATGAAAAATTTTTATCAAAAACAAATTAAAAATTTGATAATTTTTTGCTTTTTGATAACTTCACTTATAATAAAAAATATTGGTTAAACAAAAGATCTTGGATCAACAATTATTTTTTCAAGATATTTTGCCCTTTAAGTTTGAAAATCCAAATTTCCAGGTTCTATTAAGACTTTTTTCAAATTTGATCGTAAAAAATTTTTTTAAATTTTTTTTTTCACAGTTAAGAAGTAATAACAATATATTTTAAAAGTATTTGAAATATAATAAATATCTTTCAAATGAATAACAAATTATTTTGACTATTGAAGAATTATTTATTGTTTTAAATTGAAAAAATATATTTTTTTCTGATTATTTCCTTAGTTTTTTTTTTTAATTTTTGTAATAGAAAGGAAAATTTAGAAATTTTCGGTTTATTTCAAAAAGTATAAAAAAAACTAAATACTTCCATTAGGTTTTTTTTACTTTTTGAAATAAATAGAAAAATTAAAGATTTTACTCAATTCCAAAAAGAAAAACAACCGTAGTTAGGTTTTCTTGAGTTTTTATGTTTTATTTGGAAAATCAATTGATTTTCGTTAGGCTTTTTTGACTTTTCTATTTATTTGTGAAGTGTTCTAGGTTTTTTGAGGTTTTCTATTTTCTTCGGAAAATCTATCGATTTTCTTTAGGTTTTTTTTACTTTTCGAATTAAACCTAAAATTTTAATAAATTTTCTGTTTATTTCAAAAAGTGAAAAAAACCTAGAACACTTCACAAATAAATAGAAAAGTCAAAAAAGCCTAATGAAAATCAATTGATTTTCCAAATAAAACATAAAACCCCAAGAAAACCTAGGTACTATACAGACACTACTATAATTAATATAGGAACTTTTTTTCTCTCTTTCAGTTGAATATTACAAGTACAACATTTTCAAAACTATTTGTTATTATCTATCAGAGTAAATATCATAAAGTTGAATTAAACTAAAATTCATTGTAAAACCCATTTAATAACTTTTATCCTAAAATAGACTTTTTTATCGACTAGATACGATAAAAAAACGTGGTACGGCTAAAAACAAAAAATACTAAAGTACAATATATTTGAGGTTCTATAATTTTGATTATATTATGAATGAAGTTTATTATTAATGATTAAAGGTTAATGGAAGTAGTAGTTTTAACAATCTTCTATTTTTCAAATTTATTTTTTCATGTGAGTGATCCTTTTTGACAAAATCAAAAGTTTAGATATTCTTTAATAATATTTTAATTTTAATTTGAATATCTTGGGGTTTGAGATTTTATTTTTCAGAATTCATCATCTGAAAGTACTTGAAATCATTTTTAAGTAAAAATTCAGTGGTTTAAAGCAATTTTTTTTGTTTTTATTTTTTCATAATTAAAAAAAAAAAAACAAGGATTTTCAACAATCTCATACAAAAAATTTTATTTATAAGTGAATTGGTAAAATATTCAATAAAAAAAGGAAATAAAAAATAAAATGAATTCTTTTTTTACCTGAATTGTTGTTATATTTTTATTCTAGAAATAAGAAAGAAAATTTTGGAATCTTGAAAAGAAAAACCAAAGAAAAAAATTGAGACATTCTCTATCCTCTTCCAACCACCGTTCAACATTCTCTTACTTCAAAACAAACTTTTATAAAGCCTTTATAATTTTTTAGGCACATAATTTCAACATAATTTAAATTATCAAAAAAAATTCTAATTAATTCAAATTTTTTAGTGCAATTTTTTTAATAGTTTATATTTATATAATTAGAACTTAAGTGCTACAATTTATTCTTCTTTGTGTTTAAATGTTTGTTGAATTTTCGTGTCTAAAAAGTGGTACAGATTTTAATTATGTATTTAAATTAAATACTCAATAAATATCTAGGAAAAGACATGCATTTTTTATCAAGGGGTTTTAAAGTCGATTGAGTTCCACCGATGCGATATTATAAAAAAAAATGAAAAATAATAATAATAACCTATTAACACTCCATATTTCTTAATTTAATCATATATCTAAGGATTAATTCAACAAATAAAGATGCAGATACCAAATATATTTAAAAAATCATCAATACCCTAGAATCTTTGGAAGAAGAGAACATTAATATATTTGGACTATTAAAAAAAAAAACCAACAATTTTATTTTTTTTTTTTTTATGATATTAAAGTTCTCTTCTTTTTTTTCAAAGAAAATTGGGCTCAAGTATTTCCATTTTTAAACTTGTGGTTTTTTTTTTTATGTATACATAACATATTTTGATTTTTTTCTTTTCTTGCTTTTTTAGAAACAAATTAACATAAAAATACAATTTTGGAAGTTTGGAATTTTTTAAAAAATACAATTTTACTAGCTATTTTTTTTAAATTTATATGAATGTTGCAACTTTCAAAATAAAAATAACAATAAAAAAGGAAGAACGTAAAATACCCAATTACCCACCAACAAAAATGGAAATACTTTACAACTATTTGAAAATGATAATGGACTTGTTGAAAAAAAATATTATTTATTATTATTATTAAAGAGGTGTAAAATAACTCTTAATGTAATAAAACAATGTTTTGGAAAAGTATATATATATATATATTTATTCTGAAAAAAAAATATTTATTATTCATTGGTATTCTTCAATGTGCAATAAAATTTTGACTATACGAATGATAAATTAAAATCCAGAAGTTTTTTAGATTATTGTTATTTCAATAAACAGAATTTTTTTTCATAGTTTTTTAATTTTTCTTATATAGATAATCACACCCATTTAGTTAATTTAATGATTACATGATGTTCTGACGGGTATAAAAAAATATAATTTAACCCCCATACACACGCATATACATAGAAACATATATAATAGAGTACTTATATATTCAAGGATATAATTAAACCCTATAAAGAAATCTTGTTTACCAACTATAGAGAAACAACTTGTAATTTTTAATAAAATTCATTTTTTCTTATTTATTTTTAGTTAAAATGATCTTGATATTTTTAGTTTCAATTTTTGAATTGGAAAAATAAAAAGAAAAAATTTCAATATATTTTTTTTATGGAATATCACTTATAGTAATATATCTGATATTTTGTACCAACAAGTAATATTTCAATTTCAATCTTATTTTAAAAATGCAAGGAAAACAAATTAAATTTTAAAAAAATTGACAGTCAGAATTAATTCATGATTTTTTTTTTTTTTGGCAATTTTATTAAATATCTTGAAATTTTACAAGATTAAGTGTTTTTTTTTTTTACAATATTAAGAGTATAAACGACAAACTTTTATTATTGAAATCATTTATTTGATAATGTTATTTTTTACTTTTTTTTTGAGAATTATTAATTTGGTTAATTTGTTTGAAAATATTTAAAAGAATGGATAAATAATAATTAAAAATTATTGTTACATTTAAACTATTGGTTATTTTTAACTCATTACAATGATTAGGATTTGGTTTTTAATTATTGGTTGAAAATCATCAAATTAAAAGGAATTTCATTGGTTATAAGTTGAATTTATTTAGTTTCAAAAAAAAAAAAAATTGGGTGAACTTTTAATTTTGTTGTTTGATTGTTTTTTTTCTGTTTTTTTGTTCAACACAAAGAGAAATTGAAATGAAATATGCGCTTATTAAAAGTTATTGTTTTTGTTTCAAGATTAAAATAATTATTGCAAAAATTTTGAAATTAAGTTGATTTTTTAAACTAATTTATTTGAAGGCTTTGAGGTTTTAATTATTAAAGTATATTTCTATACACCTCCTTAACAGATAATATGATTTCTTTCTTCTTTCACCAATATATATATTTTTTTTTATAAAATAATTTGGAAATCTGTTAGATTTTGAACTTTTCGAAAATAACTAAAAAAGGAATAAATTTTTAAGGATTTTATTTCATTTCTGAAAATAGCATTAAAAGATGGCTTCTTCTTATAGTAATCAGATTTTTACTTGGTTTTTAATTTCAAGATGGGGTAATTTTTTTTTTGAATATGCTATTAAATTTTTGTTGTAAAAATAATGCCTGTTGAAAGATATAATTCATGTTTCAAAATAAAAAGTGTCTTTTTTTGTTATAAAAAACTTATACATTGACCGACCAAAAAAAAAATGACAATAAACCAAAAGTAAAAATATGTGACTAGCTTTTTAAAGTTCTATTATTTAAATATAAATTCTCAAAATAAAAGATCAAATCTAAAAAATTTATTCCCAAAAAAAGAGTAAATTTTTGAAAATTTATTGCCAAAAAACAAAAATTTTCAAAAACTTGGGAAAACTTATTAAAAATTTCAACAAAATGCATTCCTTATTTAACATTTTCTTTTAAAAATCCAGGGCTTTACCTTCAAAATTGATTCTCACTTAAGTATACTACGATATCCTGAATTGGACATCCATTGGAACAAGAAGAAAAAAACAATTACCGGTTTTCTTTTGAAACACTGATTCTAATGGTTGGGAGCACATTATTTTGATCAATGTAATTTGAAAATCAGTTGGATTTTTAACTTTTAGAAAAAGGCGAAAAAAGGATCATACTTTTAAAAACAATAATTCCTTTTAAAAAATATGTTTATAAATAAGTTTGTGTTTGTAATAATCAGATTGTTACTTTTGTTTCTCAATTTCAAGATATGGTAAACTTTTTTTTTGGTTATGTTTTGAAAATTACAAGTAGATTTTTTTTTTAATGACATGTACCTTAAAAAAGTTCGTGTCTTAGTTTTGTTTCTCTCAATAAAACAAAAAATTGAAGTGGAAAAATTAAAATGTTAAAATTTGTCCCCCAACAATTTAAATAATTTTAGGTATCTCGTTTTTGCTGAAAATAAAGAAAAGGTGTTTCAATATATCCTTTTACAAATTCTTTTTTCTGAAATAAAAATGGTGACTTACTTTTAAAATAGAATTATTAATCTCTCAATATCAATTTTGAAAAAAAAAAAAGAAAATTTTTTTGTAATTTTTTACCTTTCCTTTGAATTTTTTGGCTTTTATTTGGATCCAATTAAAATACATCATTAAATAAACAAAAGAAAAAGAAGGAAAACACCAGTGTTATGTTTTTAAAAACACTTTTAATTGTTTTGTTTTTTTTGAAAACACAAAAAGTTTTCAAATGGAAAAAGACTTATTAAAATTGATTATTTTTTTTTAAAACAAATTTTCATTTGGTAAAAAGTAAAAGGGAGTGAATTTGTAAAAATAAACCTCATTAAAAATAAAAATGTGTTTATATTGGTTGTTGTTGTCCCAATTTCACTCTTTAAGGATTTTCTTGAAGGGTGGTGTGTTCATAATCGAAAAGCGAAATTATTTTGTTAATGATTTTTTTATTGTCAGACTATTTTGTTTCAACTTAAAAAATCAAAGCAAAAACAAAATAAGTTGAGTTAGATTTGAATTTACAATTTTACCCAAGAACTTTGAGTCCACCAAATAGAATTTGTTACGAAAAAATAAGAAAAAGAAATAGTTTGAAAAGGATTTGTATCGATCAACTCAAAAAAACTGATAACAAGGCAAAAAATTTTCTTGATGAAAATTCCTTTGCAATTAATTTTGAATCTGTTCTAATGAGTTTTCAGACAAAATGATAATGTTAAAAATTGACGAATAATATTCTTCACAAATATTGATTTGTTACCATTGTTTTAACCTATCTTCTTGGTTGAAACCTCAACTTTAATAATTATTTAAGGCTATGAGAAAAATATTTTTTGAAAAATTCCAAAACTCAAAAAAAAAAACAAAAATAAAAAAACTTTTCCAATCAGAATAAGAAGAAAAATATAATTTAAAAATGAAAGAGAGATAATAAATTCAACACAAACCTGCAAATCCCAGTCTGAAAACCAAAGGTAATGGATCGAATCAGCGAGTTTACAACCAGTTGAGCTCATAAATTGATTGATTTTCAGGTTTCTTTCTTCTGTCAATGGCGAAGTGAAGTTGGCTGATTTTGTTACTTCAAGGGAATTGTTGTTTAAGTTCATTTGTATAAATTTTTGTTCTTGGCGTTTTGATAAGGGACAAGATGTTTTGTGAGAAATTTTAGAGAAAATAAATTTGAAAAAATAATTTGTTTACCAAGCAATTTTTTATACACTATATAATTTGAAAAATTTTCTGTTCATCTCTAAGAAAATAATTTTCAGTCTATAGAAAGGTTTTAATAGAAAGTTTTTTCAAGAAAATCAGGAATTTCTAATGAATTTTTTGAGGATATATTTTCAAATTTTTATCATCGAAAAAGATCTAATTTTTGTATTGTTTTACTTTTTAAGGGCAATTTTAAACATTTATGTCAACTGTTCAAAAAACTGATTGTTTTCAGAATAGATTTTTTAGGTTTGGGAAACAAGTTGATCAAAAAATCAAATTTTGATATCAAAAGTCGGAAAAACATTTTTTGCAATTAAATTTGGTAAAAAATTAAAAATTATTCAAAGTTTTTTGAAAATGATTTTCAAATAGATTCGAATAATCAAGAGGTTTGATCATAAAATTTAAAGTGAATAATGAACGAAATGTTCTTTTGATCATAACTGAATAAAATATTCTATATTTTATTTAAAATTGGGTTTGAAAACAAATTAAAGTAAAAAATATTCCATTTCAAAACAAATTTCGCATTATGGTTCGCAAACATTTTCCAAAATAATATAACTTAATGTTATACTCAAAATCGTCAAAAATGTTTGCCACTCGCAAATCGATCAATTCAAAAATAAAAAAAAAAAAGTCTTTTGGTTTTCAAAACTTCAAAAAAAATATACATCCTGGGAATTGGACTCTTTGAACATGGCTTTGTTGATACCCTGAACTCCAAATCGTCATTTAGGCAATTTTAACGAAATTAAACTAATGGTTTTAAAATCACTTTGCAAAGTTAAGAGTGAAGTTTGTTGAATTATTTTGAATATAAATAACTTTTCTTAAAAGATCTTCTTTTTAAAGTTGTCAAAAAGATAAAAAAAGAAAACTTGAAAATAATTTTGAGAAAATTGCTTCATTGGGAGTTTGAATGGCATATTAATTATTATTTTTTTTTTTTTAAGTGATCTGATTTTTACAGCAAAAATTTGTTTTTGTATTTTTTAAAAAACAAAATTATTTTTAAAAGGATTTTTGAAATAAATAACTTTTTTTGATCTCTTTTGAATAAATTTCATAAATTCATAAAAAATTATTTTGTGATCTTGAAAATTCTATTTATTATATTGGATTTATTTTAAGAATTTTTTAATTTTTTTTTACATTTATATACATTGCCATTCTTATAAAAATCTTTTCAGGGAAAGGATTTTTTTTAAGCAATGAACAGGATTATAGTTTTTGGAGGAACACTAGTTCACTATCTTGTGAAGTAATACCATTTTTTGAAATTCAAACATTAATTGGAATATATTTTTATTTTTTCTTAAATATTTAACTAAACGAAGGTTTTAATTTATATAATGAAAAAAAAAAACTAATAGAAAATAAGGTTTGGAATGAAAAAAAGGGAAAATTCAGTTAATTTATTTTAATCTTTGAAACAATATTCTTTGTTTTGGTTTAGTTTGATAAAAATATTTGAAAATTGAATTTTGAAAACAAATTTATAAAAAAAAATGTTTACTAAATAATAATAATAAATAATAATGTGGTGAGAAATCCATTGTCAGAACTTGTTTATATTCACACAAATTAAGAGGATACAAGAAGCAAAAAATCTTTGAAAATAGACTTGCAGTGATCATAATAAAGCGTTTACAACGACAAGAATGGGTTTTTCCAAATATAATCAGAGCTTTTTTTACTTCTTGTTACAATGGAAAATTTCCAATTTCACTACCAAATAGAACACCTATGTTCAAATCAATTTTGAATGTAAAATAATTGATTTTTTAAGTTAATTGTAAATTAAGAATGAAATTTGTTGAAAATTTTAATCATTTTTTTTGAAATTTTTTTTTTTTTTGTATAAAAAATTTTACCAAAAATTTACTTTATTTTTTGATATAAATTTTCCAATTTGATCCTTTATTTTTCGTATATCTTTTTAAATAATAGAACTTTAAGAAAGCAATACCATACTTAATTAGTGTGTATTATCAGTTTATTATATCAGTTAAAGTATCGGTCTTCTATAACAAAAAACACTTTTTTTGTTTTGAAACATATAATCAACTTTTCAAACATTATTTTATTAATAGATGTTTAATTATTTTTTTTTTTCTTATTTTGATTTTAACATATTTATCTGGAAAGGTGATGGTATGTGTTTGTCCATCTTCAAGAAAAGATTTGTTTCAAATGCACACCTTCTCTTGTCTATTTTTTTGGTTTACTCCTGTATTAATTTCACTCATTTGTATTCACACATTTCTAAAACAAAAACAGAATTTAATAAAACCAAAAATTTAATCAAAAAAAAATGTTACAAAAAATTCTAAAATTAAATATTCAATACCTGGTTATATTTGTTGTTCTGTTTCACAAATAGAGTGGCCAATGGTATTTTGTTTTCAAAGTTGCAATATCTCATGCTGATCAAAAAAATCTTTTTTCAGTAAGGTTATTGAAATGAAAATTTTTCAAAATGATAAAATATTCCTACTTTTTTCAAAAAACAACAAAACAGATATTAGATTCAATCAAAGATCAGTTCACGAGTTTCTTTTTATTTTCTTTTTGATTTGTTTGAATAATCATTTGATCCTTGAGATAAACAACATAATGACGAAAAATAAATAAATATTTTCTACGTTAATCGTGGTTATTGTGAATGGAGCCTGAGAAAAAAGAGCTTCTAAAACAACCAACCACTCCCCTCTTGTTTAAAGAATATGTTATTCGGTTAAAACAGTTTCAAAATTCTATGAAAGCCATAAGGGGTTGGATAACTTTTCAAAAACTTTCTCAACAATCTGGCCACAATATCGCCATTTATTAAGATTGTTTTAACATTTGTATTCTTTTTGTTATTATTCTTCGTCTCGTAACTATATATTGGACAGAAAACTCAACCAAGAGTTAATGGAATTTTGTTTGATTGATAACCAATAAATAATAAAATTACTCTTTATTCTTTTTGGTTATTTAACTTGTGAAGGTTAGATCTCTATTTTGAAGAAAATACATCGATCTTTATATTCAAGTACTTTGTTGAAATGGGTGATTATTTGTTTGATCATAAAATTCATTTGGAAAATTGTACGGTTCATAAAAATAAAATGAAAAGAAAACATTTTTTTTCCTACTACAATAAAATCCCAGGTATTAACTAAATTTTTATGTCTTCCATAACTTTCAAACACTTGAAGACACTTTTACAAGCCTTTCAAAGATTTTCAAAGATTTTTTAAGGTGACAAGCATTGGGAAAAAAATTTTGTTTTTTATCAACACCTTATTGATCGCGGTGTAAATTCTCATCCAATTGTTAGATTTATATGTTTGGTATTTATTTTGTTAGAATATATTATGTTTAGTAAGATCCAATTTGGTTTTGAAAACCCTCAGACTAAAGATGTTAAAATGATATTTTGATATCTATTAATATTCTTTCTCCTCATAGAATCGTCTTTATTCGGTACTAATTAACCACAGTATAATAACAAATAATGTATATATATATATATATATATATATATATAAGGTATTTCCAAAAAAGTGGGGCATTTTTTTTTACATTTCATAAAAAATAGTCTTTGTTAGTGGTAGTATTCATTAATTGATGATACCAAATTAAGTTTAATATTAATACCAATTGAATAAATGGTTAAGGTATTTATTTGAAAATAAGTTGGATGAAATATTTTCAAAAAATGAAAAAAAAATCCATACTTTTTTTGGTGAAAATAATGTACGACCAATTTTTCTAAAAAACTGTAAATATGGAAAGGTTACAAATGATTTTTTTAAACAATAAAATACAGTTATATGTTTTCAATTCTATTTGAAAATTTGTTGTGATTAAAAAAGTTATGAAAACGGGGTTTTCAAACAAAAAGAAAATAATAAACACCAATTTTAGCACCTAAAAAATATCAGATAAAATCGAGATCAGAAAATTTAATATCTTTTATTTAAGTAATACAATACTAAGAAACGAATTGAATTATTATCAAGAATCGATAAATGGTATTTAATGATTTTGGGTGTTTAAATGCTTTTTTATAGATTGTGTTTAAAAACTATATTTTAAAATAAATTTGCCCCACTTTATTGGAAATAGCTTATATAAGCCCAATTTCAAAATTAGAGGCAAACTTTTTTATTATTATTTTTTTCTATTTTCATTTGTCTTTCAAAAAATACAATGATTATACAACATTTTTATTTATTAATCTATATTTGTTATTGTTTCTAAAAAATTTAGTAAAATACATTATTATTCAAAAAAAAAAAAAATTTAACTATTTTTTTTATCATGAAAAATCTGCCCCTATTTTGCAAATTAAGCTTATATATATATACATATACATAAACCCCTTTTCAAACAAAAGGGCTTACGTCCCAAACCACCAATACTGTTGAATTAGATTGTTAATAAGATAATTATTTATTGGTGATTTTCATTTTATTCATTTTTTCATTTTTTTTTTGTTTTACTATTTATAGATATTGAACAGTTGCAAAAAAAGAAAAAAACAAAGATAACAAGAAATCAATTTAGAAATAATCTGACAGTATAAAAATAGAAACAGTTTAATTTGATTTCAAATGATCTAGATATAGGAATTAAGAAAGAAGGTTATTGGATTGATGTTTGGAACTGGAAAAAAGAAAATATTGAAAAAAAAAAATTCCAACAAAATACCCAGATGAATTATGGCTTTATATTGGAGTGAGACTATAAAGAACAAAAGTTTGATGTATAAAGAGATATCAATAAAACACAAAGAATAGTTTCCCAATTCACCCTGTTCAACGTTTTTTATTGTATTTATATTTTTTTCCTCTACAATTTACAAAACAAGATTTCTGATTTCAAATAAAATCACATACCACTTGGTAAAATATTTAATTTTAATTTTTTTTTTATTTTACTGAGTTTTAACAATTTAGGTGGGTTTTTTTTTATGTTTTAAAGGGTTTCTTATTTTTTAGAATGATAATCAAATTAATATGATCCAATTTTGAATAATTCTTGAAATTTTATTTACTATTTTATTTGAAAAAGAGTTTATATCAAGGTATAACGATTTTTTTGATTTCATTAAATGGATTTTACTCACATTAGCGAAGTATAAAATTTGTTTATCTAATATATATATATATATATATATATGTGTGTGTGTGTGTGTGTGTGTGTGTGTGTGTGTGTGTGTGTGTGTGTGTGTGTGTGTGTGTGTGTGTGTGTGTGTGTGTGTGTGTGCGTGTGTGTGTGTGTGTGTGATCAAAATACTAGAAAAAAGGGTGAGTTGGTATAATTCGGAATTGGGAAAAAAAATAAATTTTGACCACTTTTCTTCTATAAATAGTAATTATTAAAAAAAAAATTCTTTTTCTCAGTGTTCAAAGAGTTACAAAATTCAAAAGTTTTTGACGGAATACCTAATTTGTGATTTTTTGATGTTTTCAAAAAAGAAAATCAAATTATTTTCATGGTTTTGATTATATAAATCTTCCCAAATAAATGGGAAATCGTGAATTTACATTGTTTTCCAAGGATTTTAAGGGGTTTTACTTCCCGGTATATATATATATATATATATATATATATATATATATATATATATATATATATATATACCGTTAATTTATATTGTTTTTAAGTTTTTTATTATTCTTTTTTTCAAATCGCAGAAAAGAAAAGTTTGATTTCATAAGAATTGAAGAGCATTTTCAAAAAATAAATTTCTAAAACATGAAATGAAAGGAAATAAATTGTAAAAAATTTGAAAAAAAGAGATTTTATAAGTCTTTCGTAATTGTAAAACAAAAAGTTGAACTAAATTTGACATATATATTTAACACCGTTTCAAAAAACGTAATTTGTATAAAATATTATACTGGATAAATAATTGAATATTGATCTTTTTGTTGGGTTTCTTTGTCAAAAATTAAAGTTTAATGCACTAAGTTTCACTTTTAGGTACAAGTTTTCAACGAAATTTAAGATACAAAAAAATCTCAAATTACGGTATATTATTTGGAATTTTTTTTTTCCCAAATTATTTTACTAAATTCCTTATTTTGTAATTAATTTGGGATTTTTTTTTGTAACAAAAATATTCTTGGAAATTTTGTTCCTTAAAATTCAAACTAGCTTCATGAATAAGTATCAACTTGTAAAATAATACTCACTGGGCTATTTTCGTGTAAAGGGTATTCTTTTAAATATATACTAACTGAAAATGCACTTTAAGAGCTTTTCATAAAAATTTTAAAAAGCATATATAAATTAAATTATGCAATTTAAAGATTTTTTTGTTTTGTATTTTCTGGAAATAAATGTTTTTGAAGTAAATAAATAGCATAAGAAGATTAGTGAAAACCCCTAATAAAATAAATACAATTATTTAAGAATTGGTATTAGATTTAAAACATTTGCATGGTCTAGAATGTAGATTTAATTGATAGGTATTGGAAAAAAAAACATGAAATGATAATTAGTCACAGAATCTATTGTTATTTATTAAAATTGGCAAAATTAGGGTACTTGAAGGAAATATGTATTATCACAATATTTGCAATAAATTTGCCGTAAATTGAAAAAATCACAATCAGTCCTGTTTTTTGCAAAAAAAAATCACAAAATCACAATACTCCACATTATCGTAAAAAATAAAATGAATAATTATTTTTTTTTAAAATAACTTTTAAAAAATTCATTAATTATACAATACAAATTACTTTTATAATGTTTTTTCGCTTTAATAATCTTATAAAATATTTGAAAGGTTTGTAAATGTCTAGTTATGTTTGAAGATTGTGAAAGACCTAAATCGTTTGTAAAAGGTATAGGTATATATTGTAGTTAGAAAAAAAATGTATTGTTTTCATTTTTTTTTATTTTAAAAAAAGTAAAATCTCTTAGAAATTTTATGATCAAATAAATAATCATCCATTCTGGAAATGTAATTGAATATAAAAGTGAGGTATTTTTTTTCAAAATAAAATTAACGTCTTCGCAAGTTAAAGAACCCAAAAAATAAGGAGTAATTTTCTTTCTTATGGGTGCTCTATCAAAAAAAAATCCTTGATATAGTCAGTTCCACTTTTAAGGCACAAACTTCAATGAAATTTAAGGCTCAAAAAAATCTTAAATTAAAGTACAAAATTCAAATCCTAGTAAAATAAATTAAACAAAAATTTCCAAATTTTGTGCCTTAATTTGAGATTTTATTGTGCTTTAAATTTCATTGAAGTTTGTGCCTTAAAAGTGGAACTGGCTGTAGTTTATTTTTTTTTTCTGTACAATAAAAAAATAACTCTTTATAGAAAAATAACAAAAAGAAAACAAATGTTCAAACAATCTTAATACTGGTGATAATGTGACCAGATTGGTGAGAAAGCTTTTGAAAAATTAGTCAGCCCTTTTGGCTTTTATAGAATATTGAAAATGTTTTAAACTCAAAAGTGCATACTTTAAAGAACAGTTAAATGGTTGGTTGTTTTAGAAGCTTTTTTTACTCAGATCAATTTATAACACCAGGATTGGCAAGTGAAATCTTTATTTGTCTTCTTTGTTGTTAAGTTTGTTAATTGAAAGTTTCAATTGATCAGTCAACTAAACCAAAAGAATACACAACAGAACTCTTTGCTCTTATCCTTGATTGAATCTAGTATCTTTTTTGTTGTTTTTTTAAAAAGAATAACTTTTTTTTCAAGAATCTATAATTTTCATCAAAAAAAAAAATTTTCTTTTGAAAAATATTGTTGATTTCTCATAAAAGACATCAACTATTATATTGCAATTTAATTTTTATAAAGGTATTTTCATAATCATCACGATTTTTAGACAATAATCCTGATTTCTTAAAATATTGTGATTTGTGATATTATCGTGGTATTATCACATTTTTCTGATAGATTAGGTTTGATAAGAATAATTACAATTTTGGAAACTTTATAGTGGTTTAACAAAGATATTATCAAACTCTCTATTGTTGTTTTCATGATTAATTGGGTCTTTTATTTAGGAATCAACTTCTGAAAATTATAACTCACGTGCATATTATAATGGTGATTAATGAAATTATACTTGTTCAAAAAAAAATATACAATCAATAAAAAAATAAGTTTCAAAAATTATTGTTTTCCAAACTCAAGTAAACCTCCATAAAACTTTTTTGTTTTTCAAAAAAAAATTGATCTACTTAGTTTGCTAACAATTATTTGAGTATTCTTGAGGCACTTCACTTTAGTAAACTTTAGGTAGATTTATTACAGGGTTCTAAAAATATTTAAATATTTAAAATAAGGTTTTTTTTTTAAAATTTTTAATTTTTACAATTTCCTTATATTAATAATTAATAATGATGTCTGGGACTTTTTTTCATTTGAGGATTTTTTTCAATATTATACTTGTCAATATTATAAGAAAACACCAAACATAGCAAATAAGATTAGAAATTTGCTCTGCTATATATAAAAGGTACAGATTCTTTCCAAGTAACCAATTACGCGTTGTTTCTACTCACTTGTTTTTAAATTGTGAAAATTTTTTGGGAATAAGTGAACAGATCTTTTAAATTTGAAAATAAATTCTACTTGTTATTTCCATTTCTGAAGACTAATTGAAATTTGAAATTGAAAGGGTTTGAATCATTTTTTGAAGTTCAAAAACGAAATTTTTTTGGTTCCAGCATTACTAGTGTTCCAATTCTGGATGGGTGTAAATTTTCACTTCATTTTCCATATTGTTCTTTTATAATTACAGAGTTTTCTCAAAAAAATGGGTTGTAGTTTGTCGCTCTAATTAAAAATGAAGTTGAAAATTGAGCAAAAATTTTTCCCTTTTATAATTCAAATAGCTGGTTTACATTTCGGGTTTCACAAGCCAAACCCTTAAAAAAATTGTAGTTATTACTATGGAACCACTGCCTATTTGTAGCCAATTAGATCTCTTAATTTGTTCTTCTGGTCATCTTCATTGGTTTTGCCACTACTGATAACTCCCAATAAATCTTGATAAAAAAACTTTTTTATAACATGTTATACACATGTTGTAAATGTGTTATAAATAATTAAAATGCTATCAATTTTATAATAACGGTTTTTATAACTTGAATATTTGGTATAAAATGTGTTATAAGATTTATAACATGTTATAAGCCTGTTATAAGAATATTTTTTCAAAAAATATTGTAAAAATCATCAGATAAAAGGAAATTTTGTTCTCAAAATGTTAGATAGATAAAAACAAAAAAGTTTTTTTATTTGGGAAATATCAGAAAATTTTCACTTCTTTTTCCAATTTACAAATTTTTTTACACAAGCTTTGAAGAAAGCATTTTATTCTTTTAAATGTTCAAAAACTTTGTAAAATTGGTTGTACTGCAAAAATATTCTTTCTCTTGGGTTGTTCTAAAAATTGAGAGATGGGATTAAAAAATCCGAAATTAAACTAAAAATTTTATTAGAAATATTTCAAATTATCTGTGTTCGATAAACACAAAACCCCAATTACAAACAATCAAATGAAAAACGAATGAACTTATAGATCTTTAAAAATGAAACAAAAATCAAACCCCAACAATCAACAAGTTGTTATTAATCTTGAGTAGAAATGAAACATCTCTTTGTCTGAGGAAATTTTCTTCTTTCAAATTAAAAAATTGTAATAAACTAAAGTCAAAATTTTACTTTTCAATTACTTCAGGTTTTATAGCTGGTTCTCAAAAGGGAAAGTTTTTTCTCAAAAAAAAAAAAGAACAAAAAGGAACACAAACCGAAACATTTTTATTTTTTCATATTCAAATACAAGAAATTAATTCGAAAAAAACTTCAACAATAAAGAATAGAATTTAAATTCATTAAAAAGAAAATGAAACAACATTCTATTTTATTTTCTATGGAAAATACTTGGAATAGTAATGAGAAAATAACAAAGATGTTGAAAAATGGTTTTTACCAAATTCATAATTTTCAATAAAAAAAAATAAACCCGAAATTGTTCATAAAAAAAATGAAATTGAAAAGATTAAAAATATCTATTGAATCAATTACGTTGAACAACACGAAGTATTTCTCTTGTACTAAAAATATTGTTTCAATACCACAAAATACTTACAACCCCTCAAACAGTGTGTATTTTTTTTTTTTTTTAGGGTTTTTATTGGATTGCCTTGTTTGCATTTTTAATAAAGTTCGTTTCTTCCTATATCACCCGTAATCGTTCATTTCTTTCTTTCCTTTTGTTTTTAAAGTAAAGTCAGAAAAAAAGATGTTTAAAAAAAAATTCTTCCCTTTTTTTAAAAACAAAAATCAATACAAAAAATAATCCTCACTTTTTTAAATTAACACAATAAAAATGTAAAGTAAGTTCTGTGATGTAGTTTGGTTCTAGTCTTCAAAAAAATATTGTACTAAATCAATTTTCATTGTATTAAAGTGGTGAAAAGTTTTTCACTAAAAAACTTTTGTTAAAAATGCAAATTTAGAAAAACAAAACACTTTTCTGTGAAGGAAGTGAGAAAAAAAAAAGTCAGTTACAAGACTTGAATTACTTAGCAATTTGTCATTGATAAAACTCTTTACAAAATGTTTTTCTATTTGAGATTTTTCCAAAATAAAATTACCATTCTTGACTAACGATTATTATGGTATGAATGAAAATCCATTTCGAATCGCATCAGCTCTCCCCACAGAGTTCTCAATCACTTTAATCTAAAATCAAAAAATAATCGGAAAAAGAAGCAAACATAAAAAAATACAAATATTTTTCCAAATGAACTTTGGAATTCAAGTGTTGGAAAAAAAAAATTGAAAAAATCGTACGTTTTGTTAACCGAAGGATTTCATTACCTTATTTGTTGAAAAAAATTTAACAAAATTTTTCTATTTTCTTTGACAAAAAAGTGAAACAACACACACGAGTAATTGAAGATTCTTTCACAAATTAAAACCGTTTCCGTTTTTAATTTCCACTTTCTAATTTGGAACTGTGGAATTTGCTAAAGATTTTCTTTTTTTATTTTTTTTGAAAAAACTAAATTCTAAATTTTGTTCAACTGTCTCTTCAATTAACTTCTTCAACAATTCATTCTCAAAGTTAATTTAAACCGAATTTTTTTTGAACAAGTTGGATTAGGGATGAATTCGAAATTTTTTACTGTTTTATCCTTTTTGCTGTTAATCTCCATAGTCTGTAAATGAATTCTTTTTGTTTGGTGTCTAAGAACCCAAACTGCACTCTTTTAGTTTGAAAACTCAAACAGCCTCACCAACACAAAATCCCAAATTCCCAAATAACTAATTGCTTCACACAAAAAAAAAAAATAAACAAAAAAACAAACAAACAAACAAACAAACTACCGTAAATGTACTACACTCTTCAAAGATTGTGAATATTGTCCAACACCTGAATACATAATTGAAGAATTTGAAGTACCATTTACTTCTGTGGTCAACCGATCAAACTGCCTTCTCACAACGTTTCAGAACGGCCAAGTCTTTTTTGCGTACGAGACCAACGACGGCGCCGAGAAAGTATATGGGCAATCCTTTGATCAGAATCTGAATCGCAACGGAGAAGAGTTTTTGCTTTCTGACGACGGCGCAGGCACAAGGACGCAGTTGTCTGCCATGGGTTCCTTTGCTCAGCAGAAACACCCTGACGGAACGGGCGACGAAGAAACGGTCAATGGGAATGAATATTTCTTATTGGGCACTCGCCGTTACGACAATGGCGACTCAAAATGGAAAATCGACTTACAAATAGTGGCGAGCAGCGGGCAAAGGGTCAACCAACGGTGGGAAGTTAGTCTCGGAGATGAAGACACCGATCCTGTGATCATCTGCCGAGAGGACAACATTCATTGCGACTTGTTTTGGGTGTCGAAATCGGGCTATTCGGAGGAAGAGATCTATGTGCAGCAGTTCAATTTGGTGGATCACACGGCCAGTGGGCCGCTCAAGTTGGCATCTTCAAGTAATCGCCGAAACATGGAGCCCCACGGTGTCCAGGTGCCCTCAAGCAATGAGCATGTCGTTGCTTTCACGAAGTACAATGGCGGGCTTGGAGATTCGATCCATGCTGTTGTCTATAATTTTGAGACCAACAGCGAGGTGACTAATTTCCAGATCAATCTGCTAAGCCAATACTCTGTGCAGAACGCGAAGGTTGCCATTTTAAAGAATGTTGAACGATACATGGTGACGTGGGAGGCCTGTGGTGAATCCGACAAATGTAACATCCATGGGGCGATCTTGAACTACAAACACTCTGTCGAAATTTCAGAGTTTGTAATTAATTCAGACCAAACAGGAAAGCAACACCTGCCTAGCATCGTTGCTGTTGAGCAGCTGTCAGCCTTTGCCGTCTCATGGCTGTCACCCGCCGGCGATTCGGAACCCGAAAAAGTCATTACAAGACTCATAGGCAGTGTCGCTAATCCCACCGTCTATCTTACCGATGCGATCGAGATCAACACCGCAAACGGCTCTCTCCCGGTCTCTGCAATGCTCTCGATTAACAACAACGTTGATCACGATCAATACCGGAACGAGATCACCATTGGCCTCGTTTCACAGAGCCTGTCGGACAACAATATAAAAATCAAGTGCACAAAGATCAAATTCCCGATCGCGGAAAGCGAATTCCAATTGAAGGACGTCACCATCGCCGACCAGGGATCAGACTTTGTATGGAAATTGAAAACACCAATTTACAAAAACTATGATTCAACTTTCCCCATCCTCAACATTCGGGCGATCCAGTCCAACGGATCAGCGATACCCACATATTTAATTTATGACGAATTCAAATCTCAATTTACTCTGGCTTCTGATAATACCGTCCCTGATAGTGGATTAAGGATCTGTTTAGCCTATGAAAACGAATGCTTTTTGGAATCGAAATCTTGCTTTAATTTACAAACGGCCACGATCGCGTCGTGCTCTAATGTGATAACCCAGATTGGCGGCATCGAAGATCATAGTCTGGAATCGAATGAGATTTTTTCCTTCCACCTCTCAGGATCAAAGTATTTTCAAAAGTCTTCCAGCGACGATCAATTCTATTACCTTGCATCGTTAGAAAACGGTAACCCTTTACCGGATTGGATTAATTTCGATCCTGTTGATTTAGAATTTTGGGGGATGGCGCCCAGTGGTAATTCAGGCATCAGTGTTAAATTATCTGTCATGAACCAATGCGGGTACACACACTCAGATGCTTTCAATATCGATATTTCACCACCGGCTTCAAGATGCCCAAATACCGCAACACTGATCATGGAAAACACCATCGAAGATCAAATCGTCACGCGTGGTACAAGGTTTACATTTGCAATGCCCGCTGATATTTTCCGGTACTATGACGCTGAAGATGATTCCAACCCACTGCAATTTGAATCTGAAAACTTGGACGATGATCTCTCATTTATTGTTGTCAGGCCTAAAAATTCTCAAAAGGGGAACCAAAATACCCAAGTCATGTGGGCTGGCCTAATAAACGATGCCATAGATTATAGCATCACTTTAACAATTACTGATGAATGCAATACCACCATCAGCCAAATTTTCCACTTAAGGTTCCCTGCATGTGATTGCCCAACCTATTTTACATATAGCCCGGAAACAAGAGTTTCTTCAGAGGATCTTGAAGAGCAAGTTAGTGCACAGATGGCATGGGATGACACCAATGAATTGATTATTTATGTTTTTAAGACCAGCTTTAGCGGAATGAAAGACGAAATTCTGAGTAGAACATTTGACCTCAATTTGTCACCAGTCACTACCAATTCCCACATTAACATCTATAATACAAATCTTCAGGACTATCCACACATTAGCAATATCCATGCAGATATGATCGAGTATCAAGATATTAGTTTAGTTGTTTGGTATGCCGAAGGTGGCGATGGGAATTCATATGGGCTGTTTGGGAGAACCATCGATAGCACAGGTAACCCGCTATCGGACGAAACCCAATTAAATATTGAGACCTCTGACATACAGGAGCTGCCTATTGTTGTCACCATTGGCAACGGATATATCTCCCCGCGGTTTTTGACCCTTTGGCAATCTAACAACCAGGACAGTTGGGGATTTGGGATCTATGGAAGAACTTGGGCGACCGATCTCAAACCCTTATCAAATGAAGTCCTAATTAACTCAGCTACATATAACCACCAAAAATATGTTGACGCCTCTGTAATCACCCTTCAAAAGAAGGCCAGAATTTTCATTGTCTGGAACTCTATGGACCAAGATGGATCGAAAGAAGGGATCTTTGGCAAGGTCATTGACCATGAATTTAATATCGTCAAAGATGAATTCAAAGTCAATGAAGAAACTCAAGAGGATCAAACCGAAGGTAGAGTGACTTCCTTAAGGGGCACAGAAAGGTTTATTGTAACATGGTCAGGAAATTATGGCACAGAATACAATAACCGCATTTATTATAAAATTTATGATACTGAGGGCAATGTGATCATCAGCGACAAAACAATTGAAGTCCCCACGGGCAAAAGCCAAGACAACCCTTCAATCAGCGCCCTTGGCGACTATAAATTTTTGATCACATGGCAAAGCGACAACCCTATCCATAGTGGGAAGATAGTTTATGCACAACTGTTTGACTTAACTGGCAAAGAAATCAATCAAAATTCCGAATACGGAATTACAAAGAATGACGAAGACAATCAAAATGCGGAAGTAATTGAATTAAGAACCAAGAATAAGCTTGCCTTGTCCTTTGAGTATTCTGCTGGCACAGAATACAAAACCTATACAAGGATCTTGTCTTCCGATCACCCATCCAAAGGAACCAATATGCCCGATCAAGAAATTATTGCTAATCAAAAGTTTGAAATACAGTTACCTTCGGGGATGTTTAGTGACTACTATGGTTTCGATGAAGATTTAGTTTATAATTTAAATATCAAAAAAAATTCAATCAAGGTAAACGACATGGATTGGTTACAATATGACCAATATAATCAAAGGCTATATGGCATGGCACCAAAACATGAATTTGATGATTTAGAGATTGAAATCTATTGCCTTGATAAATGCTATTCCTATAGCACAACGCAGTTTACTTTGTCAAATACATTTAATAATCAACCTTGCTCCGAGGATATGCATTTGAATACCTTAAAAAATTTAATTAATAATACCAACGACGAAACCTTGATATTAAATACCTGTTGTAATGATGGCGTTTCTGTAAAATATTATGTCGACTCATCGGCGCCCACTGTGACTTTCAATTCATATAATAATATCAATTTCAATTTGCATAATAATGGCATGTGCGGCGCAGACCCCCATTCCATTACATTTGAAAACCGGCAAGCGGCGGGAAACAGCGGCCGGCTAAAATTTATTAATTCCAAATACATCACCTTCCAAACTAATTCAAATACCTATGAAGCAGATCAAATGAATACAATTATCTTTGATTACCTTTCTTTGGAATTGACACAGAATTCACATTTAATTTTTTATAATAAGGTCGAATTTCGAAACTTTGATTCCAATTTAATGGATTCTTGGATAGTCATAAACGATAATAGCTATGTGCAATTTAGTAATTTACAATTCTACGACATCAGCACATTGAATAAAGAAAACGGATACCTTTATGTTAATAACTCACAATTAATGTTAAACAACTTTAAATGTACAAATTGCCTCGCCGCTGTTGATAAGACAGTCAGACAAGAGAACTATTTAATTCAGATCGACAACAATGACTCCCAATTACATAAATTCACCGGTTGCGAAAATTTATTTTCGCTCTCTATTAATTCAATGGATTATTCTGATCAGAACTTATTAATTTTGGAAAACTGCTTGGTTACAAACACCCTGAAGAGTAAAAACAACAAGATCCTATTAACCCACAGCAACACTGATGCCACGCATTCATTCCATTTCCTGGATTTAATTAATAGCCAATTTGTGAATCAAATGGAATCCAAATTTCTCTTGCATATTCACGAATTGATCTATTTCGATAATATATTGATCGATAATTTCAATTTAGCCCTTAACAGCACAAATATTGGGCTTGCTGACACTGACACTGACAATTTGAATCAATTGCATAACACAATTCGCCTTGCTAATACAATTTTCACCAATCAGATTGATAGTAAAACCAAGGCCATCAATCTTACCTTAATTTGCGAATCGTCGAACGAAATACACAATTATGGGCAATTGAATTTTGATCCAAATAGCCGGTTGTTGACAAACAATAATCATAGCTCGGCATCCGACGAGACTACTTTTACAAACCACGGCACCCTTTCCTTCGTTAACGATTTTGAAATCGATATAAATAATTTCGACTGCCAGGCGGGCTCTGAAATAAAACTCAATCACACAAACCAAGTTTTCCCAAAATTGTTTATCAACTATAACAGCAATCAATTTGAAGGCACCATTAATAACGATTTCTCTGGGTATACAGAAAGACAAGACTTTGGCCAAATTATTGAATGTTTGATTTATAGGAACCATGATGATTTTATTCTGAACCTTGTTGAGAATTTTGAAATACAGCATAACGACCAATTTATCTGGAAAAAAAGAATCGACCAGCAGAATTTGACAATTGAACTAATTGGTTGCCCAATTGGAGAATACTCGTTAGACGTGCAGCATAATTGCGAAACGTGTGATCCTGGCACGTATGCGGGTGAAGAGGGATGGACTTCTTGCTTAAATTGTATGATGGGGACTTTCGCGTATACATCCGGGTTGTCCACATGCAGGAGTTGTCGTGCTGGATCCTTTAATAATGAAACAAGATCAACAAGATGCTTCGATTGTGAGCCTGGAACCTATCAAGGTGAAGACGGGAAAACGATATGTGAACATTGCTCTGAGGGTTACTTCTCAAATATATCTCAGGCCACCACTTGCAAAATTTGTACCGCTGGTCGCTATAGCAACGCAAAAAGATCAACACAATGTCTCAGTTGTGAGCCCGGAACCTATCAAGGTGAAGACGGGAAAGCGGGATGTGATGATTGTCTTGAGGGCTACTTCTCAGGGAATTATGAAGCCACCACTTGCGAAATTTGCACGGCTGGTAGCTATAGTAACGAAACAAGATCAACACAATGCTTTAGTTGTGAGCCCGGAACCTATCAAGGCGAAGATGGGAAAACGGGATGTGATGATTGTCTTGAGGGCTACTTCTCAGGGTATTCTGAAGCCACCTTTTGCAAAATTTGCACGGCTGGTTCCTATAGTAAAGAAAAAAGATCAACACAATGCTTTAGTTGTGATCCTGGAACCTATCAAGGCGAAGATGGGCAAATGGGATGTGATGATTGTACTAAGGGTTACTTCTCAGGGTATTCTGAAGCAACCTTTTGCGAAATTTGCACTGCTGGTAGCTATAGTAACGAAACAAGATCAACACAATGCTTTAGTTGTGAGCCCGGAACCTATCAAGGTGAAGACGGGAAAACAGGATGTGATGATTGTCTTGAGGGTTACTTCTCAGGGTATTCTGAAGCCACCTTTTGCGAAATTTGCACGGCTGGTAGCTATAGTAACGAAACAAGATCAACACAATGCCTCATTTGTGATCCTGGAACCTATCAAGGCGAAGATGGGCAATCGGGATGTGATGATTGTCTTGAGGGCTTCTTCCAAGAGAATTCTGAAGCCACCACTTGCGAAATTTGCACGGCTGGTTCCTATAGCAACGCAAATAGATCAACACAATGCTTTAGTTGTGATCCTGGCACCTATCAAGATTATAAAGGGCAAACGAGATGCAAAGATTGCCTTGAGGGTTCTTTCCAAGAGAATTCTCAAGCCACGATTTGCCATTTTTGTCCCGCTGGTACCTATGGCAACGCAAATAAGGCAACACAATGCTTCAATTGTGATCCTGGCACCTACCAAGATCGTGAGGGGAAATCGATCTGTAAAGATTGCTCTGTCGGCTATTACCAAGAACGTAAACGATCCATGAGTTGTAAAATTTGCCCCGCTGGTACCTATGGCAACGCAGAACGATCAACAGCATGCTTTGGCTGTGATCCCGGCACCTACCAAGATGAGGCAGGCGAAATGGAATGTAAAAATTGTTCTGCAGGCTCTTTCTCAGAGAACTCCGAAGCCAGCAGTTGCCAAATCTGCCCCGCTGGCACCTATGGCAACGCAGAAGGATTATCGCAATGCGTTGGCTGTCAACCAGGGACCTATCAGGGCCTCGGGGGGCAATCGATCTGTGAAGATTGCTCTATCGGCTATTATCAAGACCGTGAACAAGCCGTGAGCTGCCAGATCTGTGCAGCGGGCACCTATGGCGATTCAACTAGTCTAACGCAGTGCTTCGAATGCATGCCTGGAACCTATCAAGATGTGGAGGGGCGATCCACATGCATAGAGTGTGGCGCCGGAAGCCGTTCGTCTCGCTACGGTTCCGTGAATTGTGAATACTGCCCATATAACTCGTACCAACCCGACAAGGGAAATCGTGAATGCGAATTTTGCCCCATCAATTCAATCACGCTGAGGAATGGCGCCAATAATGTTAAGGAATGCCTATGCGACATCGGCCTTTTCCAGGACGACAACACATGCAAGCCATGCCCCTCAGGCGCCGTCTGCGCCAAGGTTGGTCTGCTTTATCCAGATTCCAGACCTGGATATTGGCATTCAAGCGAGGAACCAAACACGTTCGTCGAATGTAAAGTTTTTGACGCATGCCCAGGAGGCAAAACAAATGCGTGCAATAAAGAGTTAGGATACACTGGAATGAACTGTGGCGAATGCCTGGACAGCTTTTATAAGCTATATAACAGATGCGAAATGTGCACGAACCAAACGCAGAAATTGATCCTCTATCTCTTTCTTTTTATAATTTTTGTCATACTCATCATTTGGCTTGCACAAAAGGGGAAAAACTATTTCGGAGCATTCTCGATTTTGATTTCCTTTTTCCAAATCCTTGCAATTTTGCCCAAAATGAATATTTGGCCCATCAATTTTACAAAGTTCCTCTCTTACTTAAGCGTCGTGAACTTTAATATTGAATTATTAGGCCTGGAATGCTCAATTAATCTCTCCTACATCGAAAAATGGTTTTTGATCATGATGCTGCCAGTGTTTTTGCTGCTTTTGCTAATCCTTATTTACGTCCTGTACTATCTCCACTCCCTGTTTGTTAAATGCGTGGGCGGGACTTTCTTATCCAAATTCCCCCGGTTTATTACCCGCCCCGGAAAGGCGAATACCAATAGATACATCTATATCTTTTCGGTTATCAGGTTCAACGTTTCCAAGTTTTTCACGCACGGCTATTCGAAGAAGAAATTGAAAAACTTGAGGAACATCTTCATTAACGTATATGTGGCCAACCTCTTTTTGGTGCATTTAATAATCACCCTCAAGGTACTTGAAATGTTTGATTGCAAAAAATCGGGAAATGAGAAATCCTATTTGGAAGCCGCGCCCGAGATCCAATGTTACGGGGAGACCTGGTACAAAATCTTGCCCTTCGCAATCACCTTTTCCATTATATATATCATCGGGATACCCGCCTTCATTGTTTGGATACTGTGGTTCCACGCCTCTCGCTACGGAGAAGACATTTTCAATTCCCGCCTAAGCCTGCTCTGTGGCCGATACGAAAAGGAGTATTTCTATTGGGAATTGTTTGTCATCAGCAGGAAGCTCTTCATCGTGTTTTGTGAAATATACCTGACAGAACACCCCCTGATCCAAATCATCGTATGCCTAATAGTCGTCCTCGTCGCAATATTGCTGCAATCACAATTTACGCCGTACAATTCAACTACCAGAAACATGATGGAATTCTCCTGCCTCTGCATTACACAAATCATTTTCATTACGGGCATGGTTTTCATTTCAAAGGACGTCAGGGAAAACACCGTGCTCTTTAATAGATTATCAAACTTTTTAATTTTTATTATTCTATTAGGCCTGATAATTTTCGGGATCATTTCACTCGTCGAAATGAAGTCCAGAATCTCTCTGAAAAAAAAAAAATCGAAAAAGAAAAAATTAATAAAAGACCTTTCAAAATTAGCTCAATTAAGACAATCACCCGAAATTCAATTTTTGAAAAAGAAACCTCAATTATCACTGCTTTTAAATGTCTTTGCTACCTTGGATAAAAAGGAAATTAAAAATATTAAATCCTTTTCCAAATCATTATCAAGTAACCTATTGAAAAACTTTGAACAAAATAATAATTATTCTCTAGATAAAGATTCATTGGTCAATAAATTCGTTACAAATTGGCAAGCTCATTTGGTGCCTCTTTTTATACATTGGTATAATGACAAGTCCAATAGCCTTCAAAAAATTAGAGCAGTGCAACTTTTTATTTCCTTTTCAGGTTTTAAAATAAACTTATTGCAAAATAAACAATCAAAAATAATTGAGAATTAATTTTTAAATTGTTAATTATTTCTCAAATTGTTTTTTTCTTTTTCTTTTTTATTGTAAACTTTTTTTTTTTTTTTTTTGTTTTTATATAGAATGACTTTTATTTTGGTGATTCTTGAAAACAAGAGATTATCCCCTTTGAAATAAATAAATAAATGATTTTATGTTTTTTTTTATTATTAATTTATCTAAAAATAAAACCAAAACAAAATTTATTATTTTTTCCCTTTTCCACAATAATAGTGTTTACGATTTGAAAACAATAAATAATAATCGAATTGGGTCTTGACCATTTTTTAAAAAAAATAATGACACTAGGTACTTTTGAAAAGTTATTAACCATTTTGTAAAACCAAATGGAATTAAAATTCTTAATAATTAAAAATAATAAAATTACAAAAAGTGATAATAAATGTTCAAACTATTAAAAAAAAAAAAAAATTCAACTTTAAGACAATCCAAATTTTGAAAGTTAAAGTAAAATCCTCAATATTTTAAATTTTGTTCCAAACTAAAATCAATTCTAAAAATTTGGACACAGTTTAAACGGTTGAAAGAATAGCAATACCACACTTTATATTCAATTTGGAAATAATATTGATTTTACAAATTATTTCATTTTTTGTCTTTTTTGTTTTATTTTTATTTATTTTTTTCCAGTTAGGTAATTTGTTTCGTTAGATCTCGAAATTTTTTTCGATGGTTGATAGAAGTTTAGTGTTGAGTTTGTTAAATTGGAAAATAACATACAATTGGAAGATGGTATCTTAACATTTGATCGATCAACAATTATTGGTGCAATTTCAACAAAATTATCAATACATTTTTTGTTCAGCTCGTTTCATTATTTTGGACACACTGATTTTTATTTTCTGAGTTTTATATTTTTTTTCTTTTATTTAGATGAAAATGATTACTTATAAAAACATTAATACACATCAACTTAAATCTGTTTTTATATTAGGTTTGGAAAAATATAATAAATTGAGTTTTTGTTTTTGGCCTATTTTTGATTTTGTGTGTGTCCAAATTTTTGGAATGGAGTTTAATAGAGAATATTTGAAATGTTAAGATTATGATTCTATTATTTGCTTATTAATATATATATATATATATATATATATATATATTATACCCTAATTATTGATAAGTAGCACAATTTGTTAATTATTGTAAAATTGTGTAACAATTTTTATGAAATGAAATTGATTACACCGTACTTTCAGAAAATGAACCATCTTTGTAATATAAATTTGAAGTTAAATTAGTGGAATTTAATATTTTTAATACAGTCAGTTTCACTTTTAAGGCACAAACTATCAACGAAATTTAAGGCACAAAAAAAATCTCAAATTAAAGCACAAAATTCAAATTCTAGTAAAAATAAATTGTAAAAAAAAAAATTACAAATTTTGTGCCTTAATTTGAGATTTTTTTGTGCTTTAAATTTCGTTGAAAGTTTGTGCCTTAAAAGTGAAACTGACTGTATCTCTTTTTCAGTTAGAGGTTACTGGTTTTATTTCAAGAAGAAAAAAAAAAAAAAAAATATTCTATGAGCTTAATTCATCATTCCTATAAAAATAAAGTTTCGTTTTTTGGATCAGAATTAATTTTTTCAAATTTTGTCAATTTTTTTTTCTTTAGTTTTATTTTATTAATTAATATGATGAACTGTTCAGAAAAACGAATTTGAAAAAAAAAAAAAAATCTTTGAAACTCCAAATTAACTTTAAGAAAAGTTAGGCTTTGTATACTCTCTTAATTTTCATACTTTAGAAGCAAAAAATTATTATCAACGATTTTAATTTCCTAAAGAAATTGAGAATTTTGTACGAGATGTTCCAATGAAAAGGGCCCAAAAAATTTTTTAACTTTTTTTTTTTTTTGAAATAAATGGTTTGTTCAGATTTTTCTTTTATGATTTTCAATTCTAATCTGAAGTTAATTATTTTTCTTATTTCTAAACAATTGAAGTTTGGCTGATTCTTTGAAATTGAGTGACTTTTTCATTTTTGGCTGGATATCTTTAAGTGAAATCGAGTTTATATATATATATATTGGGAGAATTTTCCTTTCTAACAACAACAAAAAAATCTTCAAATTCATCAATTTTTTAGATCAGTTAAAAGTTCAAATTAAATCTATAAAATTGAGAAATAAAAATGATTATCTCAAAATTTTACCCCATTTATAAAAAAAAATTGAAAAGATCACAATAATTATTTTTTTTAATAAACTTTTGAAAAAAAAAATTGCACAAAAAATAATTTTTAATAGATGAAAAAATGAAAATTTATAAAATGATAAAATCCTATAATATGGGTTCTGGATTGGTTAAATTTCTTTTTTTCAATAAATTTTTTCTTTTCATTATTTTTATTTTTATTTTTATTTTTTGCTGAAAATATTGTAATCTAAACCAAAATTCAAAATTTTCAACAGAGTAAAAACATTGAAAAGAATCAAAATAATACAATTTCATTTAAATTGAAAATTATTTTGATTTTTCAAAATATACAAATAATTATTTCATCTTGTAGTTTTTTTTTCATTTATTTTTTTGAATTACATATTTGGTTTGATCTATCAATATTTATTTTTCAACAATTGATATTATGTTAAAGTTGAGTTCTTCAAAATATAAGAACATCAAATAAAATTGGTTAATGTTATCAAAATCCTTGATAAATCAATAATTCTAATAGAAATTAAACAAATTTACCAATTTTTTTTTTTTAGTTCTCTTCAAATTTTTTAACATTTCTGATGATTAATAAGTATTGATATTTATTTATTTTTTTTGTTAGTATTATAATTTCTAAAGTATTGATAACATTCTAATTATTTGAATATTTCTAATTTGAGATTTCTCCGAGAATTGATTAAAAAAGATTATTTTTTCAAAAATTATATTTTTTGTATGTGAAAATTTTTGTATTGGGG
The DNA here is from genome assembly GCA_027625915.1 of Anaeramoeba flamelloides. Lineage (NCBI taxonomy): Eukaryota > Anaeramoebidae > Anaeramoeba > Anaeramoeba flamelloides. Next base: position 328,827 of record JANTQA010000008.1, read on the forward strand.
TTTATATACAGATATTCAGAAATAAAAATTGAACAAATAATTTTTATTTAGGAATGTTTCAATTTTATTGTAGTTTCTGTTTAAAAATGAAGAAAGTGGTTCTATTTTCAATCTATATTGAGATTAAATACAAGATAAACTTGAGTAATATATTAAGAAAACTGTTAAAATTTTATTTTATATTTTTATTTTTATTATCAATGGTAACTAATTCACAATTAATATACTTATTTAATCGATCTTGGCACTGAAACAATCAAAATAAAAGAGTGTGGAAAATAAAATTACCAAACGAATCAAAGGATCTTGATTAAAAAGGGTAAAATTAACTTTCTTTACCCTTTTTTAAAATTATAAAATACCTTTATTTCTTCAGTTTTGGAACCAATTATTTTCTCAAAACACAAAAATTAATTAATTTAATTTGATTGAATTGTGGTTATTCTAAAACCAGTTATATTTGTAAAAAAATTGTTTTGATGATTTTCCGGGTTCAATCAATTGATATACTTAAGGGTGTAACAATACCATAACTTTCACTGAAATTGAAATATGTGTTAGTTTATTAAAAATTATATTAGTAACCAAAAGTTCTAGATTCAGGAAAAATTTAAAAAAAAATCTAAAACTTTAATTTTGCTAATATAAACTATTAATATTTCAAATAAAATTTTCTTGGTTAAAAAAATTAAATTTGAAGAAATTCTTTGAATTTTTTTTATGAAAATTATTTTTTGAGATTAAAGAATAAACCCATTCGCTTTGTATATTAAGATTATATTTATAAAATACTAATAAATAATTATTTATAAATAGAACCAGATCAACAAATATTTCAAAAATTTAAATTATTCTAGAGATCTCAAAAAATAATTATATAATATAATTATGTTTTTTCAAAATTCTATTTCGGAAAAGATAATTTCAGTTTGTATTGGTATCCCTTATATATATATTTAATAGAATCATATCTTTTAAAAAATAATTCATTTTATTTGATAATATTCATTTAATTTTATTATACAATTTTATGTTAATTAATGAAATTCTTTTTTTTTAAAACAAAATTTGAACTTTTTTAGAAACTTATTCGAAGTCAGTTCCACTTTTTAAGAAAAAAACTTTCAGGGAAATTTAAAACACAAAAAAATCTCAAATTAAGGCACAAAATTTGGAATTTTTTTTACACATTTTTTTATTAGAATTAGAATTTAGTGCCTTAATTTGATTTTTTTGCCCCTTAAATTAAGTTGGAATTTTGTGTCTTAAAAGTCAAACTGATCATATTATTAATTAAATAATAAACCAAATTTTGTTTTTATCTTACAGTCAGTTTCACTTTTAAGGCACAAACTATCAACGAAATTTAAGGCACAAAAAAATCTCAAATTAAGGCACAAAATTTAGAATTTTTTTTTTTACAATTAATTTTTACTAGATTGTGTATTTTGTGCTTTAATTTGAGATTTTTTTTGTGCCTTAAATTTCGATGAAAGTTTGTGCCTTAAAAGTGAAACTGACTGTACAAAAGCTTCATAATATTTTTTCTATACAGTCAGTTTCACTTTTAAGGCACAAACTTTCAACGAAATTTAAGGCACAAAAAAATCTCAAATTAAAGCACATAATTTGGAATTTATTTTTTTACAATTTATTTTTACTAGAATTTGAATTTTGTGCCTTAATTTGAGATTTTTTTTTGTGCCATAAATTTCGTTGAAATTTTGTGCCTTAAAAGTGAAACTGACTGTAATTCTTATAAAGTTTATAAAATACCAATATATCCTTATTGTAAAAGTATTAAACTGGGATTTATTACAATGTTGTTTTACAATATTTACTTAACTTCAACTAATTAATTTTAAAAATATATCAGAACAATAAAATCAATAATAATAATAAAAAAAAAATTTCGATTAACTTTCCAATATTCAAAATTCCTCATTCTTTGCATCTTAAAAAATACTTTGTTTTCATAATACTTAATCTTTTCAATGTACAAGATTTGTATATCATTTTTATTTCAATTCCTAATCAATTTTAGTAAAATGTAAAATTATTTGGAATTGTAAGATTCTAATTTTAGAAGAGTTAATTCCAAATCATTATTTTTTTTTCATATCAGAATAAAAAATTAATTCGAATTTCTTACTTAGTAACTTTCAAGTAATTTTAACATATTGGGAGAATTGGAAAAATAATAATTTGATCATATACCTAAAGATCCATCAAAGAAACAATCTATATTTCAAAAATAAATCAAATGAAAGAAATTAATTAAGTGATCAAATCAAAATATATTTTTACTGTGGTTTGACACCCTGTTGGTGGGTTGATTAAACATTTATATTGGACAATACACATATTTTTGGAATAATCCTCGAATCCAAACTTATTATTATATTGTATGTACTACAATACAAACACCAATGATAATGAAGATTACAGTCAGTTTCACTTTTAAGGCACAAACTTTCAACTAAAATTAAGGCACAAAAAAAATCTCAAATTAAGGCACAAAATTTTGGATTCTAGTACAGTCAGTTTCACTTTTAAGGCACAAACTTTCAACGAAATTTAAGGCACAAATTAATCTCAAATTAAGGCACAAAATTTGAAATTTCATTTTTTACAATTTATTTTTACTAGACTTTGAATTTTGTGCCTTAATTTGAGATTTTTTGTGTGCCTTAAATTTCGTTGAAAGTTTGTGCCTTAAAAGTGAAACTGACTGTATATGATGAAGAAAACACGCAAACTAATTTTATAATTATTCGGTGAAAGTATATCTTGAAATTAGGAAAGTGCCACATATAAAAATTTTGTGCCTTATCTGTTGATTTTTCATGTGCCTTAAATAGACACAGGACTGTAAATAAATTGTTGAAGAATAAAATTCCAAATTTTGTACCTTAATTTAAGATTTTTTTATACAGTCAGTTTCGTTTTTAAGGCACAAACTTTCAACGAAATTTAAGGCACAAAAAAAATCTCAAATTAAGGCACATGATTTCAAATTCTAGTAAAATAATTTGTGAAAATTAAAATTCTAAAAAATTGTGCCTTAATTTGAGATTTTTTTGTGCCTTAAATTTCGTTGAAAGTTTGTGTATTAAATGTGAAACTGACTGTAAAATAATTTGTAAAAATTAAAAATTCCAAATTTTGTGCCTTAATTTGGGATTTTTTTGTGCCTTAAATTTCGTTGAAAGTTTGTGCCTTAAAAGTGAAACTGACTGTATTAAGTGTATTCTAAATTATTAATTCACTTTGGTTTTAACAATTGTTTGCCTAAAGGAAGTATTTTTTTTTTAAAAAAAATGTACTTTAAGGACTATCTGAATTTTATGCTCTGTGAGCATTGAAATACAAAGTAGTATATAGATTAAGACCTTTAAAATCCAATGAATAGAGGGAAAGTCAAAATACTGCCAATTTTTAGCATTTTAAGATTTTGACGAAAATCATTTATTGATCCAAAAACTTTTCGAAAAATCCCAACAAAGCAAGACAAAAATAAAATGCAATTTTTTTTTGATATTGTGAAAGTCTCACTCCACTTTCTATTCAAGTGGGTGGCAAGACTCACCACAATCTCTAACATACTTCAATATAAAGTGGAGTGACATTTTCACAATATCATTTTGCACAAGTCGAAATATAAAATGTTGATCTGAAATTTTTTTTTTGTCTGATCTGATTTAATTTTTTCTAAAATTTCGATTTTTGTGGTTCCCAGCTCTGTAGGAGCTCTATTTAAGGAGATATTGCCCAATATCGATTTTCACTAATGAAAATTTTAATTGGTGCTTATTAGTGAAAATTTTTACTTATGAAAATTGATTATATTTGATCTTCAAAATTATACTCAATTTTTGGCAATTAACTTAATTACCATTATTAATTCCGAGGAAAAAAAGTTATTTTTTTAAAAATTTTTAAGTAGAGTTTATATTAACTTATCTACAAGTAATCATACTTTTAATATGTAAAGTTATTGACTATAGTAACATTAGGATATTTTTTCACTATTTAGGCCAATAACTTCAAAATGAAAAGAGCTATAATAAAATCAAAAAAAAGATGCATCATGATATCTTTCATTAATGTTGCCCTATCAACATTAGCCAATTTCAAGCAAAAAAAAAAAAAAAAAAAAAAAAAAAAAAATTTTTTAATAGTAGACTCTAGTAAAAATAAAAAACACTTAAACTTCTGCTCTTCTTATAGAAAAAAATATTACCCGTGTAGATGAGATTTACAAATTATGAACGATTGAAGACTTGTTCTTTCAAAAATTTTTTTTTTAAAAAAAATGCTAGTAAAACCATATTTTTTTTTTAATTTTTTTTTTATTTTTTTGAAAAAAAAAAACAAATTGGAAAAAAATAACTTTTGTAAAAAAATTATTGATAGTTTTCTATCCATCTAGTCCGATACTTGAATAATATTTAATAAAAGGCCTATATATATATATATATATATATATATATAATGGAAATAGGAAATAAAATAAAAAAAATTAGAAAATTAAAATTTATTTTTTGATTTTTCTAATAAAATAATTTAGAATTCTAATTAGAATTTTAATAGAAAATTTATATGAAATCGATATTTATTATCTATTATATAATTAGAACTTTACCATTAAAAGAAATCAAATAAAAGAATAAAAAATAGTAATAAAAAAAAATAACTAATAAATTAATAAATATAATAATTTTTAGGAGTTTTTAAATTCATAGAGAATATATTATAAAATGAAAAATAAATTGTTTTTAACGTAAATAGATAACTAATAAAGTTATATTGAATTTAATTAAAATTGATGAAGGCCAATCAATGATATGTATTCCAATGTACTTTTGTGTAAATAATTTTACAAATTAAATATAAAAAAGGACATATATATATATATATATATATAGGAATGTATTAGATAAAATAAAAATAATTTATTAATAAGTAAATAGAAGAATAATATTGATTAAAAATATTGATACACAAATTATTGTATAAATAGATAAAAATTTAAATATGATAAAAAATTACCGGGAATTAATCTTAAAATTTCATTAAAATATTTATGTAACCCATTCAAATATTTGTTTCATCCATCCCATAATCTAAAAATCTTGGGAGATGTGAAATAAAATGTTTGTTTAAAAGATAATCATTATGACAATTTTCAAAAAAAATTGTGAGAGGAATTAAATTTACCAATCTTTGAAAATTAGTTTTAATTAAAATTATTTCATGATTTAATGTAAAAATTTTAGATTTTTGAATAATGTTTTGTGCTAGAATATGAAATACTTCTTTATTATTTTCAGAATCTTCATTTTCAGTGTTGTAAGTTCTTTTTATAATTTTTTTCAATATGATAAAACTTATTATCAAAAGTTTGAACAAAACAATTCTCTTTAAATATATGTTTATTCACTACGATTGAAGTTTGTGATATTAAATCTTGAGTTTCATAATCTTCTAAATTTAAAATACGTTTAAGAAAATTTAATAAATCGGGGGGCAATCCTTTTTTATGTATTTCCGATTTTTGATATCGTTGCCAATTTCTAGCAAACTAATATCATAAATTTTCCTTAATAATTCATTTTCAATTAAATTAATTAAGAGTTTTATACCATTTAATTTTAATTTCCTGGTTTTTAATTTAAAATTTTGATGAAAGCGTTCAAGAGCTAAATAAAAAGTGAACATTGAACCGTTCTTTCTGATACATTTTGATAAGTGTCTCAGATAATGAATATTAGTTTTTCTTTTTAAGTTATAAAAATTCGATTTTTTTTTTTTATTAGTTTCATCTTCAATAAAATTATGACTTGAGCCTGGCAAATCTTTAAAATTACATAATTTTAAATGGATAAAACGGAAATCATTACACTTTTTTTCAAGTAAATCATCATCATTTTTATTTCTTGAAGGTAAAAAGAGATTGGATATCAAACTATTAAACAAATCAATCCAATCTAAAATTACTTTTAACTTATTATTAATTGGAACTTGGTCGAAATATTCTGTCTTCCAATTAGAAAAATCATTTAAAAGAGTAAGATGATTTTTTTCTCGAAATATATCTAAAATTAATTGGTCTCTTTTATTCTTGAAAAGCTTTTTATATCTTTTTTCATTTTCATCTTTGATTTCCTTTTGAGTTAGATTTCTTTTATCTGTTTGTTTATCTAACTCAATTTGAATCTTTTCAATTTCAAACTCTTGGATTTTAGATTCAAAATATCCATATTCAGTTAATTCAATCGCAATATTAAGTATCATTGAAAGGTCCAAAACCTCGATTGCGTTTAGTTTATTACCAAGCGGGTCTAAAGGAACATTAACCCATGGATACAACTTAATTAAAATATCAAGATTCCCTGATAAAGATTCAATATAAGTTTTACCTAATAATGTTTTTACAATTAATAGTCCATCTTTAAAAAGTCCCTCAAGTAATAAATGGACCCAGCAAATCGTAAAATGATAAAAAACTATAACTTTTAAAATTGAATAAATGCAACCAGGGATTTCCTCTTTGTAAGAGAACTCCATGTTTTTTCGATATCTTTTCTTTAATTATTCTGTATTGTTCAGGTTCTGGTTGTATATCCAATAAAACTAAAAATTTCTGAAGCTCTTTTAAAAAATCGTCATTACGCTTTTGAGAAAAAATATCAATACCTTCAGAATATAAATTTATACAGACTTCAGTGTTTAAAGTTAGATTATCTTGAGTCTCACTTTCACTTTCATTATTAATATTTTGTGAATCTTCACTAGTAATAGATTCTTCATCATTCACAATTTCGATTGATATTCTTTCTTGAATAATTTCTAATTGTTTTTTATCTCCATTTAATCTTTTTTTTTTTATTTTCTTGAATGATTAAGGTCGAATCTATCATTTCATTCTCTAAATTATTTTGATTTGAGTTCCTTTTTTCTAGTTGTAGGAATTACAAAGTCATCGTTATCAGAATTAACTCGCGTGATATCAAAGTTTTTTATCTTTAAAAATTATATTCTTGCCCAAATTAAACCCTTCATTATGTTTGGACAGACAACAATGTCTACAAACTTCAATAGAGGAATGACTTAATTTACCAGAGGCGGGCTGTTGTTCTACTGTATCTCCAGCAATAGAACATAATCTAATAAAAACTTTCTTTCCAAATAATTCTTTTCGTTCGTTGTAAGTGTAATAATTCACTGATAAATGGTAATCGTGTTTTTAAATCATAAATGGGCACTTCTTTGGGAAGATTCATTAAAAAGAAAAATGGAATGATTTTTTGAGACGAGCACCAACATTAAAGTTTTCGATAAACATATAAACACCTTTTAAATTATCACGCATCGAACTTTTTATGAGAATGTGCATCGATAAAAAGACTGATAAAAAAAACATAATCATAGTGATTATCTTCAGGGTTGAGATTAAATTTTTTAAACTTTTTTTGTATGATAAAATTCCATTGGTTTGAAATTATCACAATTAACATCACTATTTGTCTTTTGAAAACCAATTTTTAATAAATATTCTTTTAACTTGGATTGTATAATCAAATCGAGCCAAGTAGTTATTGTAATATAGGGAACTTCTAATACTTTTTCGATAATTTTATTACTTTTTTTGGATTTCAAATCCCAACGCAATTTAATTGTAGATATTCTCTCATTAGTTTGTTTTTTATTTTGGGTATTATTGTTATAATAATTATAAATATTATCATAACCAATTTCTTTAAGCATACGCTTTCTTATAACACGTGGTGTACATAATAATTTTTCTTCAGGGTGATAGTGTTGAAGAATTTTCATTAAATCTTTAAAATGGACACTCGGGGTATTAGATTTAAGTTTCCATTCAAATAAATCTTTTTGTAAATTTTTTACTTTTTAGAAAGTTCTCATATAATAACCTTGGCTGTTCAGAATAATTTGTATTGGGTGTCTCATTATTGATATTATTCCAGTTTGGGTCAAAAACATTATAAATAGATAAATCTACCTTAAAATCGCAAATATTATCCTTACAAAATTGTATTTGTGTTTTAATATCCTCTATACTTAGAGGAATTTGAATGTGTTTTATTGCGTTTTTTTTTTGGAAATATTTGAGGAATATTTTGTTGAATGATTTGTTTTTTTGGTAGTCGAGTTTGTAGTATTCGTGTTTGATAAATCTTCATAATAATCCGAATCCTCATCATAATCGGAAAAAACTTCACAATCTAAATCTTGTGATATTTGTTTCCAATAAAGTAAATTAGAATGATTAATCCGATTTCTTTTATATTTGTTCTGCATTTTTTTGAGTTTTAATACTTTTTGGAACAATTTGATAAGGAAATTCTTCCATTTCCGATTCAGAATTTGACGAAATATCTTCAATATTATCATCAATGGGCAACCCAGATTCACTAAAGTCGGTTTCGAAACCACCAATACCAAAAAGAGTTGTCATTTTCAAAATTTGTGGAGGGTTCATCAGAAGGTGTACCCATTTGATTAAAATCATGATTCATTTGTAAAGATTCATTTTTTTCAGAAGTGTAATCCTTTTTACGGTATTTATTCTGAAGAAGGACTGAATGTTTCTTACAAATTAATGGAGATGTTAACTTAATTCTCATTTCCATGCATTTTTTATTTAAATTATTCCCAACAAAATCACAAATTGTAAATGTTTTATTACATTTTTTGTGTTTTACCCTTGATTCTTATACCGTTAAAACCACATTTACAATCTAATATTTTTTTTTCACATTCCTCATGAATAAGGAAACGGGATATATCTTTTTTACGGGCACTCCTTTTCAAAAAAATGTTTCAAATAGCCATAATTACTTCTTTTATGTAGTTGTACTTTTTTTTTCAATTTAACAACTAAATTTTTTAAATTATCAGATTTTAAATCAAAACAATCTTTTAAACAGCAAAATTGAGAACGAGTTTTCATAATTTATTATTATACTATTAAAATTAAAAAAAGTTGTTTAAAATAATATTATAATAATGGTTAGAGAAATGGTTAATACATGGGAATAAAAAAAAAAAAAAAAAAACAAAAAAAAATTATACAATCTAAATAGATAAAATAAATACTTGTAAATATTTTCTATTCCTTTTTTTTAAATATTTGTATGATAGGATTTTTTTCTTAAAATAAACACTTAATATCATAGGACCGTACTTGGGCTCAGTTGATTAAAGTATAAAAAAAAAAACAGTAAATTCCTTTTCCTCGGCAGACAAGCGCCTTTTAAAATAAAATTTAATAGGCAGAGTATACACTTTCTAGGGGGTTAAATTCACCATCACAGTTCGATTGACATAAAATACGGTCTTTTTGGAAGGTTTCTGCACCTACATTATTATATACAGGGTTGAATCAAAACTACTTCTAAAGTACCTCCATAAAAAGATAGTTTTTACAAAAAAAATGATTCAATTAAAGATTTTAGAGGAAATATAACTGTATATTAGATGTTCTGGTTTTCACCTTGCCATTAAGTTTAAGACGGGCTGCAAAACAGCAGGAATATGTTACTTTAAAGAATATTTAAAATAATTGGAAATTTTTAAAATATTTTACTCATATTTAGATATTTAAATATTTTGATAGTTAAATATTTAAATTTTTAAATATTAGACAATTCAAAAAAAATAATATTTTACAGTAAAATCTGTGGAATCGAAAAAAATAAAAAGAAAATACAGTCAGTTTCACTTTTAAGGCACAAACTTTCAACGAAATTTAAGGAACAAAAAAAATCTCAAATTAAAGCACAAAATTCAAATTCTAGTAAAAATAAATTGTAAAAAAAATAATTCCAAATTTTGTGCCTTAATTTGAGAATTTTTTGTGCCTTAAATTTTGTTGAAAGTTTGTGCCTTAAAAGTGGAACTGACTGTAGTCTTAAATTTATAATGTTGAATTTTTGAAACAAAATAATAAGTAATTTTTAGACAAATTCAGTAAAAGGGTAATTTTTGTTTGTATAACAGTTCAAAAATATTTATACCAATTTGATTCATAATCCTAAAAAAAATATTTTCTGTTGTTTATCCAATTTTAGTATTAAGAGAAGTTCAATTTGTTTTTTAAATCTTTTAAAAGGAAAATTTTAAATCTAAAAATAAATAAATAAATTTTATATTGAAAATTAGATTATTTATAATCAAAAAAAATCTTTTTTTTTAAAATACTTATTGATTTTAGTTATGGAGAAGATTTTTTTTTATTGGTTTTTCATAAAAAATTAATTCGTTTAAAAATTTTTTCAGTCTTGTGGATACAGATTTTCTTTTTTGTCAAAAAAGTGAATTATAGAGTATATTATTCTCATAATAATTCATTTATATATAATATAAAATAATCAATTTTTTTTTATTCTATTATAATATTTTGTCATAAACTTTTTTTATTGTTTCTAGCTTAAAATAAGGGACTAAATTTGGGCTCAGTTGATAAAAAGTATAAACAGAAATAAAAAATAATTACTATTTTTTTTTTTTACTGTCCTCGGCAGACCAGCGCCCTTTTTTTAAATTTAAAAAAAGGGCTGAGTATACACTTTCGAGGGGGATAGACACGCCATCACAGTTCGACTGACAAGAAATTTAGTCTTTATATCGGTTTCTATGAATACACACCTCTGGTCAATTTAATTAAATCGTCCTCTCCTTAAGTTAAACGTACAAGTAACATAATTCATCAAGGAACAAAATTAATTATAAGGATTAGGTGTCAATGACCTTCACCGAGTATGAAGCTATGTACATTAATACAATAAAACATCAATATAATATATCACTTTATATTGAACAATAATAAAAAAAAATAATTAATATCTTCAAAGAAGACCACGATAATAATTTATTAATTCATAATAAATCAAATTATAATAACAACTTTGAAAAATAAATATAATAATATTCATTTTTCATAAGTATTGTTATTAACGTGGCATTCCACGACTAAATGAGTGGAGCACAGAGTACCCGAATTTATAACTATTAAATTTATTAAAGTTTATTCCAACAAATCAATTGTTTTAATTTATATGAATAAAATTATTATAGAAAAATTATAATTTTATCAATTTTCACAAAAAATAATCTACTTTTTAAATTATTTTATAAATCTTATAAATTCAATAAAAAGTATTAACATTGAAGAATTTCTAAAGATTTAAAAAATACAAATTTTTTCATTGTTTAATTTTCTGAAAATTCTTGTAATTTAACTCTTTGGAATGATTTTAAAAATAAACATTTTTATTTCTAAGTTTAAAGATTTCAAAAATACAATTTAGAATACTTTCAATTATATATATATATATATATAAGTATGTATGTATGTATGAATGTATATGTATAATATATATATATACAGTCAGTTTCGCTTTTAAGGCACAAACTTTCAACGAAATTTAAGGCACAAAAAAATCTCAAATTAAGGCACAAAATTTGGAATTTTTTTTTTTTTACAATTTATTTTACTAGAATTTGAATTTTGTGCTTTAATTTGAGATTTTAGTGTGCCTTAAATTTCGTTGAAAGTTTGTGCCTTAAAAGTGAAACTGACTGTATATATATATATATATATATTATACAAAAAACTTAATTTTAAAGCAACTTAATAAATCAAAAGCTCAAACTTTGTTATACAGTCAGTTTCACTTTTAAGACACAAACTTTCAACGAAATTTAAGGCACAAAAAAATCTCAAATTAAGGCACAAAATTTGGAATTTTTTTTTTTTTACAATTTATTTTTACTAGAATTTGAATTTTGTGCTTTAATTTGAGATTTTTATTGTGCCTTAAATTTCGTTGAAAGTTTGTGCCTTAAAAGTGAAACTGACTGTAAGTTTAAAAAAATCAAACTAAACTACTCAAATTGGATAAAAAAACTTCTTTATATTCAATTTTGAAAATAATGATTAACTTAAAAAATAAAAATAATAAAAATATTATTTACTTAATTCAAAAAAGATTTCAAAGGCAAACGCTTAAGCAAAATCAAAATAAAACAGCAAAGGCAAAGTCAAACAAAAACGCAAACGCAAAATCAAACAGCAAACGCAAAATCAAACAGCAAACGCAAAATCAAACAGCAAACGCAAAATCAAACAGCAATGGCAAACGCAAAGGCAAAGGCAAAAGCAAACAGTAAACGCAAACGCAAACGCAAAAGCAAAAGCAAACGCAAAATCAAACAGAAAAGGCAAACTAAACACTTTAATCTATTTTTACAATTTAGATTTTTTTTTCAAAAAATAAAAATTTTGATAAAAAAAGAATTTAAAGAAATTAGAAAACACAAGGTAAATATTTTATTAATTTTAATTTAAATTTTTTCGACCGAGATTCTGGAAGTTAATTATGTGTTTGACGTTTTTATGAAACAAAAAAAAAATTAGTTCCTTTGTTATTTTGCCTTTCTCATTAGATTTCAAAATTTAGAGTTAGATCTTAGTATATAACACTACCATCTCTATGTTTAAATGACTCAGATCTGAATCAAAACTTTCAGACAATACATATTTTAAAGTATGAGTCGTCAAAAAATAGGAAGTTTTTTTGTGAACAAGAGATATAAAAACTATGATTAAATTCATTTATAATGTTCTAAATGGGCATATTATTGGAACATATAGTAACAACTAGTCTATTTTTAAGCAATCAAAATTCAAAAGATGTAATAAACTCCAAAATAACCATGTAAGTCAATTCAGACTTTAATAAAATCTGTGGAGTGGCATTTAATGACTCGTGATTATTGTAGTAATGCGATAGTATTCAAATATAGAGTATAAAAATCAAAATGTATACAGTCAGTTTCACTTTTAAGGCACAAACTTTCAACGAAATTTTAGGCACAAAAAAATCTCAAATCAAGGCACAAAATTTGCAATTTTTTTTTTTTACAATTTATTTTTACTAGAATTTGAATTTTGTGCTTTAATTTGAGATTTTTTTTGTGCCTTAAATTTCGTTGAAAGTTTGTGCCTTAAAAGTGAAACTGACTGTAAAATCTTCACATATATTCAATGGAATAGGATCATAGACTCTAAAATTATCTGAAATCGATTTTTAGAATAGAAAATTATGTAAAATATTGGTTTCGGGGTAATAAAAAAATTTTTGGCCAAAACATGGCCATTTCAAATAATTATGGCCAAAAATTGACCATTCCAAGTCTATAGTGGCAATTTAAGCCACTATTGGTCAATTTTTGGCTAATTTTACATAATTGCCGCCATTACGGCGACATTTATGCTTTATTTGCCAAAAATTGACCAATAGTGGCTTAAATTGCCACTATAGACTTGGAATGGTCAATTTTTGGCCATAATTATTTGAAATGGCCATGTTTTGGCCAAGGTTATTTGAAAAAAGGCCAAGTAGGCCATAGTTATTTATACATGGCCTAATTAGGCCCAAAAGAAAATTGTTTTTTTTCATTAGGGACTAGTAAAGTCCCTAATGCAAAAAGAGATTTTAGATCTCTTTTTTTTTTTTTTTTTTTTTTTGAAATTGCCTTCCATTGAAGTGGAAGGCAATTTTTTTAAAAAAGTGGCCTTGTTGGCCATAAAAAATGCCAAATTGGCAAAAAATGGCCTTTTTAGGTCAAAGGGTTTGAAAAATCGCCGTAATGGCGTGATTTTACATAATTGCCGCCATTACGGCGACATTTATGCTTTATTTGCCAAAAATTGACCAATAGTGGCTTAAATTGCCACTATAGACTTGGAATGGTCAATTTTTGGCCATAATTATTTGAAATGGCCATGTTTTTGGCCAAGGTTATTTGAAAAAGGCCAAGTAGGCCATAGTTATTTATACATGGCCTAATTAGGCCAAAAGAAAATTGTTTTTTTCATTAGGGACTAGTAAAGTCCCTAATGACAAAAGAGATTTTAGATCTCTTTTTTATTTTTTTTTTTTTTTTTTGAAATTGCCTTCCATTGAAGTGGAAGGCAATTTTTTTAAAATTGTGGCCTTGTTGGCCATAAAAAATGCCAAATTGGCAAAAAAATGGCCTTTTAGGTCAAAGGGTTTGAAAAATCGCCGTAATGGCGTGATTTTACATAATTGCCGCCATTACGGCGACATTTATGCTTTATTTGCCAAAAATTGACCAATAGTGGCTTAAATTGCCACTATAGACTTGGAATGGTCAATTTTTGGCCATAATTATTTGAAATGGCCATGTTTTGGCCAAGGTTATTTGAAAAAAGGCCAAGTAGGCCATAGTTATTTATACATGGCCTAATTAGGCCAAAAGAAAATTGTTTTTTTCATTAGGGACTAGTAAAGTCCCTAATGACAAAAGAGATTTTAGATCTCTTTTTTATTTTTTTTTTTTTTTTTGAAATTGCCTTCCATTGAAGTGGAAGGCAATTTTTTTTAAAATTGTGGCCTTGTTGGCCATAAAAAATGCCAAATTGGCAAAAAATGGCCTTTTTAGGTCAAAGGGTTTGAAAAATCGCCGTAATGGCGTGATTTTACATAATTGCCGCCATTACGGCGACATTTATGCTTTATTTGCCAAAAATTGACCAATAGTGGCTTAAATTGCCACTATAGACTTGGAATGGTCAATTTTTGGCCATAATTATTTGAAATGGCCATGTTTTTGGCCAAGGTTATTTGAAAAAGGCCAAGTAGGCCATAGTTATTTATACATGGCCTAATTAGGCCAAAAAGAAAATTGTTTTTTTTCATTAGGGACTAGTAAAGTCCCTAATGACAAAAAGAGATTTTAGATCTCTTTTTTATTTTTTTTTTTTTTTTGAAATTGCCTTCCATTGAAGTGGAAGGCAATTTTTTTAAAATTGTGGCCTTGTTGGCCATAAAAAAATGCCAAATTGGCAAAAAAATGGCCTTTTTTAGGTCAAAGGGTTTGAAAAAATCGCCGTAATGGCGTGATTTTACATAATTGCCGCCATTACGGCGACATTTATGCTTTATTTGCCAAAAATTGACCAATAGTGGCTTAAATTGCCACTATAGACTTGGAATGGTCAATTTTTGGCCATAATTATTTGAAATGGCCATGTTTTGGCCAAGGTTATTTGAAAAAGGCCAAGTAGGCCATAGTTATTTATACATGGCCTAATTAGGCCAAAAGAAAATTTGTTTTTTTCATTAGGGACTAGTAAAGTCCCTAATGACAAAAAGAGATTTTAGATCTCTTTTTTTTTATTTTTTTTTTTTTTTTTGAAATTGCCTTCCATTGAAGTGGAAGGCAATTTTTTTAAAAGTGTGGCCTTGTTGGCCATAAAAAATGCCAAATTGGCAAAAAATGGCCTCTAAAGGCCTTATTCAAACGTTTGTTATTTTTTTTTTTTTTTTAGTTTTTTTTTTTTTTTAAAATGATTTAAGCAAAAAATAACAAACAAAAAAAAATTACTTTTTTAATGAGTATTCTACCAAAACAAAAGCACAATACACTCCAAATCCAAAAATCAAAAACCCACTATTAAATGTCAAAAATAAAAAGAAAAATAAAAAAAAAATAAATAAAAAAAAATAAATCTTTAAATCTTTAAGGGATTATTCAAAATACCCAAAATCATTTAAAACCTTTAAAAAACACTGAACTATACCAACTATAGTCTTGGATTACAAATTCAATAAGTTTTTTAATTCAAAAATATTACTTTAATTTTTTTAAATCAATTTTACAAATTATCACAAGTTTAATTATTACTACTTTTTTTTTTACTTTATTATTATCAAAACTAAATTTGATAGAGATTTTTTAATTTTCAAAATTGTTTTTATAAATATTGTTCTATTGATAATAATCTTTAGTGTCTATTTATCTTCAAGATATTTTTATTTTTTGTTATTAAAGACAATTATTACCAACTATACATCAATATATTTAACTGAATGTAATTATTCAAAAAACAAATTAAAAAAAAATTAAAAATGACTTAATTAAAATCAAATAATATTTTTGGATTTTTTTCAAAAAATTGTAGTTTTACTACAAATTTATTAAAAATATAAACACTTTTTAATTTTTTTTAAAAAATGACTTTAATAAAAAAAATTTTTTTTTTTTTTAATTTTTTAATATTTCCATTCTAATAAAAAAAAAATGCTAAAATCGTATTTTTCATAAAATTTTAATTTAGCAAGACTTGCTTAATTTTTCAAATTTAAAATTATTTTTTTACAAAATTTCTTCAAATAAAAATTCAAAAAAAAAAAAAACAAGAAAAATTTAAAAAAAAAAAAAAACTGAAAAAATGAAAAGTTGGTAATATCTGCTAAAATAATGGAGCTACCTATTTCTAAATTTGAAAAATCGATTTTTTTCGAATAATTTTATCATATTTAGCAATCTTATTTTTTCTTAATCTTGATTATCATCAAAAAATGAAAATTTTTAATTTAAACTTGTTTATATATAAATAATTTAAAAACTTCTACTCCTCACACAGAAAAAAATACTTAGTTACCAGCATTTATCCAAATTTTGGTACCTAAAGAAGATTTTTATTTTTTAAAAAAAAATTTTTGAAAAGATTTAAATGTAAATTCAGGTAGCAAACATATATACTTTAATTGATCAAATTAGATATATAAAAATTTTTAAAAAAAAAAAAAAAACTATTAATTTAATTGATCTTCTCAGGAATCGAACTCTGGTTATCACTTTTCAAATTTTGAGATCTTGGTGCTCTATCGCTGAGTTAATGAGTAATTATTTGATATTTTAAAATTATAAAATTCTGAAGATGATAAAATTGAATTATTAATTGAGTAATTTTTCTAATATATTTTTTTTTTGAAAAAAAAACCACAAGTTTTTTACGATTAAAAAAAATTTTTTTTTATTTTCATTGTAAAAAAATTAATAAATTTAAAATTGAATTGAAAAAAACTTATAAATTTTTTTTTTTTTTTTGAAAAAATCATTTTAATAGGAAACTCTAGTAAAATTTTTTTTAATTTTTTAGCATTTTTTTTATATTTTTCTAATGATTACGCTATTAAAAATTTGAAAAAATGAATATTTATATAAAATAAGATGAGGCCTAATAATTTTTTTTTCAAAATATTGTTAATGTGAATTTTTTTTCTGATAAATTAGAAAAAAATGAAATTTTACTAGAGTTTTCCTATTAAAAAAAAAATTTTTTTTTTAAACATTGTTTTTCAGTTAAAATAAAAATAAAAATCATTTTTTTGAGATGTTTAAAAAAAAAATTTTTTTTTCAAAGTTACCAATTTTTAGTGCTTTAAAAAATATTTTGAAAAAAAATTTTTATATACATTTTTTAAAATTTTCAATTTTGAAAAAAGTCAAAAACACCCATTTTAAATACTAAATATTTTCGAACCCACTAACCCTCATAATGTTTAAATTTAAAAAATTCACAAAAAAAATCAAAATAAAAAATTTTTTAAAAAAATTTTTTGTCTATGACAAATAGATTTTTATATTTCATTTTATCAACCAATATTCACAGTAACTTATGTATTTTTATAAATAACTTGGATAAAAGTGAAAAAAAATAAAAAAAAAATTTTTTTTAATCTAAAAAAAAAAAATTCAAAATTAAAAATTTTATAACTATTGTAGTTAAAAATATATTATAAATATAATATTTGAGTAAATCAAAAATGGGAAAATCAAAAGATATATAAAAAAAAATTTCAAAAAAAAAATATTTTTTTAAACCTTCATTTTTTCAATTTTTTTCACCAAAATCATATTTTCGATCAAAAATTACCCTAGTAAGATGATATTTAAAACACCAAAAAAAAATTATTTTTGTGTAAAAAGGTACCTTTTTTAAAAATGAAAAATTCTAAATTTCAAAAAAAAATTTTTTTTTGACAAAAAATCGAAAATTGAGAATAACTTCTAAACTAGAGGATATACAGAGCTCTAAACTTAAAAAATCATCTTTTTAGATTATTTTGATTTTGGAACGATGAGTAATTCGCCCAGAGATCCAATATTTAAAAATTCGATTTTTTTCAATTTATACTTGTGTGGAAGTCGAAAATTTTGAGAGAAAATTTTTGGATTTGACGAAGGGAATTTTTTTTTCAATTTTGTGAAGGATCAGAAATTTTTGCAATGCTATTTTGAAGTCTTGAATTGGTTTTGTGCTTTAAATAATTACAAAAGAGTTTTTTTTGTTGTTTTTTTTGTTCTAACTTTTAAATTTTTTTTTTAATTTGTAAAAACACAAAGCATTTTTTCAAAGGAACACAAAACCATCAAGTGGGATTTTATATTTTGGGTTTGTTGTGTAGAAAGGGCAATTTAGACAACAATTAAAATCCCATTTCCCAACACAAAAGGATCGAAGCAATTACCATTTAAGACTAAAATTTCTCTATTTTACCAATTCATCAAGTTTGTGGTTGAGATTGAATAGCATTACAAAAGTAAAAAATATTAAAGGCACATTTCTAAAGGAATGCTTGTTAAGTTTCTCAAACTACCACCTAATGTTAAACAACCCAATCAGTTGATTTTGAGGTATTGTTACTTTGTTGGGAGAATTATTCTACTAACCCTAACAAAACTCTCAATAAAAGGAAAGGAAATAGAATGGGTTTCAAGATCCCAAAGATCGAAAAAATTCAAAAAAAAGTCCAGAAACCTAATCAATACACTTAGCTTTTAAATACCCAACCAAACAAAATTAACCCAAAAAATTTTTTTCAGCATCAACAAAACCAATTTAGAGACACCAGAGAAGAAAGCAAGGAATTCTTCATTTTTTCAAGAATACTATCAAGATTTGTCAAGAGAAAATAACAAAGATGTTAAATTCAACCTAAAAATGGATTTGCCAAACTCAAAAATTTCCAAAAAAAACACTCTAAATTTTAGAGTTAGCAAGATCTATAAGATCAAGTTTCTTTTAAGCCAATAAATATGTTTCTACACTTAAAAGTAGTATCCACCGAGCATAAAATTCGGATAATCCTTAAAATTAAAAATAAAACACAAAAATGTTTAATATAAAATGATCGATTTTAAGATTGTTTAGGATATATCTCTTTGCTTTTTGATCAAAACCATATTGTTCCTTTGATTTTTCAGGTAATTCCAATTTCAGTAATAATCTACTCCCATTAGTCTTCCTATTCACTTTTTCTTAATTTTCAATAATATCTGAAAACTTTCTCGTTTATTTAGTTGAGGTTTTGTTTGATTTCAACGATTTAAAGTGCTTTGTTTAAAAACAATTTATTGTTGAGAGAAAAATGTTGGACTCAGAAAAATGGTTGGAAAATATTTTTAATTGGGAACATTAGTAAAATTGAAAATCAAATCCTATTTATAACTTGGTGACTTTTATATAAATCCAGGTTTAAATGTGTTACAAGTTCGTTAATCTGTGGTTTGTGTAGAATACTCATTTGAATGGTTGACAACTAAATTAGATCATGTTATTTTAACAAAAATCCAAGTTTTAGTAAAGTTTACTATTAATTCTGAAAAAGGTAATTTTTAAACTAGCTTTAGATTATAAGAGATAAGGTTTTGAAAAAGTAGAATTACATTAATCGTTATTCTAATAAGTAGATTTTTGATATTTTCTTTAGTTATTTCACAAACGACCGAATTTAAAAATTATTTTCAGTAAGGTTCCCAATTAAAAATGCTGTCCAACCATTTTTCTGTGTCCAACATTTTTCTCTCAACAGTTATTAGATTTTTAACCGATATAAAATAAAATGCCAAAATAGAATAAAAGTTAAACCAATTAACATTCCCCAAAGTAGATTAAAACAAACTAACTGAACATTCTATTATGGCGCTTAATTATACCTTCGAAATTAAAAATCTAATAATTTGTTTTTTCAACAAGTATTTTAAATCCTAAAAATCAATGAAAAGCACAACCAAAAAAAAATTCTGTATTTTAATGTTCTTGTAAAATACTAAAAAGTGAAAATACCGACTTTATGTTGGGTACTGTCTTAACTTATAAAAAAAAAATTTTTGAAAAATGGTCTTCTGGAAAAAATAAATTAACTTCAAACAATAATCCATATATTATTTCAAAACGAAACTAACAAACATCATTTAAATCTACTTTCCTTATAGACATTTGATTAGTGTGGTTTTGGAGATCGCAAAATAATTCAATTTTTTGAACATATTTTTTCAATAATTAATCAAAAAAAAACAAAAATACAAAAAGATCGAATTAAATTAAACTCTTATTGTGTTGAATGCTCCATTTTGTCTTTATTTATTTATTTATTCTTTTATTAATTGATCTTACTTTGATTTTTCAGTAATTTTACCAATTAAAAACCTTTTTTCATTTTTTTTCCAGAACTGTAATCAAAAAAAACTTTGAAAAAATTGAAAAAAAAATAGAAAAATAAAGAATAAATTAGTTTCATAATTTAAAATTTACATAAACAATCAAGGATTTTACATACAAAATTGATTTAGTCTAAGTTATATTATTGAATAGTGAATTGTATTCAGTATTTCATCATAATAAGAAATGAAAAAATGTGACCAAATTTTATATTGGATCATGGGTTATAAGATTATGGGCACATGTTTTTTTGCTAATCATCGAATAAATTGAAGAGATTTTTTCACTCTTTTTCGGAATTTTTCTTTTTTGAACATTGTTTTGAAGTATGTAGATTGAAATTGACAACTTGATTATTTTTTGTTAAAATATAAATTAAAGGAAAATAATAATCTGACCAATAGTATTATATGAAATTTTATAATTTTAAAATTCAAAGATAAACAGAATTTTGAAGACATTTTTCGAAAAATCAAAAAATAAATCAGAAAAATATATAAATATGGATAACAAAGAGGAATAACCAATTGACTTTTTCTTTGAATGAGTATAATTACTAATAGTGTTCGATAAAAAAATAGTATGTGTTGAACTATTATGAAGTAACCGAATTTCGAAAAGTAGAAAAATGAGAAAAAAAAAAATTAATTGTTGTTTTTGTATTTTGAAAAATGTTTGAGATTTTTTGTTATATTTTGAAGAAAATATGTGACGATAGAAACTGTGGAATGTATTTCGACTTTTTAAGTTGTTCGAGGCGAATGATATGTAAAAAGTAAAAGTTATGAAAAAAACACCTTTTGAGAAATAAGTATCAAAATTGGTGTAAATATTCATATAAAAATGGGACTCTTAATGTATGGTTCTTTAGCTCAGCTGGAAGAGCGTTAGACTGAAGATCTAAATGTCCCGTGTTCGAGCCACGGAAGAACCATATTTTTTTTATTTTATTCTTTTTAATAAACAACAAGACTTGTTCTTTCTATTTCAATCACTTAGAATTTTTTTCTTTTCTTTACTTTTTATAAATTTGGTTGCAAGATTTTTCAATTTTTTTTTCTCAAAATTTTTTTTTTTTTTTTTTTTGATTATTTTTTTTTCTTCGACTTTTTGATAAACTCAATTTTAACTCCGAAATACAAATAAATAAACTCTTAAGGTAAATTAATTCAAAAAAAGTTCTTTAAAAAGTTTTTAATCAAGTGATAAAAAAAGAAAATAAAATACAAATGATCTTATTTTTGTTCATTTTTTTAATAACTTTTTTTGTTCAATCTTTTTTAGAAAACACTTTTTGATAATAGAATCACATTTTTTTTTAAATTTTAAACTCTAAATTATTTGGCAAAGTTATAATAAATAAGGTGAACAAAATTTAATTAAATTTGGTTTATTGAAAATTTTTATTTGGGTTAAATAAAAAAAAATTTAATTCTTAAGTTAAATAGAAAAACCCAAAAATCTATTGGTTAAAAAAATTTTCTTTGGCTCTAGTATTTTACTTTCCTCTTCTTATATTTATTTGAATTTCTTTTTTTAATTGAGAATTTATTTTTTGTTAAAATTATTTATGTTTGGAAGATGAAAGCTATCATTGAAATAATCGTACTAATCACTATTAGATTATTATGACAATTTTTAGCCTATAGATTTAATGAAATTTTCTATTAATTAAGGGTCGAGTTATTATGGTTAAAAATAATTTTCAGAAATTGAAAAAAAAAAATTGTAATTTTAATGAGTACTTAAGAACTATCTAAAATAAAGTTATCACCATGGGTGTCTTACAAATTAATTCATCTGTGAATTGGACTATATTTCTTGAGATCCAGAAGAACTATAAAATTTCAAAAATTTAGGAATCGATAATTTGGTTAGATCAGGCAGTTAATTGAAGATGGTCGTAAAAACCTATAACCCAACAATGTTTCTTCAAAGTCCATTTTTTCAAAGCTTTTTATTGGAAACTAGGCAATACCACAATTAGCGGAAACATGGCTGATTGTGATGTTTTACTGCCATCTTCCAATTAAGTATCTGATCTCGCTAAATTATCTAGTCCTAAATTTTTGAATTTTTATAGTTCTTCTGGATCTCAAGAAATATAGAGTCCAATTCACAGATGAATTAATTTGTAAGACATCCATGGTGATGACTTTATTTTAGATAGTCCTTCATAAAAATCAACAAGCAACGAAAATAAAGAGTGATTCATATACAAAAATCAACAATCAAAAAAGAGGTCATTTTCAAAAAAAGGCTGATAAAGAGAAACACTCAATTTCAAATTTGAATTGCTAGAATATATAATTTTTAAAATGAAAATTTTTATTTTGAAGTGTCGCTCTCTTTGGTGTTTCTTGAGATCCCGAAGATTTTATTTTTCATTTTTTTCTATTCTCAAAAAAGTTATTATTTTCTGAGGGATCTTAGAAAATACCTACTGTGTCAAATTTTGAGAGTTAAAAAATAACAATAAATTAGATATAAATCGAATTAAATTGATTGTGTACTTTTAGAAAACAATTTGATAGAAATTGAAGAAATTTAACCATTTTGAAATTTAAATATACAATTAATTTTTTTTTTTGAATTTATTATTAATCTTTTTGAAAATGAGAACTGTTTTTCAACTTTTTTTTTTATTTGGAAATTTTGAAAATGAGATCTCAATTTTTTTTTTTTTATCTGAATTTTGTCAATTAAAAGAAAGGTAATTTCAGAAATACCCCTTTTTTTTGGTTTCAAGTAACTATTGGATTATGGAGCAGATCCAGGGTAAATGACAAAACCCTTTATTTGTGAATTTTAAAAAAATATTTTTCATCAATTTTTAAATACAAAAAACACTTTTTGAAATTTTTTCACTGTTTTTTCAAGAACTGTAATTATCAACCAAATTTCATAAAAGATGGGCGAATTTTTTTTTTATTTTTTTTTTTTAATTTTTTCTTATTTTTATTAAATTTTATAATTTGAACAAAATAAATTTTTTTTATATATATAAAAAATATTAGACTAATTTTAGAAATAAACTAAATTTCATAATAAATGACCATTTTTTTTTTTTTTTTTTAGAACTTTTTGTAATTTTATTTTTAGGCGAAAAACAAATTTTTCTAGTGTATAGAACTGAATTTTAAAATAGTAATTTTTTAAATTATAATAGATAAATTCAATTTAAAAAAATATATATTCTCAAAATTTGATTTTTAATATGCCAATGATTTTGAAATGGAGTTTATTTTTTATCAATTAAAGGAGAAAAAAAATTAATTATAACAAAAAAAATATTATTTTTTTAGAAAATTAGATGTTTAAAATTCAATTGTATTGAATATTTAAATTCTATTAGTTTTAAATTGAATTCTTAAGAATTATTGGCTTTTTGAATGAAATCTTCTCAAAACAAAGTTACTGGGTGATCATAAATCAAGATAAATAAAAAAATTAAAAATGAAAATAGTTTTTAAAATGTTAAATATCAAAATACTAAATTGTGATTTAAAAAAAAATTAAAAACATTTCCAACAATCATTTTTTAAAATTACTTTTTGAATTTAATTTGAAACATCAATTCTGTTCAAATAAAAATAACCTAGTAACCCTTTTCAAATTCAAATCACTAAGTTTCATTAAATTTATAAACTTATTATTTCTCATTGGTCTTAAAAAGATTTTTTATTTAATCATCCCAATTTATTAATATTTTTGACTATACGAAAAACATTTTTTCATTTCTTAATCAGAAAATAGTACATATGTATAAAAATTATTTTATTAATTTATTATGTTTTTTTACAATAATTTACAAATTTATCTAAAAAAAAAAAAAGTTGAATATTTTGGATTTATTTTTTGTACTTGTGTACGATTAAACGAAAAAATGTAATTGATCTCCAAGTTATCATTAAAAAACATAATTTGAAAAAGGTAGATTCCAAAAAATAATCTTAAAATTATTCAAGAAATTAGGTTTGATAAGAAAGGTGAAAGTTTTTTTGGAAATAACAATTTCTGAAAATTTTGTTGGATTGATTTTTCTGAGAATAGAATTGTTAAGAGACTAGTAAACTAAAAAAATCCAATAGTAAATTTCAAAGGAATACAAAAAATTATCTTCTCTTGAATTTGAGAAACCAAAGTATAAATCTGATTACTACAATAGCAAACTAACTTTAAATACTACTTTCAGAAATGAAACATCTTTTTTAAAAGTTTAATGCTTTTTTTGAATATTTATATTAGTTAAAAATCCAACTGATTTCAAAATTATTGTGATTAAAAAAATACTTACCCAACAACTAAGCTAAATTTCAAAAATAGGGGCAGATTTTCCATGAGGAAAAAAATTTGTTTAATTTTTTTTTTTTTTGAAATATAATGTATTTTCTTCAAGTGTTAAGATAAAATAACCAATATAAATTAATATATAAAAATATAGTGTAATCATATTATTTTTTGAAAGACAAATGAAAAAAAGAATAAAATAATAATAATAAAGTTTGTCACTAATTTTGAAATTTGACTTATAATCCGTGTTTCCAAATAAAAACCATACTTTTTTTTTTCTTTTTCCAATGCAACATTCAATTAGTAACACAGTAGTATACCTGATTTCAATTCATTTTTTATGGTAAACTCGGCAATGATTTTAGTAAAAATCAAATAAAGAATGAAATTTGTTCAGAATTTTCTGTAATTTATTTTTAGTTTTTTTCTTTTTTTTTGAAAGAGAAAAATTTCCTAAAAAATTAAAGGTTTATTTTTTAAGATATATCTTTGTAATTTGATCTTAAATTTTTAGAATTTCTTATTTTAATAATAGAACACAAAGAAACCAAGACCATATTTACTTTGGGTTTCTGATCAATTTCTTTTATTACTAATGTATAAGTCTTTGAGAATAAAAAAGACGCTTTGTATTTTGAAACATCAATTAAACTTTTTTGTATTAATAATGTTGACATAAAGCTAGAGTAAAATAATTTTGGTATTAAGTAAAATAATTTTTTTAAAATAATATTATAAATTAAGGTTGGTTAAAACTATTTTTTTCTTTTGATCGAGGTAAATATTCAAAAATCTGGATAATTTTTTGTTGAATTATTTTGATAAAAGTGTAAAATAATTTGAGTTTAAAAAAGAAAAGTAAAATTTGATTTATTAGATATAGATAATGACTATTTTGAGGTTTGAGATTTTCAAACAAGAAGGTAATATTCAAAAAAAAAAAGAAGAAAAAATTTTTGTATTAGAATAAGAATTTTAAAATATCTATATAAAAAGGGAACTCAAAATGTATGGTTCTTTAGCTCAGCTGGAAGAGCGTTAGACTGAAGATCTAAATGTCCCGTGTTCGAGCCACGGAAGAACCATATTTTCTTTTTTTTTTATTCTTTTTAATAACAACAAGACTTGTTCTAACTATTTCAATTACTTTTAGATTTCTTCTTTCTAGACTATTTATAAATTTGGTTGATCTTTTTCAATTTTTTTTTTTTTATAATTTTTTTTTTTTTTTTTTGAAAAAAATATTCACTTTTTGATCTTTAATTATTCGAATTTTATTTTCAAATAAGGAACAATAAAAAACTAATTGTTCAATTCTTTTTTGATTATTACAGGTTTCTTTTATCATTTAAGAGATAGGTTTTCTCGAAAAATGATACTCACTTTTTGTTTTGAAATACCACTTAAAAAATTTTTTCACGTATATTTTGACAACATTTATATAAAATCCCATTCACAACATTTTGACGTTTACACATTAAAATCCCTATTATTATTAAATCTCGATAAATTTATTATACTTTCAGAACCAGATTCAGATTTCGAAAACCTTTTTTAGAATAATTCGTTTTGAAATTGCTGATACATTTCAAACTAAGTTGTCAACTTATTAAATAAATACAAAATTAACAATACTTTACCATATACCCATGATAATATTTCTTCTCATTTCAAGGGATTGAAGGCCTGAATGAAAAATTAATATTACAAAGTAACTTGTTAAATTATTTATTGCAAAAATCAATAATAGAAAAAAAAATACAACATTTTGAAATTTAAAAATAAATCAAAAAGTCTAGCTATTGAAATACAACCCTTCTTTTATATTATATTTCCAAAATTGAATTATTTTTTTCAAATATTGGTGGTATAGTCACAGAAAAAACCCAAAATACTCAAAAATTGGAAAGATTTGATTTTTTCTATGTACACCTTAAATTATAATGAATAATGTTTAAAATGCTTACAAACTTTTTTTTTTATTTTAATGTTACTATGTAAGGGAAAAACTCTTAATGTTTACAATCCCTGAAAAATCAAAAATTACCTCTTTTAACCACTATTAAAATAACAATTAATAATAAAGATAAGATCAATCAGCTAAGAACCAAAACAGCTGGTCAACACATCCTACTATAAGAGAATCTTTTTCAGAAATTTCGGAGATAGTCAATCTTTAATGTTCTAAAATTTTAAAAAAATTTTTCATTTCTCAATACTCTTAGTGTTTTTTTTTTTAAAAGTAAATTGGTTTTGAAAACCATTAAATATTAACAAATTGTACAAAAATAATATGTTATATAACCCAAGGTACCCGATCTAAAATTTTTCAGAGAAATAAATAGTTTTCAAAAGAATTCATATAGAATTTTTAAAAAAAAATTATGTTCAAGAAATTTTGGAATTATAATTTCTAAAGTAGTGTATTATTGGATTTAGAAAATCACTACTCAAAAGTGGTTTTTATTTGCTCATTCTAAAAAGTGTGTTTTCAAAATTAGGTTTTTCTTTAATTACTTCTTTTATTCTACAAAAAAAAAAAAAAAAAAAAAACTATTATAAGTTTAAATGAATAATGTTGGAAAAGAGTAAAAATGCCGAAAATACTATAAAATGAAAAACATTTGAATTTTATCAAAAATAATTAATAATAAAGTTTTCAAATATTTTTAAAATATTTTGTTGAAAAACCAAAATATCTTCACAAATCAATTAAAAATTAAACTTTAAAACACAAATGAAGATTCCTTAGTGAACTTTCGAGATGCAATTATTTTTTTCACCAAGAATTTAACCGTCTTTTGAATGTTATAGTTAGTAAAGTGTCACGTGTTTACTGATCCCTTGGTTTTTTATTTAATTTAAAGGTTTAAAAAATTAATAATTGTTGGTTTTTTTTTTTTTTTTTTTAGTTAAAGTACAGTATGTTCAAAAATACATTATTTCTATTCTCTTTTTTTTTTTTAAAAAAAAATAATAATGCTTTCGGTACAAAGTCTGTTGTTTTTTTTTTTTTTTTTTTTTTTGATTCGTACTATGTGTTCAATAGCCCCTGTTTTCTCATTTTTTTATGTTTTAAAAAAAATATGTTTTACTGAAATCAATGAATTTTGTTATTTTTTATAAAGTAGTATTTATTTTTTCTTAAAGAATTATAGTTATTAATTATTTTGGGTTTTATGTAAAAAAATGAACTTTATATTGAATTACAAGGTTAGTGAATAATACTCTTTAAAAATGAACTTTTTTAAAAAAATCTGAAAAACAATCCAAAAAAATGTAAATTTCAATATTATCTTGAAAAAATAGATGCACTTAAGAACCTAAATAATAATAAAAAAAAACATTACAATTTTGGACTCAAAGAAAAAAAATACCGTCAATTCCATTTTTAAGGTACAAACTTCAACAAAAATTAAGGCACGATAAAAATCTCAAATTAAGGCACAAAATTCAGATTCTAGTAAAATAATTTGTAAAAAAAAAAATTTCAAATGTTGTGCTTTAATTTGATATTTTTATTGTGCCCTAAATTTTGTTATAAATTTATAACTTAAATTTGAAACTGGTAGTACTAAAACTATTTAAATCTTCTGAAAGATAATCAAATGCTAAAATAAAGAATATAGAATATTTTGTAGTATTTGATTTTTTTTTTTGTGCTTTTGTCAAAATAATGTGTACTGGGAGGATTAATTTATGTTTCAAAAAAAAGGAGTGTTTTTTGGGTTATAGAAGATTATTACGTTAAGTTGTCAAAGAAACTGGTATTAAACCCTTTCATAATTATGTTATCGATTTTTGATGGTTTTATTATTTGAAAAGAAATTATAAAAGTGAAGGATCAAATTAGAAGATTTATTTCCAAAAATTGAGAAAAAAATCTTTGAGTAAATTTTTATCTAAAAAAAACGAAAAATTTCAATAAAATTTAGATAATTATGAAAAATATTGAACAAATTACATTAATAATAAAAAAATATATATATAATATTAAGATTTTACCTTCAAAATTGAGTTAAACTTAGGTATACTAATGATGTGAGAATTAGGTTTTCTATTTAAATAAGAATAAAAAAACAAACATAAAGTATATTTTGAAAAATAGATTATAGTCGTTTTGTACACATTATTTTGATAATTCTAAAATAAAATTACAATATTTTATCTTTTATAAAAGTGTATGAACTTTAAATTGAGCACATGTACAGTCAGTTTCACTTTTAAGGTACAAAATTTCAAGGAAATTTAAGGCTCAAAAAAATCTCAAATTAAGGAACAAAATTTGTAATTTTTTTTTTTACAATTTATTTTTACTAGAATTTGAATTTTGTACTTTAATTTGAGATTTTTTTTTGTGCCTTAAATTTCCTTGAAAGTTTGTGTCTTAAAAGTGAAACTTACTGTATTGAAGAACCACCTAATGTGAAAAATGAACTTTTTTATAAAAAAGATGAAAACACTTGAAAGTTACCAAAGTACAAAAATATTTGATCCACTTTACTTTTTATCTTTCCAAAAAGTATTTTTTAAAACTATTTTACTTTTAAATAGATAATAAAAATCCCTGATTATATAACAATTATACATTATGCTACAAGTAAAAAAGGTCTTTAGAGCTTATATTTATAAAAAAAAACTATTCAATCAACGACAACAAAAAGTAAATTCTGAAAAACAACCATAATTTTAACAAAATTTATAAAATAATATTAAACCCTTTAATAAATAATAAAATGAAAAAACACATATTATTACACATATTTTTGTAGATTAATTTAAGTTAAATAAATAAGCAAAGTTTATCATTTGTAAATATTTCTTTAAGAGCAATAAAATGTATTTCAAGACTTCAATGTCATTTATGTTAAGTAAACATTTTAAAACATAAAATTTTGTGGTTTTTTCAGAAAAAAATCCAATTTTATTAAATAATTATTCAATTTTCTCGAGATACAAATTGTAAATTTATCTTCAAAGGTATAATTCACTACAAAGACTTACTTTTCATTTCTTAGTGAAATATTCTAGATTTTATGATAATTGTGCATATTCTGTTATTTTCCAATTAATATGCAAACATTTTTATTTCAATTTCCAAAATGAATATTATTTATTACTGCTACAATTAAAATTATCAGAGTAAAAATTTTGTCTTAGGGTTCAAAAAGGAAGTTTCTATTATTGCCTAAAAATCATTTCTAAAAGATGTTGTAAAGATCTTTGGCATTTCTTCAACTTGTAAATTAGAAAAATATTTTGAAAGGTTACTAAAAATTTTCATTTTTTAATTGGAAAATAATGGTCTACTTGAAGTTAAAGTAATAGGTAAAAGATTTAAGAGGGGCAAAAATAACTTACCAAGTAATTATAACATATTTTAGAATTAGAAAAATGTTAATTTGAATAAATACAAAGATCTTCCAAAAAAAAATACAATCAATTTGGAAAAATAAATCAAATAAAAGAAATTAATTCAGTGATCAGATCAAAAAATATATTTACTTTTGGTTTTATGTGATTGGTGGGTTGACTGAACATTTCCATCAACAATACTTGTTATTTAAGGAATAATACTTGAATCCTAACTTATTATCATATTGGATTTACTAACACTGCAAATACCCGCTTTAATAGAAATCATTAAGTCTATTCTTTATTTTTAATTCTCTGAGTAAAAACATTGTTTGGTATAATCATTTTTTTAAAAAACTTCCATTTAAATTCAAAATATTTGATAAAAAGGTTTAAAGATGTTGAAAAAATACATGGCATGAAAATAGTCCCGGCCAAGGTTTTTGATTGTGAATATTTGAAAAATTGCTGATTAATTTTTTTTATTGAAACCAAATCCTTTTTTAAAGAATCAAACTTTTTAAAATTGTAACTCACCCACTGATTAGAAAAGTGATTATTGAAATAAAACTTGTTCAAAACACCATTTAATCAATCAAAAAACATTTGAAAATTAAGATTTTCCAAACTCTATACAAAATCTCTCTAAAAAAAGGTTAATTTTCAAAAAAAGTTGATCTACATATGCTATCAAACTATTATTTGAATATTCTAGAGACATCCCATCGACAGGAACTTTAGGTAGGTTTATTACTAGGCTCATAAAAAAATTTTGGTTATTTATATAAAGGATTTGATTGTAAATATTTTTATTTAAACAACAATTTTACTAATAATCACAATTAAAAAGCTTGTCCAAGATTATTTTCATATATGGTATTTTTTCCCTTCTATAATATAAAATGATCGTTCTAAAGATTGTTTATCATTTCTTTTTTTTTTTTTTTTTTTTGATCTAAGCCAAGATTGTATCTTTTAAATTGTTAAGTAAGTTCAATTAAAATAAGAGTCTAATACCAGAAGTCATCTTTTTCAATTCTTTTCTAATTTACAATTATATCTGAAAACTGTCTTATTTATTTAGTTGTGGGTTTGATTTTTTTGAGTATTCAAAGTGCTTTGTTTATAATAATTTAGTAGATTTTTTTACAACATTTAATAAAATGCCACCGTAAAATGTTGAGATAAGAACAAAAGGTAAACGATTTACGATTTCTCCAAATAGGTAAGACAAAGCAAATTAACATTCTATTTTTTCATTTAATTGTAATTATCAAGATTTCAAAGATTATTTGTTTGAAAATAAAACGATCAAAATTTTCATTCAGCTTTTCAAGTCAAAATGATATATAATCCAATTAAAATTTCAAATTTTTAATAATCTAAAAGAAGCTTAAATTTTTAATTTCCTTCAGAATTGGGAACTTTGATGATTTACTGTTAATTGCAAAATAAAAAGAGTAAAATTTTCATTGAGCTTTCCAAAAAAAATAATCAAAGAAGGAAATAAAATAAATCATTAAAATCCCCTATTCTACTCAGAAAAATTAATAATTTAAGCTTCTTTTGAGAATTAACAATTTGAAAAGTTCCCTGTTTTTAAAAACCTTATTTGGGAAATCTGAATGAAAATTTTGAAAAATTTTTTGGAAAACAAATAATAAATTGTTTTTCATCGATTTCTTTGAATTCTAAAAAGCAACTATACAAAAACTAATGAAAAAAATGTTGTTTTCTCATCTTCTTTCAAAATCTACAAAAGTGAAAATTTTGGCTATATGGTGGATACTCCCTTAAGGAATTATTCCATGAATATTGTTTTTTTCTTTGTTTTTTTGGTTAGGTTTTGTTTTAAAGAAGGTTACTAATTATGGCTTGTGTTTTTACTTTTTTTCATCTTGAACTCAGCTTGTGAGGATTGGTAAATCTCAAAAAGTGAACCAACCCTCCTGTAAAAGTTTAACCTCAAAAGTATTTTAACAATCTTTAAAAAGATTAATAAAGGAAAGAATTAATAATTAATCTGTTTGGGAATTGGAACAATAATTGCCAAATGTGGAATAAAGCTCGTTTTCTGAAAGATACGTAATTGATCTAAAAGTTTTGCTTTAGAAGATTTTTTACACAAAGAAAAGTCATTTTTTTTCAATTATTATATTGAACAAACTTTATTTTGTATTCTCCTTTTTTTTCTAATTTTTTTTTTTTTTCTGCGCTTTCTCTTTTGATTAAATTTTGATTTTTGTGAAACGATGACATCCGATGCCGCTCCAGTCGTAATACACAATAGTGTTTGACGACATCATTTCTATTCAACTGATCAACAAACTTCAAAATTTAATCTTTTTTCATTCCTCCTTTACTTTTTTTTTTTTTTTTTTTCTTCCTTTTCTTTTCTTTTCTTTTCTTTTTTTCTTCTTTATTTTTTGTTGTTCTTATGATGAAGCAAATTTACAGAGAAACTTTCTATGAGAGCATTAATTATCTTGAATTTTTAATGTGAACCCACTTATAGTTTGTTTAATTCTTAAAGTTGATAATTACCTAAACTGACTAACTATCACGATAGGCAGTCTGAAGAACAATAATTTTTTGATATTTAAAATTTGACTGAATTACGTTTTTGTTTTGGAATCATTTTGCTTTTTTTTATAATTTCAAATTTTTTTAACTTTGTTAAAACGATGACATCCGATGCCGCTCCAGTCGTAATACACGATAGTGTTTGACGACATCATTTCTATTCAACTGATTGACAAAGAATTTAAATTTGAATCTTTTTGTTTTACTCCTGTACTTTTTTTTTTTTTTTATTACATTTCGTTTCT
Organism: Anaeramoeba flamelloides; assembly: GCA_027625915.1. Classification (NCBI taxonomy): domain Eukaryota; family Anaeramoebidae; genus Anaeramoeba; species Anaeramoeba flamelloides. Next base: position 361,653 of record JANTQA010000008.1, read on the forward strand.
TTTTGGAATTTGTATTGTTAGAAAATGTTTTAAATTTTAATTTGTTAAAAGAGTATCCTGATGAAAATAATCAAAATGATTAAGTAAATCAAATACCACATCTTTTTATTAATTGAGATAAAAGCCTACCATACCAACCTTTCGACAAAAACTTTGAATGGTTTTCGAATTTAAAGACAAAAATAAACTTTTGACGAATAATCTAATTAATATCTCAATATTTAACAATTTATTTTAAGATCAAAGTAATATTACAGCCGTTCCGACCCTACTGTAAAATTTTTACAATACTGATAAATTCAAATAAATTTAATAAAATTTTTCTTTAATTTCTCAATGAACTTAACTTTGAAAATAACTCAAGAGAAAGAATCTTTTTAAAGCACAGACAATTTTAGAAAGTTTTTTAACATTGAAGAAAGTATTTTATTCTTTTAAAAGCTTGTGTAAAACAATTTGTAAACTGGAAAATGAACTAAAAATTTTTTGATATTTATTTGAATTTATCAGTATCAAATTTTGATGTTGATATATATTTTTAAAAACCTAAAAATAGGTTAATAAAGCTCATATTGAAAAAAAAAATTCATAAACTGTTATGATTTGAAAAATAATCTTCGTTTATGATCAAAAAAAATTCATTTTTTGAAGAGTAAATCTTTGTGATTTCTCATTGATTTCTCAATATTTAAAGCTATTTTGATCTCTAAAAAATTTATTTTTTGATTTACAGTATTTTGAATATCAACAAAACAGAAATAAAATTTTAAAAAGTATTTTTGATTATTCTTTTTTTTTTAATTTTTCCTATTGAATTTTTATAGTGAAAATTCAATAATCTAAAAAGATTTCTTGTTATTTGATTAAAAAAAAAAATCAGATTTTTTGGGATTAGAGTCAACATCTGAGCTGTATAATATTTAAATATATTGTTATTGGGTGTAAATCAGATGAAGTCATTCATATTTCAAATGTCTCAAAAATCCTTTAGTAAAATAGAAATATTTGTATACAGTCGGTTTCAAATTTAAGTTACAAACTTTCAACAGAATACATGGAAAAAAAAAATCTCAAATTATGGCACAAAATTTGTAATTTTTTATTTACAATTTATTTTAAGAGAATCTGAATTTTGTGCCTTAATTTGAGATTTTTATTGTTCCTTAATTTTCGTTGAATTTTATGCCTTAAAAGTGGAACTGACTGTAACTCACCAATTTGAAGTAATTCGTGCTTTCTTAAAAAAATTCAACTACAGCTGTTCCAAGGCTATTGTGGAATTTTTTCAATATCAAATTTTGGTGTTGATATAGATTTTTAAAAATAAGAATATAAGAATAATAAAGCTCAAATTGAAAAATATAATTTCCAAAAAGAGTTGATATAAACAATAAACTTGTGATGTAATTGTAAAAAAAATTTATTTTTTTACAAACAAATTTGTTTGGTTTATCAAAGAATTTTCAATGTTTATGTTCGTTTTGTATTATGAAAAGTTATTCTGTGAAAATGAGAAAAAATTCTTGAATATTGGCTCTTTTCGGAATTGTTTTTTCAATTTGAGCTTTATTATTCTCATACCCCTAGATTTTTAAAAATCCATATCAACATCAAAATTGGATATATAAAAAATTTCAGAGTAACTTTGGATAGACAGTATATCAGAAAAAAATCTCAATTTCTCCACAAATTTATACAATGAGTCATCAATATTTGGAACCAAAAGTTTAAAAATAACTTTCTTAAATTTGTTTTGAAAAGTATATTCTTTGCTAAAAAATTCAATTTGTTCAAAAAAATTTAATAAATTAAACATGAGATTATTTTAACAAATAATTTTGACAAATTGGAAATATATTGATAACACAACCGACTTTTGAAAAAACCCAAAAAAAATTATTCTTTGTATTTTTGTGTCGAAGAATATGAGTTAACCTTGAAATTAATAAATTGAAAAAATAGTTACTTTTGGATAATTCTAAATATTGACTAAACCCCATTTCAGTCAAAGGGATGAAAAAAATTATTTTTTCAAAGATTAATAATTTTTTATAATTGGCCTTAAATGCACAAATAAAAATTAAATAGGTAGAGTAACAAAATAAATTAAATAGTAGTTGATATCCACTTGAAATAAAACTAAAAAATCCATAGATTTTCTTAAATATGGAAAAACCGAAAATTCCTTAGGAAAACAATCGAGAAAAAAAACAATACTCATTTTGATCTCCTATTGAAGATTTCCAAAAAATTCCCAAAACAATCTTATTTCTATACAATCATTTTAACTATTCCGATAACATTATAATAGCAGGTTTTTACTTTGTGACTATCGATCTTGCAATAAAAAAAATCGAAAAAAAAAATAAAAAATCAAAAAAAAAAGCAAAAATGTCAATAAAATGGGAAAAAATGATTTCAATTTTGGGATTTCAAAATAAATTTTTTCTTCTAATATCTATCAAAACACATCAAACACACATATTTTACTCCATTACAACCGGGCCATTTTGACTGGAAAATGGATTACAATTCAGATGATTTATCGAATTAGGAACACTCATGTTTAACAATCTTTATACTCTATTACATAATTACATTAATATATTTTTTATTATGAGTATAATTGTTTTTGATCATAATTCAAAATAATCAATTTTTCAAAAAAAAAAATTCAATACAAAATAATAAAAAATAACAAGAAAAAAACTAAATATTTTTTTTTTTAATGAATTGGTTTTAAAAAAAGTTTTTCAACAAATTTCAAATATTTTTTTAAAAGTATATTTTTATGAATTCGAAATGGGAAATTCATAAAATAATGGTCATTATCAAGTAAATGTGATAATAAATTTATAATTTCGCTTTGATTGGGTTTTTTTATTAAAATTTCATTTCTTCTGATCAAAATTAGATTATTTATTTGAATTAGAATTTTTTTAATGGGCTTAATTTGATTGTTGAAAAGGAATGATTGTTGTCGATCTGTATTAATTTTTTTTGTTTCATTTTTTAAAATAATTAATTGGGTTTTTAATAAATTTCTTTCATAAAAGAGTTCATAAAGATTCATTTTTTCAAATGTTAAATTTCTTTGCTGTGTTATTCTTAATTTTTTAAATAATTGTAAATATTGTTGGATATATATTTGAATTCCCATTGAAAAATCAATTTGTGAAAAAGAAATTGGCAATAATAAAGTTTTTAATTTTAAATATTTTTGTACTTGAAAAAGAATTTTTTGAATCATTTTCACGTTGTTCTCATCATTATTATAACCATTGTTATTCTTTATTTTTAATTTTTTATTTAAAAGTTTTTTTTTTTCTTCCTTAATGCTTTGCTGTTGAATTTCCTGCTGATAGGATGGGTGAAGTTTTAATAATCCATGAACATGTTCTTTTTGGAAAATTTGTAATCTTAATTTTTCATTATTATTTTTCCCATTTTCAAATAGATCCTTTTTTTTCCCTTTTGTTCTAATATAATTTTGATATTGAATTTCAACAATTATTATTCGATAAATAATAACATATTCATTAAAGGTAAAGGTCTCAAATTCAAGATCATTTGCTAAGAGGTGTGTAATCACCCTTTTCCTTAACCGTAATAATTTTTCATGTTTAATATCAAAAAAGGCAAATAAAATTGATAAAAATCTAATTCTATTTGAAGCTGATTGTATATTTAATTTTTGTTCAGGTTTGGTGCTTTCTAGATTGATCTTAAATTGTTGTTTAATGTTGAAAAGATTTGATAAGGGTTGGCTAAACGTTTTGACAAAAATTTCTCTGATTTTACCTTTCTAAAAAAGATTTTACATTTGGTAATAATAATTTAGAATTCAAGAAATTAATAATTAAAGGCAAGAGAGAAAAAAGAATTAATGAAAAAAATTATTTATCACCAACAATTTGAAATTTTTTTTATTTTTTTCATATTTTTTTTTTTTTATATGTGTGTAACGAAAGTCTTGGTAATAAATTATATTTGATTCAAATGTATGTTTTGCTTTGTTATATTTTTCAAAATAAAGAATTACCAAAAAAAGAACTACATTTTTTTTGTTCATTTCAAAAATATTTTGTTTGTAAGTGAAGCTATATTCGTAAATTGGCGAATATATAGTTAAGAGAAATATTAATACTGATTGGGTAAGAGGCTGATTGTTTGTGTTTTTGAAATTATACCCATCAAAATATTTCCAAAAAATGAAAAAAAATAATCATTTTTTTTTTTATTATTATTGAAGAAGTGTAAATTTAACTCTGGTTATCCTTTTATACTTTAATTTCCTCAAATGAAATTTAAGCGTAAAACCATAGATTTCACAATTATTAATTAATGAAAATAATTTCAAACCATCTTGGTTTAAAATTAATCCATTAAGATTATTTTTTTTAATTTGTTTTGAAATATTAATTTATTAACTTCATCGGAAGGACCTACCCATAAAAAATGATCAATATTTTCTATCATTTTCACCCGTTCATATTTTAAACATCAATGTCAAACTTTATTTGTATTTCTTATTTATATAATAGTATCTATTGAAGCAATTAACAAACAAACTGGATTTTAGAATTGTTAAACTTGAAGGATAACTTGATTATTTTTGTGTTTTAAATAAATAATTTTGATTTTTAATTATTGTTTAAAATATTTTTGAGGGGTATCGTCAAGTGCCGAAGTGTGCACATATTTTCCAGAGTTTAAGAAATAAAAAGAAAATTTCTTTTTATTTCTCAAATTAAAAAAAAGTTAACGGTTATTTTTCAGAATTCAAAAAAATAGAGAAAAAACAAAAGATTTTCCTCAATTTTTTTGAATTCTGAAAAACCAAACTTCAGTTTTTATGGAATCGTTTTTTTTTTTAAAAAAAAGTTTAATGAAAAATACGTGAACTTTTAGTACTCACTCTTTATTCAAAAAAAAAAAAATAATAATAAAAATATTTTTATCGTTTTTTCCTTCTGTTTGGATTTTTATCAAGATTAAACATTTTGGAAATAATTTTTTATAAGATCAAAAAGTAGAAAATAAACACCAATTTTCAAACGTTTAAAGTATCATATAAAATTGAGATTAGAAACGTTTGTACCCTTTATTTAAGTAATTTCAGACAAACAATCAAACTAATTGTATTGATAATATATATATATATATATTAAACTCAAACATTTTATTTGAGAAAATTAAAACAAATAAATTTTGATCAAAACAAGATAAGAAAGTGATTGTCTCTCAAAAAAGTTTAGTATAGTACTGTAGTTGATGTGGAAAGATTTTGGAGAATTATTTAGGGTTTTTAGTCAAATTTGGAAAATTTCATGATCTTCGTTTTTTCAATTCTAATTGGGTGAAATGATTTGTATTTTACTAATGAGTCTAACATTAGAAATGTTATTAGAAGTTATTTTCGAACACTTTAACTATTTTTTTTTGAGACGTTGTAAATCCCATAAATCCCAAAATACTGCTCGTCTCAACTGTTAACCTCTTAAAACAAATTATTAATCCTAATAACCAACAAAAAAAAAAAGTTCTTCATTTATTCCTTAAATGTTGGAAATTGAATAAATTCACATTTCTTAGATTAAAAACAATACCGAAATAGAAACATTGTTTTTTTCTTTTAGTTTCGAAACAAACCAATCTCGTTTTTTAAAAAACAATAAATTGTTTGATCTGTTTTTTTCTTTAGAAAAAAGAGATTAGATACACTTATAAGTAGAATTTCAAAAAGAGAATAAAACCATTTTACAAAATTTAAGAAAAAAAAAACATTTTTTTTTTACTCAGTTAAATAAAGAAATTTTAGAAGGATGTTCATAATCAGTAATTGTTAAGAACACACAAAAGATGCATGCATGATTTTATTTTTGATCGTCTTTTTGGATGTTTCTTAACAATTGTTGAATAAAAGAGGATAAATAGAGATTATTGAAAAGTTGAATGATGTGATTTATTCTGGTGGAATTTTAAACCAAAGTTTGTCTACAATGGAACCAATTCAAAATTTAATTTCAATGTTTTCAATCATTCAGTTGGGAGAAAAAGAAGTTTTGAAAAACAAGATATCCAAAGTACCATTGAAAAATAAGTTCTTCAAAGTATCAGTAAAAAATAGTAAACAATAGGTTATTAGTTTTTTATTATTTTTTTTTATTTTTTTTTTATTCTTTGAGTTAGATCCTGAGTTGAAAAAATACATAGCAACTCATATTGTTTCATTTGTTCAACAACCCCCCTGTTAAAATTCCTGGTTTTGGATCTCCTTCCAGACTCAAAATATGATATTGCTCATGAGCTGGGATGATATTAATCGTCGTTCTTCGAACTCCTCAATATCATCTTATATCACTTCGAACAATATCATAATTCTCATTCTTACAGGTCAAACTCGTAGCATAACAAGGTGATTGTTTCCAAATAGAATCAATAAACATCATTATTAAGTCTCGATAAATGATGAATAATAATTTGGATATTTAAATAGTTTTATTAGAATTATGTTTACAAAAAGTATTTTAAAAATAAAATTTACACTTTTTTTTTTTTTAGAATAGTTTATTTGTTGTATTAATGATAGTTTAAACAGCAAAAATTACTTTTATTAAAACAATTTTTGAGACAAATTTTATAGATTTGAAATTTTCAATAAAATTACTTATGAATTAATACATAACTTGTAATTCTAAAATTAAGTCTGAATTTTTTTATTTTTATTTTTATTTTTCTATTTTATTGGGTTTTTGTTAATATTGCAGACAGTTCAAATAAAAGAAATTTGGGTTACTGGTAAATAAAAACAATACATGCACGTTAGAGAAGAAATAGTGATTTAAGGGATCAGTACTCTACTACAACAGTCAAAATTTTAAAAAAATTTATTTGTGATATTCTCTACAAGCAAAATCATGTCTATGTCAAGTTACAAAAAATTCTGATCAACTAAAAAACCCAAAAAAGAATATTTTTTTGGTGAGATCAATTTTTTTTTTCCATTTTTTCTGAAAAAGAATACATTTAAATTCATTTAATTTCTCATAATTTAACAAGTTTTTACCCCTTTATGGCAATTTTGATCATTATTATACTATAACATTTCTTTGTTACCAGTAATATAAATATAAAGACTTTTTTTTTTTTTGAGATAAAAATTTTGGTTAACCAAAAAAAATGATATTTATTCAACTGATTGAAAAATAATGGTATTGCTTTTCAGAAGAATAGTTATAATCATTAAAGTTTCCAAAGCCATTTTCAAATTTTACTCAGAGGAATTGTGTTTTTGTTCTAAGATATAATTCGATTTTTCAATATAAAAATATCTTCAGGATATTTGGGAATTAAGCAATATTTTATCCTCAAAATTCAAAATCAATTTTTTTCTTACAAAAATGATTTAAATTGTTATAGTGATTTTTGTGAATAAGACCAAACAATTTGTTAAAAAAATTGTTTGCCAATTTTTTTTCATTTTTTGAAAAACAAGAAAACGACTATTTTTAAAACATTAAAGAATAAAAAAAAATTATTTGCATATTTGATCTCAATTTATTTGATAAACTTTTGTTAAGATTCTATCAAATATTAATTTATTTAACCACCTCTACATCAATTAGTTTTATTTGCTGAGATTATCATTGAAATATTAATAATTAAAAATAATAATCAAATAAAAAATTTTCTTTCAAAATCAATACTTTCAAACATAAAACGAAAAATATGTTTTCCCATTTTCAAGAATTAACTTGTTTGTTAATTAAAATAATATGTGACTTTTTTTATTTTTATATTGAAAACATGCAAATTTTGTATTTCAAAAAATAGACCAAAATTAATAAATTGTTTAGATGGGGTTAACTCATCCATTTAATAAGCCAAAACACAAATTATAAAAAAAAAATTTTTAAGATCTTTAGAAGATTTCATTTTTTTAAAAAAAAATAGTACTCCTTTAATAATTATTCTTCAATATTAAAATTTAAAAATTTTTTGCAGCTTTTTTTAATGACATAGTCTAATTTCATTTTAATAAAATAGAAGGGGGTTTTTGCTATTTTTATTTAAATTATGAGTTTTCATGATTCTAAAAAACATTAATTTTAAATATTGTTTAACAAGTTTTTGATTGTTAATATTTTTTGAAAAAAGGTTGTAAGGTAATTTGAATAAAATTGTAATCATCAATTAATAATCTTAAATACTATTTGAAAGTATGGAACATATTTTTTATTCTTTTTTTATGACAAAATAATTTTTTGTTTTTTTTATCAGCAATAAGTCTGTTAATAATATTATGTATTTTTATTGATTACTGTCAAACCTAAAACACCTAAAAATTTCAAAAGCTCTGGAAAATCACATTTTTCTTATCAATTAAAAATATTAGTCAAAATTCCGAAAAGATATTCCCAACCACAGATAAATATATCAATTATTGAGTAACCATTAACTGTTCTAATTGGGATATTGATTTAATAATCTAATTTTTTTCAATTTTAATCCTTTGGTATATGTAGGAATTAAAAAAAACCAAAATTTTGTAAAATTAATAGGAAAAATGACTCAAAATTAAAAATCTAATTTATTGTGATTATACCTTAGATAAATTCTAAATTTTATTAGAAAACTTCTACTATGAGAATTGTTTTTACATTCTTGAAATAAGAGTTTTATCAATTTAAAATATTTGAATTGATTTAATTTGAGAAAGGTATTTTTAATTATTGTGAATTTACAATAAATTAAGGAAACCAATTTTGTAAAAATAATTTTTCCTCAAAGTTAACCAATCCTGAAATTTAAAATTTTGGTAAAAATAATAAAAGGAAATATTTAAAGTAAATAAAACTCTTATTTCAAGAATGTAAAAACAATTCTCATAGTAGAAGTTTTCTAATAAAATTTAGAATTTATCTAAGGTATAATCACAATAAATTAGATTTTTAATTTTGAGTCATTTTTCCTATTAATTTTACAAAATTTTGGTTTTTTTTAATTCCTACATATACCAAAGGATTAAAATTGAAAAAAATTAGAATATTAAATCAATATCCCAATTAGAACAGTTAATGGTTACTCAATAATTGATATATTTATCTGTGATTGGGAATATCTTTTCGGAATTTTGACTAATATTTTTAATTGATAAGAAAAATGTGATTTTACTGGGAGGTTTTTGAAATTTTTAGGTGTTTTAGGTTTGACAGTTAAATCATCTTTTAGTACTATTTTACTTTTAGAATTTAAGGATACATTTGAACCATGGCTCATTGATATAATTTACACTCAATGGTAACATACTTTAATTTTAGAGACTTCTCGATGGTAGGCACTAATCCCTTAAAGATAAAATTACCAAATTAAAGAATAAAACAAAAGAAAAGAAAAGAAAAAGAAAAGAAAATCAAGCAATCATAAAAAAAGAAAAAGGAAAAGGAAAAAGAAAAGGAAAAGGAAAAAGAAAAGAAAAAGAAAACGAAATAAAAAGAGAAAGTGGAGATTTACACATAATAAATATTTGTTCAGATTTGTTGTTGACTGAAGAAAGATAGCGTCATAATTGTTAATAAAAAATTGAACTAATTTAGGAATTCTAAATTCTTCAGAAAAGCTACTACCAAAAATGCTTGGAAAAAAGACATTATGAAGGTTTGTTGCGTCCATCAAATTTTGGTGATAACAAGAAACAATTTTTAAAAAACAAATTAGTTCTTTGAGTAAATAGTAATTTTCCTTTGGTAGTTGGTGTACTAAAAAAACAATATCATAAAGATCGTCTTTAATAATGGTTTTGTTTGGCAAAGAAAAAAACGAAAAATTATGAGAAGAACTCTAAACGAATTGTTGGAAGAAAAGAAATGTTTGTTACCTGCTTGTTTCCATTGTGGTATAATGTCCGTTCTTAATAAGGGTGATGGTAGACTTTGAAAAAAGTGTTTTATAAGATCTGCGTGTAGGTAAGGATCTGTAACTTCAGAGATATCAAAGTCTTGAGCTTTGTGTTTTTTTTTTGATTTTTGTTTTTGTTTTTGTTTTTGTTTTTGTTTTTGTTTTTGTTTTTGTTTTTATTTTAAAGGGTTATGTTGATTTAAGAACAAATAAACAAGAACAAAATTATTTTTCATTTTCGTAAAAAAAGACTTTGATTGGAAATACCCTGGTAACATGAAGATCACCTCTTTGGAATTCAAAAAAGATCAAGAAAAGGAAAAAAAAAAATTAATTGTTACTGATATTTATTTTTGTTTTAATTTCGTTTAGTTCTTTCCTGTTGGATGACTTGCGAAAGACACCTGGACTTTTGACATCTATCAAAAATTGCCAAAGTAGATATTAAGGAAATTTTGGGGTTTGAATTATTAGTTTACAATTGTTTATTAAATTTTGTTGAGAAAAAAAACCGTTTTTGTAATAATTGATCATTTCGCACAATAACAAAAATAAAGAAAAAAAAGACAAAAAAAATAAAAATTGGGGAGGAAAAAATCAATACGCTTTTCAAGAAAGCTTGTAAAGAGTTGGTGAATAAATTTTGGGATTTTTCCTTTTGTCTCTCCTTTTTTAATTAATTGGGATAATTCAATACCAAATACACCTGCTTGTTGAACATAAAGCTGCTCAGTGGACTTTGAAGACTTTTTTTGGTTGTGTTGAATTGTTTTTGTTTTGTCAACAAAGGGCTTAAATTCAGGAACAGTCCTACTTGAAGAGATGGTAGTATTAGGAATTTTTTTTTTATAAAAACCTAAAAGTTTGTTTTTATTGAAAAGAAAAGAGAGTTGGTGACGAGTTTAGAAAAGAATTTGTTTTCAACTAAAAATTACTTTTTTTTTGGTTCATAAACCACAATCAGAATGGGAAAAAATCACAAAAATGATTTTCTGGCAAGAGAATTTATCCTTAGTTTTGAATAATAATCTTTGAATAAATAGCGTTAGATCAATAAATGGTAATCAATTTAATACCACTCAGAGAAGAATTAGAAACCTTGAAATTGACAAAATTCTTTTGAGAGCAATAAAATCAAGAAACAGTTTTTGTATATTTTTACAAACATTGATAATTTATTAAATTAATAGATTTTTAAGGTTTGAGTCTTTTCAATGTTCTTTCTTCTTCTTGGAGGGTGGCGGTTTTCCCTCTAAAAAAAGAAAAGGTGATCATTCATTCCTTAAGGACGAAAAAAATTCGAAGAAATTAGAGTTTAGATTGAAAGGATTTTTTGACTAGAGATTCAATGTTCATTTAAAATTATTGATTTTTTTCGTTTTTAAATAAAGATATTTCTACTTGCATTATTTTAATTTATGAGGTCTTAAGTTTCAAATTTTATTGATAACTTTATGTTTTTCTATGTAAGTCTTTGTTTTCTTTTTACAATTCGAAGTAAATAAACTAGATTCCAAAATTTTGGACACAGTTTAAACAGTGGAAAGAACATCATTACTGCACTGTAAATTCAAATTGGAGAGAATTTTGATTTTATAAACTATTTCATTTTTTGTCTTTTTTGTTTTGTTTTCATTTCCTTTTTTCAAGTTACCTAATCTGTTTGGTTAGATCTCGAAATTTTTTTTCAATGGTTGATAGAAGGTTAGTGTTGTGTTTGTTAAATTGGAAGATCACATACAATTATTCGATGGTATCTAATCATTTGATCGATCAACAATTGTTGGTGAAATTTCAACAAATTTACCAATGCATTTTTTGTTCAGCTCGTTTCATTATTTTGGATATTTGGATTTTGATTTTTGAGTTTTAGATTTTTTTCATTTATTTGGATTAAAATGATTACTTATTAAAACATTAATACTGGGTAACTTAAATGTGGTTTTATATTATGTTTGGAAAAATACTATAAATTGGGTTTTTTTTTGCCTATTTTTGATTTTGGGTAAGTCCAAATTTTTGGAACGGGGTTTAGTTTATATTGGATAGAAAATCGATTTACGAAGTTTTGATTCACTTTGTGACTCTTCTACTAAATAAACTATTTTTCAGTCAAGTAGGGCAGTTGTAATGGTTGAAATAGATGTGTTTAAAGGGTTTGTATAGATATTAGAAGAAAAAAATTTATTTTGGAAATTTTCAAAATTGTAATCATTTTTTCACTTTTTGTTTTTTTAATTGTTTTTTTTTCGATTTTTTTTTTCAAAAGTAATTTAGTTGCAACAATTTTTTTTATTGCAAGATCAATAGCCACTTGGTAAAAATGTGTTATTATAAGGTTATTGAAACCATGAAAATGATTGTTGAGAAATCAAATTGATTTCTATTGGAATTCTATTCGTTCTCTGATCCTGATATTTAATTAATAAATTTGAAAAATTTTCACTTCATTTTCATTTCCTTTTTCAAATAGAGACTACAAATATCAACACAGTTCTTTTGGGGGACTTTATTTCTAAAAGAAAAGTGTGTAAAATGAAGTGAAAATTGTTTTCTATTTATTATTGAAATGCCAGTAGAATTTCAAAACGAACATTGTTGTTTTTCTACATGGGGTATTAAGAATTTGAGTTTTTCAATTTATAAGAAAATTTTATTCATAAATAGTTTTCTTTCAGACATACATCAACAATTGTTTGATGTGTATTATCATGATTATTACTTATTTGTTCTTCAAGGGTCAATTAAATAAAATAATTTATATTTGAAAAAAAATGTTGGTTCCCTTTTACTGAAACAGAGTTTATAATATTCCATCCAAAATAGGGCCTGTCTACCTAAAGACATAAAATTCCCGATTTTGTATAAAAAAAAAAAATAGAAATGTAGTAACATCTTTTTATTTATTGTTGTCATCTATGGACTTTTATTGTTCCCGAATTATTTTTGTTGGGAAAAATAGTTTATGACTTATTAGTGTTATGTCGATTTTCGTTTGAAAGGTGAGTTTTTCGGTTATTTAATAATCATATTTTTTTATATTTAAATAGTTTTCATGTGGTATATCATCTGGGTTTTTTTTAATATATTTTTTTTCTGTGTTTTTTTTTTAATTGAAAATTATTTTTTTTTATATTCTTTCTTTTTCAAATTTTTGTTTTTCTTTTTATTTTACTTTTTTTTGTGAATTTTTTTTTTTTTTTTTTTTTTTTTTAATTAAGGTTTACAATCCCCGAAACTGGAAAAAAGATTATCTTGTATTGGGTGTGACAACTTGTTATTTTGGTTCTTAGCTGATCGATCCACAACTAAGTTTGGATCGTATAGGTGGTTGAAAAATGCTATTTTTGTGATTTTATTTTTTTTTTTTCCGAAATCCGAATTGATGAGTCTAAGATTAATTAATTGGAAGATATTTAATTAGTAATTGAGTTTTTTGTTTTCTGTGTTGAAATTTTTATTTATGCTTTGTATTATTTGATACTTGTAAAAATATTTTTTTTTTTTTATTTACTCCTAATTCTGTAAAAGGAAAATGATAATTTCAATTGACAACCCAAAAATTAACACTTTCAATTAAATACCTTCCAATTAATTAATCTTAGACTCATCAATTCAGATTTCGGAAAAAAAAAATAAAATCACAAAAATAGCATTTTTCAACCACCTATACGATCCAAACTTAGTTGTGGATCGATCAGCTAAGAACCAAAATAACAAGTTGTCACACCCAATACAAGATAATCTTTTTTCCAGTTTCGGGGATTGTAAACCTTAAGATCATGTTGTAAAAAAAAAAAAACTTCGATATGCCAATAATCACTATGAAAAGTTTCTATTAGTTAATTTCTTTTAAAATGAAATCAATTATTTGTAAAAAATCTTATGTTAAACTGTTTTTTAGTGAAAGTGCCTGAATAAAAAATCGGTAATGCTCATTTCAAAAATTTTTGCTCAGTTTTTTTTAGTTTTTGTTTTTTTTAATTTTATTTTTTAAAATATCAGTTTTTTATTTATTTAAAATGAAATAAAAGTGAATTATAAATCAGATTTAATTATTATTTGTTCATGAAAACTAAAAGATATATATATATATATATATATATATTTCAATTGATTATTTAAGGCGGGTCTGAAATTGTGTTTATATATGTCCTTAGTAAAATTAAGCACTATTTTTTTCTGATTAATATTTTTTGAAATATAGCCTTATAACTTAATTCAATTAACCACTGGGATAATTCATTTTAAAATAAAAACACTCTCAACTTTTGAATATCGTAAATATTTTTTTGAAATTTCTGTGCAATTTTTGATTTTTTTTTGAAAAATTGGGGTTGAGAAATTTTTGAAATCACAGAATAAGCTAATATATTAAATTATAATACTATTCCCGAGAGTTTATCTTATTTAAATAACTTTTTTTTTAATTATACCATTATAAAATAAAAAAAAAACATTTGAGGTCCAAATTAGTCCCTTTTGTGAAAAGAAAATTTCCCATAATTGAGAATTTGTTTTAGTAAATGAGTTAAAATAAGATATTGTATATAAAAATATACATAATTTCAACTTTGAATTCAATCATTTTAGCAAAAAAATGTTTTCAAGAAAAAGTTAAATAGAAACTTTATTTATTTTTATTTTTTCATTTTGTTTTTTTAATTTTTTTCATGGAAGGTATTTGATCAGTTTTCAATTTTTAGTGTTTTTTGGGTCGTTGGGAATATATTCCCTATTTTTTTCTGCAAATTGTTTAAACATTTATTATTTTTTCTTACTTAAGGTTCAATCAAAAATTCATTCATTGCAATGAATTACAAAAGAAAAAATAAACCCCAAAAATAAGTGTTTTTTTTTAAAAGTCTTATAATTTTGAAAAATCGAGGTATTTGAATCTTAATGGGTTCAATAACTATCTATTACCAATTACATAAAATTATCATAACTTTGAAAAAATAATTTATAAAAGAAGTTCGTCTGGAATTCAAATGTAGTTTTGGCGTACTTGAATTTTCAGAATTTATTTTTTCCTTGTAGTGTTTTTTTCATGAGTGGTCACTTAATTTTCAAATACCAGCAAGGAAGAGCTAATTAAATTTTTAAAATTTTCATTCTCAAATTTTTAAAAGATTTAGAGAAGATATTGGGAATTTTTCGAAAAATAATGAGTAAAATATTTGGGAAACTTGAAATAAAAATTTTTATTTCCAAAAAGAAAAAGTACATCCTTAAATATTAATTTTGAAAAGGTGCGGTCTCAAATGAGATATAAAAACAAGAAACAGACAAGCCAGCTATTTATATTTCTTCTAAGGAAGGGTTTGTAGGTGAAATAATTTCCGAGTCTCCATCAGAAAAAACCACAAATCTTGCAGCGACAAAAAAAAAGTCAGCTAATCTATTTAAGAATTTTGAGATAGTCGAGTCGACTGATGCCTTTTCGACTAAAGCTAGAACCCTGCGTTCCGCGCGTCTACAGATTGAACGGCAGATATTGAGGTGGGACTCAACAAGGTTTGAACCGGGCAGAATGAAATTTTTGAGTTTTGGGTTTTTGCTGTCAATGAAATCAATCCACTTTTCGAGGTGCTTTGTGTGCTTTTCGGAGAATTCCGTGTTCTTGACAAGTTTCTGATTCCTCGAGCCTCGTGGAGTAGCAATGTGGCTTCCCATTTTTGTCAATAGACCCTGAATATTCAAAAGAAGCCCGCACAGTGTCGTCTCGCCAACTTTGTAGTCCTTCGATCCAATTGTGACGCGAATTAAGGCAACGTACGAACTTAGTTCGTCAACAGTGCCTAAGGCCTCAAACACTTCAGACGTTTTAAGTTGCCTCTCGCCTGTGAAAAGTGACGACTTGCCTTTGTCACCTGTGCGCGTGTAAACTATCGACTTTGGGGGCTTTTTGTTGGAAACAAATGACTGCTTGATCGACGATCCCGTGAAGATCATTTTTGGAAGTTTTTTTTCTCCTTGAAGAATCCGAGACAACATATTGTTTTGCTTTTGGTGGAAAGTAAAGAATTTGCAAAAAATGATTTTGTTTTTAATTCAAGGAATTATTCCTACTTCGGTTATTTTCCATTTCTGGAAAGTTAATTGTCAAACAAATCAAGGAGTATATTCATTCGTCTTTCAAAAAAAAAAGTCAAAAATCCTAAGAATGTAAATAAATTAGGAAGAGATAGTCTCAATTCTTAGAGGCGAAACCATATAATAACAAGAATTTAGGCATTTGAAGAGTGTTATTTTGTTGAGATCTTTGTGGGATTTTTGTGAGTTGAATTAAAATGATTGTTCAATTTGTTTTCCAATTTTGAATTGATTTTTTTTTGTTTGTGTCCCATTCGAGACAAATAGTTAATGTGAACTTTTATGGAAAGTAAAAATATTGAAAAAAGCATTTTTTTGTGCAAATGGAATTTTTTTACTGTTATTCACAAAATCAAAAGATCACAATTTTCATATAGTGTTCCAAAAAGAAACACCCTAAGAATTAAAATAAATCAATTAAGTTTCAAATTCGAGACAGAAATTAAAAATTTATAAATCTTTTGGAACGAAAAAATTTGAAATTGAAATTGATAAAACAATTCTTTTTCTTGGGTATCTGAGTAAAAATGTTGTTGAATTTGATTTTTCACTAATAGGTATTATTGTTACTTCTATTTCACGAAAAA
Organism: Anaeramoeba flamelloides; assembly: GCA_027625915.1. Lineage (NCBI taxonomy): Eukaryota > Anaeramoebidae > Anaeramoeba > Anaeramoeba flamelloides. Next base: position 378,236 of record JANTQA010000008.1, read on the forward strand.
ATTTACAAACTAATTCTTTTTATCTCGTACTGTTATTTCAATTCTAAATAGGGAAAAAAGATTAGCTTCCTTTTCCATATTTTTCTTTACTATCTGGGCTCTCAGAGAAGTAGATTGTGATTTGAAAACTCTCTTTTAAAAAGGAAATTGAAAATGAAGTGAAAATTTTTCCCATTATTAATTCAAATACCAGTATAAAAAAGTAGAAATATTTCGTCCCTTTGAATTCTTTTGGTCTTCTTAGGGAGTTTAAGAATGAAAGGACTTGATTTATTTTAAAATCTTGTTATTTTGTTGTTGAGGAATGTTAAAGGTGTAACTTTTTATTTTTCTCTCAAGGTCTAACTTTTAATCAAAAAGAAATCAATGTTTGATAAGAAAAACGGTTAAATTGATTTGGAATTTTGTATTTTACAAGAAAACTGATCTTATAGTGGTTAATGTTGCTTATTAGGAAAGTTTTCTCAGTTGTCATTATTTCATCAACAGCACAATTCTTGTTCACACATGTTGTGTGATTTTTTACTCAAGTTACTATTTATTGGGCAAGTAAATTTGATGTAGTAATAGATTATGATCCTTATTTTGGCAAGTAAATAATTTTTTTTTTTTTTTTCTTTTTTCTTTTGTTTGTAAGCTCGAAAAAAAAAAAAATCAAAAAGAAAACAGAACTGTTATGAAGTCACATCTAGGAATCTTTTTAAAATTGTTTTGTTTTTCTCTGCGATAAAAAAAACAATAATAGATATACACGGGATCGAACCGTGGACCTCTCGCGTGTGAAGCGAGCGCGCTACCACTGCGCTATACATCTACTACGATACATTCAACTCTTTTAGGATATTTAATAAAATCAAATGACATATTTAAAAAACTTGTTCTAAAAAAATGAACATTTATTCAAATTTTAACATGGTAATACTCGACTATCTTAAATAATAATATCAAAATTACCATTCAACCTACCAAAAACACATCCAAAGAACTCAAATAAAACATCAAAGTTATCAATTCTCAAGGAGAAAATAATAATATAAACTTGTTTTAAAATTTGAAATTTAAAATTTTTCATAAGATATCTTTTTTTGGAAATTTAATCAAAATTTTGATTCAACTTATTTTGAAACAAATAGGAATGTTCAAAATGAGTATACACTGAAATTAAATTTTGACTATTAAATAAAAACTGTCACTGAATTAAGATTTTTTTTATTGGATCACAAAAGATTGGACCTCAAATAATCCTCAAGAAAAATAATACTGTTAATTATAAAATAAAAAGATCAATATTTTAATTCAACTTTCCAAAAAAAACACCATATACCAATTTAAAATAAATTATCAAAAGTACCTAATTCTCCAAGGTAAATGACAATTTAAACTGATTTAAGCAATTAATAATTAGAAATTTTACATAGATTCAATATATCCTTTTTTGGAAAGCTTAATGAAAATTTTGTCACATAAATTTAAAACAAATAGTATTTAGGACTCAGTATAATCCAAATTTTGTTTTTATTTGATTTATTACTCTATTTGGTGAATTATTCCATCAAACAAAATAAAAAAGATCTGATTACTCTTTGATTTAAAATTTATTTTGTTTTTGTAAGTATAAGAATAAAGAGTATTTAGAAAAAAAACTAAACCCAATCTCTCAATTATTGACCCATAAAAAATCAAATATTGAAAATAAATTCTTTTATAGTTCAAAGTTATCTATTATAATTAACAAATCACAATTTTAATATTCAGTTCTATACCCTAGAAATATTTGTTTTTCGCCTAAAAATAAAATTACCCCCTCCAAAAAAAAAAAAAAAAAAAAAAAAAAAAACGTTCGACAATTAATTATGAAATTTGGTTTAAATTCACTTCTCTAAAAGAATTTTCGTTCAAAACAAATTGAAAAAAAAAAAAAAAAATACTGATTTTTATAAATTGAAGTTACCATTATGAAAAAAAAAAAAAGCAAAAAAGGTAAAAACAGCGAAACACGTTTTTATATTAGGGAAACTTTTTGAGACTGAAAATTCAAAGTAAGATCAATTAGTAAAAGAATAAACAAATAAATAAAGAAAAAATGAAGTACTCAGGACAATAACAGTTTTTTAATATTATCTTTTGGTATGGAGTTTTCTTTGATTGATCAATTATTAAATATTTATTCAAAAAATTGACTATATTTGAGATCTCCAAAACCACATGAACAAGTTCAATAAGAAAGTAGATTTAAATTCTGTTTGTTGATTTTATTGAAAATAATACAAGGTATCATTCTTTGACGTTAATTTGTTTCTTCTTTTTATTGATTTTGCTTTTCATTTTCAGTAAGTCCCACCAGCGAAAAAATGCTTTTCACCTTTTTTCCATAATGGTTAATCTATTATAAAAAAAAATTGTTATTTTAATATTCAGTTCTATCCACTGGGATTATTTGTTTTTCTTCTAAAAATAAAATAAAAAATAGTAAAAAAAAAAAAAATTGGACCATTTGTTATGAAATTTGGTCAAGTTTGTTAGAAAAATGGACAATTATTCAAAATTTAAAGGAATAGTAACTATTATATATTTATTTTTTCACAAAGGTAATAGAGTAATTATTTATGCAAGGATACAATTACAGTCAGTTTTACCTTTTAGGCACAAACTTTCAACAAAATTTAAGGCACAAAAAAATCTCAAATTAAGGCACAAAATTTGGAATTTTTTTTTTTACAAATTATTTTACTAGAATCTAAATTTTGTGCCCTAATTTGAGACTTTTTTTGTGCCTTAAATTTTGTTGAAAGTTTGTGCTTTAAAAGTATAACTAACTGTAAACTGAACATTCAAATTTATTTCTGAACTATTGAGAAATGATTTATCAATTGTAAAAGAGTTCATTTTCCCCATTTTCAGTAAAAAGAACCGAAATATTTAATATTATGATTTATGGATCACCTTAGAAAAAGAAAAATTTTACAGAAAAATGTTTAATTTTAGAAATCCCAGTTTTAGTAAATTACAAGAATTTGTAGGAATACTTACCATTGAAAGTTACATCTTATTTAAAAAATACAATAAAAATATATCAAATACTGAATCCTTGAAAATCTAAAAAAAAATTACTCATTTATTTTATTCACAAATATTACCAGTCAGCTCGACTTTAAAGCACAAACTTTCAACGAAATTTAAGGTACAAAAAATCTCAAATAAAGGAACCTAATTTGTATTTTTTTTTTTAAAATTTATTTTACTAGAATCTGAAAAATGCGCCTTAATTTGAGATTTTTATTCCACTTTAAATTTCCTTACATTTTGTACCTTAAAATTGGAACTGACTGCCTGAAATTTCTTGGAATTAAAAAGACGAAGCAATTTTCCTTTTCAAATATTCCGAGTATAAACAATTAAAAAAAATTGTAAACAAATGTGTTATTTAATAATATAAATATTTGTTTTTTATTAGAATTTTTTATTTGAATTAATTATATTAATTTGATAATATTTAAAAAAATGAAAAATAATTTTATGTAATAAACCTATTACCCCCTTGAATTTTTGTGATGTAAATAACCCAATCTAAAAATTAAGATTGGGTTATTAATAATTGATTATAAATAATCAAATTAAAAAGTATTTTTTTTTCAGATTATAGGTCGGATTTTCCAGGTTTTTAAAAAGTATTTTCAGAGAAGTTTTTCGGTTATTTTTTTGGTTTTTTTACTCTGATTTATTCAAATAAAAAGAAACAATTGATTTGAACTGTTCTTTAAATCATCAAATTATTGTTTTTACAAGTTTAAAATTGTTCCAATTTTTTTGAAATTAAGTAGATTTTTTATCCTCAGATTGTTTACAACATAGTGATATTATTTGTAAAATGTATTTTGATAAATCATCTTCGAAAATAATAAGATTTCTTTCTTCTTTCAAAGAAAATAATTTTTTTTTGAATATTTCAGAAATATGTTGAATTTTGATTTTTTTTTAAAATGAGAAAAATTTATCAGACTTTTCAAACCAAAAATTCATTTTGGAAATAGTTTTTAAAGTAAGTTTGCTATTTTCCCAATCATATTTTTACACCATTTTACAATTTCAAATTATACTGAAATTTTTTTTGAATTTGCTATTAAATTTACTTTTGGATTTTTTTTTTTTGGTTTACAAGATACTTTTATACAATTAAACTCATAGTATATCCTTTTTATTCAATTCTTAAAAAATCTTTTGACTGATGATTCTTATCATATCAACCAATTTATACTCAAAAAAAGGAACAAATAAATAGAGACCCCAAATAATTAAATCTATATCAATTGAAGAACCTTTAAAAAAAGAAAAAGATGAAAAAGAAACTTAAATAATTGTTTTTTCCTCTTTATATATAAATCCTAATAAATTTTTGAAAATTTATACTTCATTTTTCATTATTTTAATTTTTTTATCAAAATTTTTAAGAAAGTATTTTATTAGTTTAATTATCAAGAAACTTTGTCAAAATAATTAAAAACAAAAACTTCTTTGTTTATCACCCTTTTAAAGGTCGAAGTTTAAGATATAAAAAAACCGCAAATAAACTAAAAAAAAAATTATTTTTTTTAAAATTTTTCAGTATTAGGAAAACATTATAAATATTTTATATTTTTTAAGAAGGAAGTAAAAATAAAGTGTACAGAAAACCAGTACCTAGATTCTACAACCCATGTTTCAAAATAAAAACTGGACTTTTTCTTCTTTTTACTCCAATGGAATATCTAATTCGCTACCTAGTAGTATACCTAAGAAAAAATTAGTTTCGAAGCTTAAATTCTTGATTTTATAGTTTAATTTTTAATTATGAATAGAACTATGTATAATTTTTCTTAAGGGGGTAGTCTTTTTTAAAAATAAAATAAATCTTATTTAGATCTTGAAAAATATTTTTTATTTGTCATGTGTGTAACAGCTTATGTAATAGATGAACCAACCACACTTAAACAATGTTTTATTTTGGGTCCATTTTTTGAAATCGAAAATTCACAATTTTCAAATATAAAACAAAAAAAAGTAACTTAAACTCCATTTCAAAAATTGTGACCTCTCCTGAAATAATAAATTGAAAAAAAATAAATACACCATTTAGTATTCAAGAACAACTGATAATTAAATCGGGTTTGTGATTAATCTTTAAGCAATTCTAAATATATAAAAACCTGATATTTTCAAAATTAAAAAAAAATTAAAACCAAAAATAAAATAAATTTAGTCACAATTATGTAAAATGAACATTATTATTTATATTAACAATCAAGTTAAATCTTGGAAATTGCAAAGTACCCTTTTCATTTCATGTTGGAAAGTTTTGATTTCTAAACAAAATTTTTTCGTTTATTATTATTTATAATCATTAATATTCGAATATAAAATATGAGCCAAAAAAACTAATTAAAGTTTTGGTTATTAAATAAAGGAAAATTTGATAGAATTTTAACCAAATTTTGTCAATTATATTGAGATCTATTATTGAAAAATTTTTATTCTTTTTTTTATTTTTTTTTTATTTTATTATTATTGAAGAAGTGTAAATTACTCTCAACTAAGCATTGGACTTCAATTACTTATCAGAAAATTAAGTGTAAAATCATAGAAATCACAAATATTAATTAATGAAAATAATTTCAAACTATCACGATTTAAAATAAACCCATTAAAATTATATCTGTTTTAATCTTATTTGAAAAAATTAAACTATTTTTTTTTCATAGGAAGGGTGCACCCATAAAAAATGTTGAATATTTTCCATTATTTCTTTTTGTTCACGTTTTAAAAATAGAGAAAAAGAAATAATTTGAGTTTTTATTTATTACATAATAATATCTTATTAAGTAATTAGTAGATGTCCTAAATTTAAGAATTTATTAGTTTGAAAGAGTACTTAAATATCTTCAATTTTTAAATAAATGTTTTTGAGGAATGTCTTCAAGTTCAGTCAAGTACCAAGGTTATTCAGAATTCAAAATAATATAGAAAAATCACAGATTTAGCTTTATTCCCTTTTATTTCTAGAAAAACAAAACCTGTTTTTTTTTTTAGTTTTTCTTGCATTTTCTGTTTATCTTTAAAATCTATTGTTTTTTGTTAGGATTATTTTTACTTTTTGAAATAAACAGAAAATTTTAATAAAATTTCAGCTTTTTTCAAAAAGTAAAAAAAAACCTAGAACATATGACAAATTAAAAAGAAAAATCAAGAAAACCTAATGAAGTTTTTTTCAATTCAAACAAAAAGAGTAAAATATATGAACTTACTCACTTCTTTTGAAATTGGAAAAACCTAAAGGTGATTTGTTTTTTTAATACAAGACATATGTATAGAAAATTGAAGAAATTTTCTTATTATTTCTCAAATTAAAAAAAATCTAACAGCATTTATCTGAAATTCAAAAAAATTGAGTAAAATCTTTTTTTTATTCTATTCTTTTAAAATTAGGAATTTTTAACGACACTAATACTTTATGAAACGAGTAAAACGTTATATATGTACTTGGACATTTCAATTTTTTGTTCAATTGAATCTTTTTTAACAGTCGATTCTATTATTATTCATCTATTAAATTTTCTTAATCTTTCTTAATAGACTAAGATAATTTTTAAATTTATTTTTTAATTTGAATTTGAATTTTTTTTTCTTTTACGGAAATTGTAATATTTCCAATAGGAGCTTCTGTTTTATAAATAAGTATTGATTTTTCTCTCTTTATTTTGCACATTTCAGTAATTCATGAATTTATTCAAAAATATTTATGTAATTTGAAGTTTTTATTTCAAAACTAAAAATTTCTAATCCAAAAATCAAATGATTAAGATAAAATATTTAAATAATCTTATTTTTAAATTATATTTAAGGGATTAAACTTTTATGAAAATAAGTGAAAATTTTTAAATATGTTATTGATGATATTCTCCACTTACAATTTTTTTATATACCAGGTGTCAAAAAATACTGATCAACTAAGAAACCAAAAAAAAGAATATTTTTTTTGTGAGATCAAATTTTTTTCCCATTTTTTCCCAAAAAGAAAACAATTAAATTCATTTTATTTCTAACATTATAACAATTTTTTACCCCCTTTATTGTCATTTCGATCATTATTAGACAACAACAAGTCTTTTTTACCAGGAATATTCATGAAAAGGGATTTTTTTTTTTTTTGAGATAATTCTTTTGATAAACCAAAAAAAAAAAAATGATACATTCAACGGATTGAAAAATAATTGTATTTTTTAAGAAATATAGTTTTAATAATTAAATTTTTAAAGTCATTTAAACTTTTTACATTCATAAATTGTGTTCTTGTCCAAAGATGAAATTCAACTTTTCAAAATAAACTTATATTGAAGATATTTGGGAATAAAGTAATTTTATCCTCAAAATTCAAAATCAATTTGATTCTCTCGCAATGATTTAAATTGTTATAATTATTCTTGTGAATGAGACTAAACAATTAATTTACTAAAAAATTTTTTTGAAATATTTTTTTCATTTTTTGAAAACCAAAAGAAAACAACTTTTTTACTACCTTAAAGAATAAAAATTTTTTTTGTATAATAGATCTCAATTTAATTGATAAACTGTATTTAAGATTCTAATAAATGTTAATTTATTTAATCACAAATATACCAGTTATTTTTATTGGCTAAGATTTGAATTGAAATATTAATAATTAAAAATAATAACCGTTTAAACAATTTTCTTCCTAAATCAATACTTTACAACATGAAACGAAAAATATGTTTTACTATTTTCAAGAATTAAATTAATTGCTAATAAAATAATAGGTTACTTTTTTCTGTTTTATATAGGAAACAGGTCAATTTTGTATTTCAAAAAATTGAATCAAAGTAATAAAGTAATTAAATGGGGTTAACTCGTCCATTTCATAAACCGAAACACAAATTACAAAAAAAAACAATTTCAAGATATTTACAAGATTTCATTTTATTTTTTAAAAAATACAACTCACTTAAGAGAATTGTATTCAAATAATTTTTTAGAACTATTAAATATCTCTTTTGATATTATTAAATGATATACTATATGTGAAATATTATCAAAATAAATACCAAAATATTTGTTTTTCTTGATCTTTTGATAAAGCTGTTTCATCTTTAATAGGTTTTAATCCAAATTGAAGAATTATTTGATATATTAATATTAATTTTCGATTTATTTGATTTATATTTCCTTTTATAATTAAAATTAAATCATCTCCAGTCATTTGACAATAATTTGTTAATGGTATGATTTTCAATAATAGAAAATGTGGAATTAGAGAAAATAAAATCGGAGACAATGTATCTCCTTGGAATATACCAAATCCTTTAACTTGAAAATATTTTAAAAAAATTTGAAGAATTTCGTTAAAAATCAACTTTTTTATTGTTTTTTTAAAAATTTTAAAATTAATTGAATCAAAAAAATTTGCTATATTAATCATTATAATATATGTTTTATCATTTTCATTTTCCATTATCTGATTTGATTTTAACATAAGTTTCATTGAAATTTAATATACAGTCTTTCCAAGTCTACCATAAAATTTGAAATAAAACATAATTGCTTTTTCTCTTCTTATTTTCCATTTTCAAAAATTCAGAAATAAGATCTATTATTCAAAAAAAAAATAATGATAAATGAAGCGATTATTCAAAATTTTTGAAACATCAAAAAAAAAATTTTGAAGATTCTTGAAACACTTAAAAAAGTTGTTCAAAAAAGTTAAATTTTTATAGATCAATAAATATTGATATTTTTAAGCTGTTTTGGAATGATAATTTTTAATTTTCATGGGATCTTCAATAAATTTTTTTTTTGATGTTTCAAAAATTTTGAATAATCGCTTCATTTATCATTATTTTTTTTTGAATAATAGATCTTATTTCTGAATTTTTGAAAATGGAAAATAAGAATAGAATTTTCAATTATGTTTTATTTAAAAATTTATGGTAGACTTGGAATGGCTGTATATATATATATATATATATATATATATATATATATATATATATATATATTATTCTTTAAAGTTATAAATAAAGTTGTTAATTGGTTTTGAAAAAAATAAAAAAAAATTTTTAATTTTGCGAAATTTTGATAACAAATTGTTTGACCTTATTCAAAAGAATCATTATAACAATTTAAATCATTTTTTAGAATAAAAAAAATTGATTATGAATTTTGAGGATAAAATTACAAAATTCTCAAATATCCGGAAGAAAATGGTATATTGGAAAATCGAATTTCATCTTAAAAAAAAACACATTTTCTTAATATACTCATTAAATGACTTGGAACTTTAATTATTATAACTATATTTCTTAAAACAATACAATTATTTTTCAATTGGTTGAATATATCATTTTATTTTTAGTTAATCAAAAGAATTATCTCAAAAAAGAAAAAAAATCTTTATATTATATTTCCCGACAACAAAGAATTTATATGGAATAATAATGATGGAAATGGATCTAAGAAGGACAAAAAAGTTGTTATAATGTGAGAAATAAAATGAATTTTTCTGGTTGTCTTTTTGAGTAAAAATGGAAAAAAAATATGATCATACAAAAAATCTTCTTTTTTGGTTTCTTAGTCAATCGGAATTTTTTGAAACTTTGTATATAAAAACATTTAAAAGTAGAGAATACCACCAATAAAATATTTTAAAATTTTGTATTGTTGTCATCGAAGACTGATCCCTTAATTGAGACATTTTAAAATTTAAAAATCGACTCTATTTTTATTAAAATTTATAGATTGATCCTTTATTTGACAATTTCTTTTATAAATAATAGCCCTTTCAGAAACCAATTACACAATTTCCTTCTCTATTTATTCCCAGTTTCTTTGGTTGGTTAATGTATACTTCTTCTTGAACAAAAAAAAAACGTTTTTTAATCGATTAAAACATGGATTAAACTTTTTTATACACATTATTTTCACAATAGCAGAGTCTAAATATTTACACAAAAATAAAAACTTTTCTAAAAAGGGTTTAAAAAAGACTAAAAGAGTTATTTTAACAATAATACCAAGAAAAATTAAATCCCCCAAAACCTTTCAGAAAAATAATAAATTAGAATTTGGATTCACGCAAATTTCCACATAAATATTTTGTTAGTCCATATATGTCAAAGCCAGATAGTTTTTCTTTCTGAGATTTTAAGAGGAAAAATATTTCTGGTTAGAATTCAAAAAAGAACAACGAAACTGAGTGTAACTAAAGTTTTATAAATGAAAGAGTTGATGAAACAAAAACAACAAATATTGAAATATTTTACATTTTTTCGGTCCAAATGTGTAAAATAATGCAGATTTTTTCACAATTATCAATTCCTACTCAATAACACAAAACCATTGAAAATTAGAACAAAAACAAAAACCAAACATATTTCGACTAATTAAATCTTTAAAAAGAATTTGACTTAAATATTTCAAAACATAATTGGATATTTGTTTTTTTATTTCTCATAAATTCTTCCATACTTGTGATCATAATTCGAAAAACAATCGAAAAAAAGATAATGAAACAATTCCAATCCACAAAGACAAATTGGGGTATTATTATTCTGGTGGTGTATGTCTTTCTTCAATTATTATTGAACAAAATGAAGGGCAATTATTGTGATTACACAGCAGAGCTCCATTGGGGGTCTCTCTTTACATTGTTGATCAATTATGGGCACCAAATCAAATATTTCATGATCAGTCTTCTTTGCAGTTTTGGCATTTATGGAACAAAATTACTCTTTTGTTGGAAAAGGATTGGGAAAGTTGTCATGCTGTGTACTTTTTTTTGTCTTCAGTCGATCATTTTCTGCATCCCAATTGCGTCAATGAAAAAAATATCTTCTCCTTGGTCGAGATCTTTTGTTGCTTTGAATTGTTTGGTCTTAATTTTAAAAAACCATTCCTTCATTTTTTCGCTTTTTGAAACAGAGCACAAAGAATCACCATCTTTTAACAAAAGGAAGGAAAGACCAGATGAAAGATCCACAAAGAGTAAAAAGGATCCGAAGGAGCCAACAAAAAGAAACACTCAATTTCACGCAGAAAATTCACAAAGCTTTTATAGAGGGCATCATCAAGAAAGCCTTGAGCATTTTATTATATACCTTGTTGCTCCAACTGTTATATACAAAAAAGATTATCGAATTACGGACAGAGTTCGAATTAAGAGGGTTTTGCTCTTATTTCTGGGGTTGCTTCTGTCTATCTTTGTCCTTTTTTTTACTGTTACAAACATGTTTCATAAGGCATTGGTACCTGCCCCACTTTTTGAAAACTTTATCCCAACACTGTTTTGCACAGCAACCCCGACGATAATTTCTTGGTTGGCAGTTTCCCTGGGATTGTTTTATTTTTTTTTGCAATTATCCGCAGAGATCTCGAGATTCCCAGAAAGGAATTTTGCAGGTATGTGGATGAAGGACTCATCTTTAAGCAACTTTTGGAGGCTGTGGAATAAAAGTGTCCACGACTTTCTTCTTTATCATGTGTACATCCCAGCTCGGAAATACCTTGGCATGAACAGATTGGGTGCTGTGCTCATTGTATTTATAATCTCTGCTTTCTTTCACGAATATGTGCTCTTTGTTGGTTTCACAGTCTTTAAGGGGTTTACGCTGATTGCATTTTTGACCCAACCTTTTACAATTGCTTTTCAAAAACAATTAAAGCCAATGCAAGCAAAAGTATTTGGAATGGGATTTATTGTAATTACATTAATATTTTTGTTGCCCTTTTTAGAAATATCTTATTTTCGTGGTATGATGCTAAACGAAATTCAGTAATCGGAGCAATAATCCTATTCATGTCTAGATCCATTCCCATTCATATTTTTATCTTTGTCTGAATTATCATATGTTGATTTTTTACAGTCAGATATGTTAAAATTTATTAATCTGTTTAAATAAAAAAGAAAAAAAAAAAACAGTTTAAGCGTTGAGTCTTTACAACTGAAAAATATTTTTCTGAAATGAGAAAAAAATTTTAGTGATTTTTGTGAGTGCCTAATTTCAATTAAAAACAAACCAAAATGTGAAGTAAGCGATTGATCTCCAAACAATCAACAATGAAAATTACGGAAATTTTTGGAAAAAAGTGTAAAAGAGAGAGTATCAACTTCCAATTTGAATGGGTATTAATTAGAAGTTTGAAAACAGTTGTGTTAGTTTTGAAGTGTTGCTCTTTTGTACTTTTTCAGATCTCGAAGATATTATTTTCATTTTATTAATTTTTCAAAAGAGTTCTTTCTATCGTAAGAATGTACTAAATTACTTATTTTATCCAATTTAGAGAGTTATAAAAAAACGACAAATTTGAAAAATTAAATTAAATTGAGTAAACACCACTACAAGGAAAATTTAAACACTGAAAATTAAAGTTAGACAAAACTATATATTGGATTTCAATTATACTTCTTTTATAAATGATTTTTTAAAGTTATCATAATTTTATGTAATAAAAAAAGAAATAAATTAAACTCATGAAAATCTGAATAACCCCTTTTCAAAAATACCGACTTTAGAAAAAAACACCTATTTTTGGGGTATTTCTTTAATGAAAAAAGTTGAAATGAATTAATACAGCCGTTTTAAACCCGGTGCGCACGATTTAACTTAACTTAAAATTTCAATTTTCATTCAACTTTCTTTAAACTCCTTTAAATTGAAAAGGTAGATTGTTATTTTGGACTCAAATCTTCTTGTATTGTCCTTAATATCCAAGATCTCGTACAAAATGGAATTTTTTTAAAATAATTTCAAAAAAGTTTAAAAGAAAAAGTGAAAAGTTGTTTACGAAGCTTGCCATTCAGTTATTCTTGAGTTTTGGTGTTAAAACCTTGATTTAGTTTTAACAGATCTTGAAGTTCAATGAAAGTTGAATGAAAATTGAAATTTTAAGTTAAGTTAAATCGTGCGCACCAGGTTTGAAATTGCTGTATTTGATGGAACATTAAGATTGAAAAAAGAATAAATGTTGGAACAATTTGCAGAAAAAAACTGGGAATGTAGATAAAAACTCAAAGATGTAAAAAAATAAAATGATAAAAAATATTCCAAAAACAGATAAAAAATCAGATTTTCAATTTAATTTAACGATATCTTTTAATTGAAATATTTTGTGCTATTTTAAAAATGAAAAATATGTTTCTTTTTAGACTATTAAAAAAAATACTTGAAAATAATCTCTCTACTAAGTCAAATAAAAAATTCAAAAATTTTACAATTAAAAATGAAAAAAATATTACTGAAAAATTTCATTTTTTTTTCAATTGTTATTAATATCTATTAAAGTTGTAAACCTTTTTGAAAATTGTTATGTATAATCATGTTTATTATATGAATTTATTCCCAAAATTCAAAATTTAGAGATTTTTTTTTGAAAAAATTTTCCTTGTCTTGACTGAAAATAAAAAAAAAATAATTTAAATGAAAATATGGAAAAAATTAACTACAAATAATCAATCTTTATTTGATTTTCAACCTAACAAATAATATAAAAAAGGTTATCTCTTTTTATATTATAGTATGATTAAAAATTTTCTAGATCCCAAAAAAAGTAATTTTTTTATAAAGTATTTTATAATTAGATGGAAGATATTGAAAACCCCATGATCATTAGAGAGTAAAATAATTATAAAAAAGTGACATACGAATTTATAAATTTACAGTTTTGAAAAGTACAAAAGAATTTAAAAATTAATAATATAAAAAATGAGATATAAATCTTTTGCAATATATGAAATATAATCTAGTTAATCATAATATTAATTCCATCTTGATATCTCATGTATAATATATTAAATATCAAATATTTTTCTAGTTTGATTAAAAATAAATTTAACATTATTGGGGAAAATAATATTTTTGGCTTTCATACCAAATAAATTAAATGTCAAAAAGAAAAAAAAATTACACACAAAATTTGAAAAATGTTCAGGATCCTTTTTTTAAATATATTTCTTGTTATATTTATATAAATTAAAAAATTATTAAATTAAATTATGAAAATTTTAAAAACTAGAATCTTAATAAAGGTAAGTATTTTTTATTGTACCGCCAGTTCCACTTTTAAGGCACAAACTTACAACGAAATTTAAGGCACAATAAAAATTTCAAATTAAGCACAAAATTTGTATTTTTTTTTTATAATACATTTTACTTAAATTCGAAATTTTGTGCCTTAATTTGAGATTTTTATTTTGCCTTAAATTTTGTTGAAATTTTGTGCCTTAAAAGTGGAAATGACTGTATTTTAACTAATAATACATCTAAATAAATGTTAATAGCTTTAATAATGGTAATTATTCCTCAAAGAATAACCGAAATAATAAAATTCATGCATCGAAAAGGTTGACTTTTATATCAAAACAATTAATTAAATTGGATAAGACATCTTAATTAATAACATATATCACCCACCGTATACAAAATTTGAATAAAAAAAATGATCAAAATAAGATAGAAACCTATTAATATATACACAACTAAAATTATAATTTCATTTTACATTCATTTTTGATTTTTATTATACAAATACCCACCTCAAAATTTCAAAATACTTACTAAAAATTAATTCAGTAGAACAAAAATTAAAAATAATTTGTTTTTATATGAATTTTATTATCCATAACCAAAAAAGACAGAATATATATATATATATATATATAAATCCCCACCACAAGATCCAATTAAGGTACTAATCTCCATTAAATTTTTATACACAAATTTAATAGAGATTGGAAAAAAAAAATTTCCAATAACTTAGATTTGAAATACCTTCTTTATTTTTAATATTAAATATATTTCTAGATAAGGAATACTCATTTAGAAATTGGACAAAAAAAAAATAATAGGGGCTAGTCCGATAAAATAATTTATGTATACTTAGATTTTCTCTCTCTGTTTTTTTTTTTTTTGTTTTTATAACTTAATAATTTATAACAATTCCAATTTTTCACTTTTTTTAACTTAAAATTTTGTATTTAATTTTCATGATTTTTGATAAAAAAATATTAAAACAAGATAATATACAAATATTTCCGAACCAATTTAACCAAAATTTCTAGAATTTTTAGAAAATAACAAATAAATAAAAAATAAAAATACTTCTCATTTCCAATCAATCAAGATATGAAAAATACGCTTGAAAATTTTTAAGAAATTATTTTTTTGAAAAATATTTTTAAAACTTGTTTTTATTGGTGATTTTATTACTAAATATTTCACTGGTAAATGTTATGTAAATCAAATGCCTTTTTTTCTAATTTACAAACTTTTTACCCAATTGATGAAGGTTCTAAATAAATTCTTCAGACATAGAACAATTATTATCATTTTATCCACTTTTAGGCTCTTTCGGTCCTTTGACCATATATAAAAATAAAATATTTTTTTCAAAAAGGTTTATTTTGACTTTTTTGGTTGTTATATAATCCCCTAAAAACCCCATTAAAAACTCTTAGAAATTCACCTACGAAGATAAACATCACCTTAGTGTTTAATTTCGTTCAGTTATTCGTACTTTTAGGACTAGTAACTCAATAAAGAGGGAGCATTTCACCCCAAATCAAAACAAGCTGCCATTCATTATAATTTTTCACTAAGTGGGTATTTACAATAGAACAAAATCCAAAACACCAAAAGCATGATTATTTTTTACAAACAATAATTTTTACAAATCATTTGTTAACAATTCATAAGAGTCTTAACAAAAATAATTGAGAAACACTTGTGGTTCATCTGAAGAATTCATTTGGAACAACCACCCTTAAAATCAAAAAATTTTATTATTTTTAATATTACTACTTCACCGTAATATCACTTCTCTTGTTGAAACTGATTTTTATTTGACAAAATATCTGTTTTTTAATTTTTTCTGTTGAAAATCAAAGTGTTCCTGTTTTCAAAATATATTTAAATGTTGTAGGTTTTTTGAAACACAAATTTATTATTGTTTGAATTCTGATCTTTTAAATCAAATAAAAATCCTTTTAAAAATTATTGATCATTTTTGAGAATACTGATTTCAAGAGTCCAAAGTCTTTTTCTGAAAAGCTCATTCAAAAAAGAGACTTTATTTGTTTGCTCAACAAAAGAAAAAAAATCCGAGAATTGTCATTTTTTTTTGTTTTGGTAAATTGTTAATACAATTTCCTAGAATCTACACTATGAATTAATTCAAACATTAGACTTTCTCTTTATTATGAAACAAATCACAAAAAACTTCTTGTTTCATAATAGTTGGACGAATCGTCAAACACATTTATTTCTTCTGCTTCTTTTTTTTTCGATTTTTCAGAGCTTATTCGCAAACAAGTAAATACCCCTTTTCAACTTTTTCTCCATTGAAAAAAAATAAATTAGTTCAGGCAAACCATAACTTTTGTATTCAATAACCACTCTTACACAAATAAAAATCACCTTTCTATCAAAAAAAAAAAAAAAAAAAATAAAAAATTCTTTTCTTGAACCTCCAAACCTAAAATTCCAACTTAATTTTACCAAAGAATTCCAGTAGCTGTGAATCAAGCAAAGGAAACAACAGCACACCAGGAACAAAATCACCGTTTCACTGAAGTGGGCAATAAAATTTGCAAAGCAGGACAATATTTGACAACAAGTCAGATATGTGCCAATTGCAGTTCGGGGACGTATCAACCAAGCAATGGTTCCTCTGGTGCAGAAAGCTGTTTAGTGTGCCCAATTGGCACATCTTCATTGGAAGGATCAAGCAATTGCACCGAATGCCCAAGCGGCACCTATGGGGATGTTGAAGGTCTTTCTTCATGCTTCCAATGCCCCGCAGGCACTTACAACTTATTGGAGGGAACCACGTCTCTGGACTTTTGTCTCAAATGCCCCCCTGGGACATATTCTGTGAACGAAGCAGCAGATCATTACTCTTGTGTTGATTGCCCGGCAGGGACGTACAATGAAAAATTAGGTGCCTCTTCGGGATCGTTCTGTTTGCCTTGCCCCACCGGCACATTTTCGGGAACAGTCGGATCAAACAGTAGTGGTTGTTGCACCAGCTGTGCCTTGGGATCATATTCGTCCCAGGAGGCTTCAGCCGAATGCACAGTCTGTCCTCCAGGAACTTCAAGAAATGCAAACCAAATGGGTTGCATTGCATGCGAATCTGGATATTATTCAAGCAAGAATGGATCAAGCGATTGTAGCCCATGTGAATCAGGTCATTTAACTCTTGAGCTGAAACTTGGACAAGAGATTGGGGCTACAAGCTGTTATCAATGCTCTGATCCTTTGCTATGCCTGGGATCATATAAATGCATTAATTCTCGTTCTCCCAAATTTAACTGCACCGCCTGTGGCCAGGGAAAATTTCTTGATGAAAAAGGCTGTTTGGAATGTGGCTCATTGTTTATTAGAATCTTAAAATTTTTCATAATTCCTTTAATTCTTCTTATTTTAGTCTTGATTAATCTTCTTTATTATAAATTGAAAACCAAATATAATAAGAGTCATAAAAATGACATTAGCAATAATAATAACCATAACAACAACAACAACAACAACAACAACAACATTAATAATACTTTCAGTAGTAGGAGTAATAATAAGGATAATGATGATAATGATAATAATAACGATAACGATAATGATAATGATAACGATAACGATAATGATAATGAGAACGATAACGATAATGATAATGATAATGATAATGATACTGATACTATCGGCAACTACGACAACAACAAACCAAATAACCAAAACCAAAATCAAACTTATAATAATAAATCATATATGTTTTCAAAAAATATTTGGCTTTTCAAAAAAAATAATCCACTTTTAACCCTTTTAATTAATTGGTTACAAATCATAGCAATTTCTATGCTACTACCCATACTGAATTATGGAAATCTTTTACCAAACTTGAGAAAAATTAATTCCTGGTTAATAATTGATTTGCTCCATATGATTCCTCCAGAATGTAATAACTGGTTTTCTTTTATACTGTATTGGAAAATAATAGTTATATCACCCATTGCTATGTTAATATTGTTTCTTATTATTGATTTTTTAAACTTTGTTAACTTGAAAAAAAAAAAAAAACAATTTTACAAACTTTTTTTTACCCGTTCAATATTTATGAAATGGTCAAAATTTATTTTTCTTCCAATTGTCTATGTTTTTGTATTACTCTTATCTTTTAAAAGTGATCAATCTTTGGAAATTAGGAAACTTTCAATAAATAGTCGAATACAAATTACTCAATCTGATTGGGATCAATCAAAAAAATTATTTTTAATTTTTGGAATTATTTATGGGACACTATTTTTATTTTTATGTTTAAAAATTTTTTTATATTCTTTTTCAAACAAAAATAATATTAAAACAAAATCAAAAACAAAAACACAGTCAAGTTATGAATCAGAATCAGAATCGGAATCAGAATCGGAATCAGAATCAGAATTAAAACCAGAACCAGAAGTCGAATCAGAATTAAAACCAAATATAAATCCAAAAACAGACTTAGAATCAGAATTAAAATCTGAAATAGAATTAAATTCTATACACAATACAAATTTACATTCAAAAACAGAATCAGAATCAAATTTTGAAACCAATGAAAAGAATTTTAATAAGGATATTGAAATGAAAACTTTTGGAATCAACAATAAAAGGGAAGATGAAGATGAAGATGAAGATGAACATATTAAAGAATTTGAAAAGGAATCAAAAAAAGAAATAGAAACAGAAAAAGAAAAAGAAACAGGAACACGAACAGAAACAGAGACAGAAACAGAACCAAAGTCAGAAAAGAATAAAAATAAAAAGAAGAAGAAAAAGAAGAAAGAAGAAGAAAATTTGCAAACAATGAATCAACTATTTACAAATCATTTTAAATCAAATCGCCGTTGGTTTTTACTTATTGAATTTATTTTCCAAATCGGAATTTCATTTCTTATATTAACATATCCCATACTTAGCCAACAGATGATTTCTTTAGTATTATTCTCTGTGGTTGTATTATTTTCAATTTGCTATATCACTATTAGACCATACAAAACAAATGATTTAGAAAAAGTTTCAATTGGAATAACATTTTTAATGATGACAATACCATCAATTGAAATTTCCTTACTTGGCAGCTATATTGCAGTTTCGACATTTTTTGTAGGGGTTGTTTTCATTTTTTTAGGAATTGAAAATAATTACAAAATATGGTCAAAACAAAAGAATTATATTAATGATAAAAAAACTTATAATAATAAAAACCAATCAGATGATCAATTCAAAAAAAATAATGAAGATGAACAAATTTTGGATTTTGAAACAAATCCAAAAACACTCCCCTCAAATATACAAAATAGAATCTTGCTTCGAGAAACGAGAAATCAAAAAAGAAAACTTTGGGGGTTGAGGCAACAATTGACAGAACGCGAAATGGAAATTAGAACTTTAAATGAAGAATTTGGTGAATGCGGCGATAACTATGAAAACTCCCAATATTTTGAGTCGTCGTCTCCTTTAACTTTAAATGATATTATTGAAGGCAATATAACAACTTTTTTAAAATCAGATCATCAAAAAAAAGGAAATCCAAATTTAACAAGCTCTGATTACGTATCTGTTGATTTACCAGATTAAATATTTCAATTTGTTTTAATTTATAAATGTAGCCATCAATTATGAGATAAATATGTGGGTGCTACTTTTTTTTTTTGTTTCAAAACTTTTCATTAGCTACAATGAAAAATTTTCCAAATAAACGCAAAATAGCCTGCATATCAAGAAAATTTAACAGTTTCATATAGAAGCACCTTTAAACAAACTTCTTAGAAAATACATTTTTTCTTATTCATGGATAATTTCTTCATTCAATGAAAAAATTGTATTAAAAATACAGAGATTATCTAAAAAAAAATTATCTTTTTTAAAAGTTATGCATTATGGAAAATTGAAAGAAATTTCGAAGAATGTATAACAAAATAAAATTCATTATCCCTTAAATGTTGCTTTATTCCTTAAAAACAATTAAAAATTTGAAATAAATTTTGAATAATAATAATGGAACTGAATACATTAAAAACAAAGGAAAAGTGAAAAAATAATAATAATAATAATATGTTGAAATGTTCAAACCAAAATACAGTTGAATGTAACAAAATTGAAAAAAAAATTACTTTTTTTTGAAATCTATATTCATGGAATAGAAAGGGGAAACATAACAAATAGAAAGAAAAGGAAATATATAATTTAATTCAATAAAAACAAGACAAACAATCAACATTATCTAAAACAAGAAAATATTAAAAATCAATCAAACAAAAGAAAATAGTAGCAGTAACATAATTTTAAAAAAAGAAAAATAAAAAAAAAAAATTATATACTGAAAGATCTAAACCAAAACACAATTGATGAAAAGAAATTAAAAAACATTGAATAAAACAATTTTATTTTTTTACAAGCTTTATTTCCGAAACATAAAACTACAGAAATATGAGTTAAGGTTATATTACCAATCATTTTAATAAATCAAACACATTTTAATAAACATTAGAATTTTTTATTTTATTTTACATTTTTTCTTTGGCTGAATTTTCAAAATATTGGGAAGAAGAGTTACAAAAAAAAATATCAAGTGGATACTTGCTGATATTGAACCGCTTAAACATGAAAGAATGTGTAACTTGAAAATATAAAATGAGAAAAGAATTAGCTGAAAAATGGCCAAAGGTTTAAAGCAAATCAGATCAAAAAGTAAAAAAGAAATTCCAAACAATTAAACAATGATCCTTAAAGGAACATTCATGATCAATTATCAAATTATTAGAACCAACTAAAAGTATGATGGTCCTGATTTTGGGTATTCTTAATTAAAGATAAATTTAATTTTTTTTTATTTTTACCAATTGCTCGTTATATACCCTTTTTCTAATTTGATTTTTTTCTTTTTTTTTTTATGAATTTTTTTAATTTTTAATTTTTGGTTTTAAAAAATAAAAATAATTTGGGAATTTCTTTTCTTTTCATAAAAAATCGTGAAATTTAGGATTTCATGCTTAAATTTTCGTGCAGAAATATCAAGTAAAAGGTCATTTAGAGTGTAATTTACCCTACTTCAATATTTATAATATAAAGTCATGTTAAAAAAAAAAAATTACTTTGTAATAATAAGTTTTAATTTCTATTGTGTTTATGTAAAGAGAGGTGTGTACTTAATTTATCTTTAACGTTTGGATTTGGAAAATCCCATTGATATCAAAATATCCAGTATCCTATCAAAAGTGTATAGGGAATTTAAATGCTTAAAAAATCAAAAAATCGTGATCTGTTACACTTTTGCATTCGCATCACATTGTTTTTGTAGAAAATTTAAAAATTAATTAGTATATATTATTTTGAAGATTAATATCAAAAGAAAAGTCCCAGTATAGTTAAAAAGAACCCAGAAAATAACCATAAGTAAAATATAAATAAACTATCTTGATTTTATTTCTACTTTAGAGAATTTTAAAAGATGTTACTTATCCATTTTGAAACTATTTTTTTTTCAAAAATTGTAAAGTTTAAAGTGTGCCATTTTAACCTCTTCCTCTATGTAATATGCATTTGGTACTCCTTAATATAATAAGAGATTTTAAAAATAAGTAATTTTCCAAAAAGATATTCTAGAAAAAAGAAGATTAATTCAAAGTTGCAGTTTCAATATTTCTAAGTAAAAACAGAAAAATGTGAAAGATGATAAAAAAATTGTATATTTTTGATCAAATTATCAGATTTATTCGTAATCACTATAAAAAGGATAATGTATTCAAACGTTTGTTCTCTTTTCAATATAAAATAATAAAAACAACTCTTCAAGAAATTAACTTGAATCAAGAAAGATTATATTTTAAAAATCATGAAGATTCGAACAAAATTTGTCTTTTAAAATATTTTTTAGGAAACGAAAAAACGAGAAAAGAATTAACCATAAAAAAAATTTGTTTAATTAGCTTTATAAAACTTTGATTTTTTTGACAAAATAAAACTTTTAAATAAAAAAAATCAAAGTTACTTAGAGAAATTCATTCTAAAAAAGTTAAAAAGAATTCAGAAGATTTCCAATACTTGTTTGTAAAAACAAATAGTAATCTTTAATGTTAACAATTTTATTATTTTAATTCTTACAATTTCAATTCTTTACTAATTACCCTTTTAATAATTATAAAATTGTGATTAATTTTTTATTTTTATGTGTACAGAATTTTTCATCAAAGCCCTTATGGTTAGAAAACTTAAGGTGATAAAGAAAAAATTGAAAATACAAAAATCATAAAATAGTTAAACAATATAGAAATTTAGGTACATAGTGCCCCACTCTTTCGAGTCATTAAATACCAAATTAAATCGCAGTTTATCAAATCGTTTTTATTATTGATAATCTTTTTATCGAGTTTTTAAACCTCCTGTTTCAGGACATGTAAATTTAGTCATCTAAATGATATAATATTTTTTTACTTTAATTTTTGAATTATTTCTTCTCTTTTTTATTTTATAAATTTTCTTTGATTACTCCTTTCTCACACTAAATAAATCATTAAATTGTGATAAAATTTTACGTAATATAATAATAAACTTTCAAATGATCTTAAAAATTGAGGAAATGATGGAATTAAAATAAAATAATTTTCTAGTACAAGCTGGTATAGATGTTAAATATTGTTTTTTTCATATTCAATCAACACACACACACACACATATATATATATATATATCAAACTGACACATTGGCTGATTATTAAAACGAAAATTATTCCAATTTTTTTTGACCAGTTTAAGAAGATTTAATTTTCATTACAAGTCAAAGTCAGTGATATTAATAAAAAAAACTATTTATTGAAAAAAATACGAAATTATTAAAGTTAAAATTTTTTAACATTTCTATTTTTATTAATAATAAATTTTGGAGAAATATTTTATGAACAAATAAAAATAGATTTCCTTTATTTTTTAATCTTATTTAATTATAATTTCTATATATAAACTCAAATCAATTCAGATACATATTTATTTATTTTTTTTATTTAGGTAACAAAATAATAAAAATGAGATATTTATTAATTTTCAAATTGGGTCAAATTTCAAAATTAGTCAAATTCTCAATTTTTTTCAAATAGTTAAATCTATTGAAATATATTTGTTGTGAGTATTTTCAACCACCACCCCCAGGTAGGTTAAGGTATGTTAGAGAGTTTTTGTACTCAACTTTTAAATAAAAAATAATGAAGAGGCCAATTAGACTTGTATGGATTATTTTTACAGGTAAAAAATTTCCACTTAACGTTATTGGTTGTTTAAATTGGGTTTTGAACAACTTTGTAATATATATATATATATATATATATATATATATATATAGTATTGATCATTTCAATATTTTGAATTTTCTACAATTTAGTAATATAATAAATCTAATCATAAAAGAATCTTTTTTATTTTTACCTTTATAATCTTTAAAAACCATTAAAAACTTTCATACTAAGAAAAATAATCAAGAAACCCTTTAATAATATAAAAAAATTCAATTTGATCAAATTTGATATTTATAATATACCCATTAAAAACGATCCAGTTTATTATCTTTATTATTATTATAATTAGTTAATTGAACAAGGGTTCTCATCCATTCTTTAACATTCAAATAAAAACTGAAATAATTATTGGTGCTTATTAGAGAAAATCAGAAAAAAATAAAAAATACTGAAAAACGTAATGAAAGAAATATGTAGTTTAATAAGTAAAGGATTCGTTTCCTCCAGCGATGTTTATTATTAAAAATATTGATACAATCTTTCTACTGGCATTTGAATTTTAAATAAGAATAATTTTAACTTCCTTCTCCAGAATTTCCTTTTTTAAACAAGATATCGAAACCTCAAATTACAACCTTACTTTTTTGAGAACGCAATTTATAAAAGAAAAATTTGAAAATCAGGTGAAATTTTTTTCCCATTTATAATTCAAATACCAGTCAAACAAAAAAAAAAAAAAAAAAAAAAAAAAAAAAAAATATTTTATTAATAATTAATTCCTATGATGTAAATTATTATTTTTTAGTTTACAGATAAAAAATATTAATAATAATTTTAATGATTAATCAAGAAAACGAAAGATTAAAAAAATTATTAATTGAATTTTAATATACAAATATTAATAGAATAATTAATTTCAATCTAAATTAATTACAAATTGGATTGAAACAATCCAGTGAATATTTTGTTAATTAATTTTTTTTTAATTTATATTTACCATTTTTTTTATGCTTTGGATTGACTTGGTTATGTAGTCCGACCAAAGTAGCATTTGTTGCTGTTATTAAAGCTTTACCACCATCCAAAACATTTGAAATTGTTGATTTATTATTATCCTTCGGACGATTATCACCGATCCCATTATCACCCTCCTTCTTCTTATTCCTATCCTTGCTGTTTGTAAATGCCATTTTTAAATCCCTTTTCGCTGTATTCAGGCCATGATTTAAATTATTTATTTCTCTAGCCTTCATATTTTGAGTGGAATGTTTTTTCTCTTTATTTATTATGGAATCTATCCCATCCAAGCCCTTCAAGGTTTGCACTGTCATTGATGTAGCTATTCTTAAAGTTTCCTCGAATATTGAACAAACGAATTGAGACACTCCACCTTTTATCCCACGGAAAATGCTCCCACTTTTTTGGTATTCTAACACTGGCTCATAAATTAAACCTTTCGTGCCCTTTCCGACGTTTTTCAATGATAAAAATATTGGTAAGGAGCTGATCGCCTTAGCTATTTGCTTGGTTTTGAGTAAATATTTCATATACCTTTGCTGTATAATTTCAGCCAGTTCATTAAAATCCGTGATACCGTTTTTTTTTATGAATGGCAATGATAATTTGATTCCGTCTAATGGTATACCAATCAATTTATTTACATTTATATTGATTTCTGCACGAACTGAATTTAATATGAATTTCTGAATAAAAATTGGTTCAGTTTCAATAATTTCCTTTGGCTGTTTTTCCTTTTCTTGTTGATATTCAAAAAAGGTTTTCAAAAATAAGATCAATTCAAAATCTAAATTCAAATTAATAGGCAAAGTTTTAATCATTAAAATTAATTCTTGTATCTCCTGACCCTCAAACGGATTTACGATCCCAATTTTTATTTGTGCTAAATATTGGATTGTATTAGATTTTATTGCGGTATGGTATTTTTGATCATAGTTTAAAATATTATGAAATTTACTTTTATTAATATGATCCACAATTATAAAATTCTTCAAATTTAAAGCCAACCAAATACTTTCGACACTATTTTCTGGAAATAAAAATATTGAAGATCCAGAAAAATTTACTTTCATTTCAATATAATTTAATTTACTATGATTTTTATTATTACTGTTATGGATTTTATTGATTTCAAAAATACTGAGATCATCGTTATTAAAAGTAATATCATTAATATCATTTCTATTTATGTTTTTATTTTGATTATTATTATTATTATTATTATTATTATTATTATTATTATTATTATTATTATTATTATTATTAATACTACTACTATTATTATTAATATCATTATCATACTCATCATCACTTTTAAATGTCAAGCCATTTAATAATTTCAAATTAATATTCAATTGTTTAATAGAAATTTGAACATTAGAATTGTGTTGGTTTTTAATTGAATGCAAATGATTGGTATTCAAATATTGATGATTTTTTATTTGGATTATATTTTTTGAATTTTGATCAATCCATTTAATTTTTAATTTGGAATTTTTTTTAATATATTGTGGTTGTTCAATAAACTTTTCAAATTCAATACTTTTTTCTAAATTAGGATTGATCGAGTCAATTGACATTTTTGGTAATTCCTTTCGAAATTTTTTTGGAATATCTAAATCAAACAATAACTGATTCACTAAATTCATTAAAATTACTAAATTATCTTGACGAAAATTTATATCGATCGGCTTTTCAGAATTAATAAATACCCTGGTTTTTTTGCTTTGAAAAATAATCACTGGTAATAATTCACAAATAAAAAATGGTTTGTATCCTTTTTTTAAAAAATATTCTTGAAAAGTTTTTTTTTTATTCAAATTACGTTTTTCCAATTTATTATCAATTTCACCTTGATTATTAATTGGCCATTTAAATCTATTATCATTATTTAAATAAATTAAAAATTGATTTAAAGAAACATTTATTTTGTTATGCTTTAAAACTTTATTTTGGAATTTTTCTATTTTTAATTTCATATTTTTTTGTCTGAGTATTATTTTTTTAATACTAAAAGCTAAAGCAGCTCGTAAATTTTTTGAAATATATTCAAATCCAAAATTTGAGATCCAAATTTTACTACTTATTTCTAATTCTTGCTCATTTTCATTTCCCTTTCCATTTTTATTCCGATTTTCATTTTTATTCAAAATATTCATCTCTTTATTTATTTTTATTTCATTTTTATTTTCATTTACAATATCCATTTCTTTCTTTATTTCTCTTTCATTTACTTTTTCATTTTTATCCACAATATCCATCTTTTTATTTATTTTTTTTTCATTTTTATTTTTATTCAAAATATCCATTCCTTTCTTTATTTCTTTTTCATTTACCTTTTCATTTTTATTTGTATTCAAAAAAGTATCAATTTTTGATTGTATTGAATCAAAAAAGTTTATTAAATGATTAAATGTTTGAGGAGAAACAAAATGTTGAAAATATAAATTGTTTAAAAAAATTTCAAAATGCATTGAATTTTGTGCTAGTAATAGTAAAATTGTAAACATATTATCATTGAATAGATGATCGTTTTTAGACAAAATTACATACTGATCATAAGTTTCCTCAATTTTTGAAATTTTTGGCACAAAGTCAATTAATTTAAAGTTTTTCATTTGGAAAAAAATATAATTATTAAGATTTGAACTTTGAATATAAATTAAATTTAAATCAACAAATTCAACTTTTAATTTATGCAGCCCAGGTATGAGCACGTCTCTACATTGGCTTTCTTCAATCAAATTAATATTTAAAGAATTGCATTTTAATGAAAATGAAAATGGAATGGAATTGGGATTAGAAATGGAATTAGGTTTTAATTCCAAATTTGAATTATTGCCCATACTTTTCCCTTTTTTTGAATGAAGGTTTATACTATTCCGTTCATCAATTAGATGTTGATAATTTTTAGTAAATTGGTTTAAAGGTATATTTTTAATCTTTTCTAGAAAATTAAAGATATCGTTTATAATGTTAATTTTTAACCATAATTCACATTTGGGGAAATTGATGAAAATGATGAAATTTGAATTTATTAATAGTTTTTCATATATGGTTTTTATTTTTTGTTGTTTTAAAGTAATGGGAATTTTAATTTTATTATCCTTATCATTATTTTCATCCATTTTAATAATAATGTAAGGCAATTCAGATTTGATCTTTTTTTGATTATTTTTTTTTAAATTTGAGTTTTTTGGCTCGATTAAAAATAAGACATTTTTCTTTATTGAAATATTAAAGCGACTAAATCTAATTTCTAAATTTTGTTTATAATCCATTATTAAATTTTCAACAGAAACTATCAAATTGATTTCTGGAATTTGAAAATAAAATGTTAATGGCTGCAGTTTAAATTGGAATTGTTGTATTCTCGTTTTTTTTTCTTTATTTTTTCTTGTTGATGATAGTTTATTTATATCATCGTTCATATTAAAATTAATTCCCTTAACCTCATTATGATCAATTATATGATTATATCCCGTTTCATTGAAATTATTATTGCTTGTTTTTTCATTTGGGTTAAAATTTACCATATTATTATTATTATTATCATTATTATTTCCATTATTATTATTATTGTTGTTGTTGTTGTTTTTGTTTTTGTTGTTGTTGTTGTTGTTGTTGTTGTTGTTATTGTTATTGTTATTATTATTGTTGTTGTTGCTATTATTGTTATTGTTATTATTATTCTTATTATTCTTATTCTTATTCTTATTATTATTCTTGTTATTAGTTTCATTATTATTTTCAAAATTAAATAATATCATTTGTTGAAGATAATGGAAATATTGGATATGTTCAGTGGAAAAAAAAATTTGAAAAGATGATAATTTTAAATTTGCTAAGGAAATGCAAGTTTTTGGATTAATTGTATATTGGAAATCAATGATTGGCAACAATTGATTATTATTTTTTTTTAATTGATTTGTTAGCCTTTTTTCATTATTTTGGATCTGTTCATTATTTTGTTGATTATAAAATTGTAAAAGATCAATAATTTCAAAATTAAAAATTTTTAAATTTAGTTTTGTATATCCATCATCCAGTTTTTTAAAAGAGGTGAAAATTGAATCGACCATTAAATGGAAATAATGCTCATCTTCAAAAAACAATTTAAAAGAGATTTCATTGATTAATATTTCTGCGAATATTTGAAAACTTTTTTTCTTTTCCTCCATTATTTTATTTGTATCTAAACCAATTTCAATTGGATTAGAATTCTTGTCTGTCATATAAAAATCTAACATTATCGATAATTCCTCCTCGCTAAAGGTGTCAGTGAAGCTTTGTGAAAGAACCATCGAATTAACTACTTCCTGTAGCGTGTCTGTAGAATATAAGTCCGTGTTGACACTTAATTTTTGCAGATTTTGGAAAAAGATGAGGAGGAATTCCAATTGCGCAATATTTAGCCCTATTTCAATTTTAGGGATTTCTAAATTAAAAGATATTTTGGGTAAATTTAATTCCATTTCGACAACAATAGGAAAGTTTGATTTGGAATTGCCAAAGGATAATATTTGTTTCCAAAAGGAATTCTTTTGATTGCTTTTGACTAATAACTCAATACCATAGAACTGGATCTTGCGAGAGCCAATCGGGTTGATCCCAACAACAGTTTCCAAATTCTTATTCATTTTTATTTGGCTAATGCTTAATCTAATGGTTTTGTCTTGGCTTGGATCAGTTATATTGATCGAAAATGCTTTTAAATCAACTGTAATGTTGGCCAAAATCGTTTGTAATTTCTTGCTAAGCCATGTGTCTTGAGTTTTGTTAGTGTTTGTGTCCAAAAAAAATTCTTCCTCTTCATCTTCATAAGGTTTTTCTTTCTCTTTCTCTTTTTTTTTTTCTTTTTCTTTTTTTATTTCTTTTTCTGTTTCGGTTTCCTTTCCTTTTTCATTTTGGTTGTTTTCTTTGGAATGGCTTAATACAAAGTTTAATGACGCACCGTGGATTTCCACATTACAGCTATTGAGTTTATAAGACAACGAGATCTTTAATTTTTTTAGATTACCTTGTTCACATTTTAATGGCAAGTTTATGTCGAGCAGATGTGAATTGATTTTCTTTTGTTTTTAATTTAAGAGGAATTTAAGAAGTTTTTTTTTTAGTTGGGTTGGTGGTCTTTTTTTTTTTTCATCCATTTCAGAAAAGGGGAGACAAGAATAGAAACTAACGAGAAATAAAAATCCTTACCTCAATTGAAAGATCTAAATTTTCTAATGCTAAAGAGATGTTGTCTCCAAATATTTTTGGTGAACAGTTTTCGTATGTAATGCTGCTCGTTAAATAGTTACCAATTGTTTGTGAAAGAATAAAAGCTATTAATCGATTAGGTGATTTTGTAATTTGTCCAAAGAATTGTTTAATAGACTTCATCAGCAACTATTTCTGATTTCACAAACAATAAAAAAAATTTATGTGGTTTGTAAAAACAAAAAAATGGTTTTCTGAAGAGATTTTTTCGTTATTTTTTGAAAAAATTTATTCAAGTTCTCTTAGAATTTTTTTTTTTTTAAAAGCTTTTTACAATTTGGTTATTTAAGATTTAAAACTTTACAACACTAATAAGTGATCCGAGGTAGTGTGTAAAAATATTATAATTTGTTTTTCAAAAGTATGGAGATTAAAATTTGTAATTTTTGATTCCTTTCACTAAACAGAGATTCCTATTGTTAACAAATCTTAGAGGTAAACAGCCAAGAGGATTTAGAAATCTTAATAATACTACCCATTTTAATAATTCATTGGTGAAATTTAGGAATTCTTGAATCATTACTAAGGAAATTTAATTAAAACAAGTACTCGTTTAAAAGGATAAAAAATTTTTATCAAAAAATAAAGTAACAATTTATTTTAGTAAAAAGTGTCTCAAAATGGACGAAATAATTTTTTTAAAAATTAAATCATATAGTTTTTTTGTTTCATAATCAAACCTAAAACAGAGTTAATTCCAAAAACTCTGAAAATCACATTTTTCTGATCAATCAAAAATAATATCAAAAAATCAAAAATTAACAATTTTACTTACAAATATATAAATTATTCAGTAAACCTCAAGTATTCTAATTGACTATTGTTTAACTATTCTCAATAGATCAATTTTAAAATGTTAGTAAATGTAGAAATCGAAAAAAAATTTCGACTAATATAGATTAATTATCAAAATGTAAATCAAAATAATTGCAATCGTTTCTTAGATAGTTGTAAAATTGATTATAGAAAAAATCTATAATGAGAATTGTCTTTACATTATAAAAATATGAGTTTTCTTTAACTTTAGATATTTCCTTTATTAAAGTAAAATTTTATTTCTTTAAATTGAGTAACTTTGAGGAAAAATATATTTTACACCAATTGTATATGTTTAAATTGAAATATATTTAATTATCAAAAAAACTTTTCATAAATTTGTATTCATTTCAATATTTCAAATTGATAAAAATTTAATGTTATTTCAAACTTTCTTATTAAAATTAGATTTAGATTTTAATTCATTTTCTCAATTAATTTATAAGATTTGATATTTTTTTAATTCCTACATATACCAAAGGGTGACAATTGATATATTTAGAATATTTCAACAATATCCCAATTAGAATACTTGAGGTTTACTGAATAATTTATATAATTGTAAGTAAAATTGTTAATTTTTGATTTTTTGATACTATTTTTGATTGATCAGAAAAATGTGAATTTCTAGGTCGTTTTTGATATTTCTGAGTTTGATTGTCTGAAAAAAAAATTTTTTTTTTTGTCTATGTAATTATTTAACATCACTAAAGTCACCTTATATGATAATAGATTTTCTGTTAAAAAATAAAAAAAATAATAAAAAGTATTTTCAAACTGAAAAAGTGTGGTTATGAACTTTTAGATATGTTTAAAAATCAAAATATTCAAAGATTTAACCCATTGAAATAATAAAAAGTTTCAGAAACAATTAAATAAATTTTAATCAGAAATTCACCTCTTTAAGTCTTCAAATTACTTTTCTAAAGGAAAAAATAATTATATCTGAGAAATATTCAAAATCAAAACATATTATTCATCTTTTCATTGGTTATTGGTAAAGAAAATTATAACTATTTATTGAAATTTCGAAACAAAGATTCAGAAATTATAGATGTGCTTTTGTATGTAAACCAGTATCGTAGAGTGACATAAAGGGTCATAAAGTACCTATGTTTTTTTTGACGTTTTCTGTTATATCTGTAAAGTGTTCTAGGTTTTTTTGAGGTTTTCTATTTTATTTCAAAAAGTAAAAAAAAACCTAACAAAAATCTATTGATTATCTAAATAAAATAGAAAAATCAAAAAAACCTAACGAAAATTTATTGATTTTCCAAATAAACAGAAAACTCAAGAAAATCCCACAACTTTTTTCCAGAATTCAAAATAATAGAGAAAAATTCTTAGATTTTACCCAATTATTTTAAATTATAAAAAGATAAAATGTGTTTTTTCTTTGGTTTTCTATTTTATATTGAAGTGTTCTAGGTTTTTTTTTTTCGAAATAAATAGAAAACACAAAAAAAAATTAACGATAGTTTTTTTTTTAAATTTTTGAATTATAGAAAACCTATTAAATTTTCTTTTAATTTCAAAATTTTTTAAAAAAAAATAAACTTCGCTATTCCAGGATTAAAAGGAATACAGTCAAATTATTGATTTTGATCTCTTCTATGAACTTTCGGGAAACTTATACACATAAATGAAAATTAATTTCCTTGCTTTAAAATTAATAAAAAAAAATAATAATAATCTTTTTCCTTAAACTATAAGTTCTTATTTATATTTTTTTATAGATGTAAGATCAAAATAATTCAAGTTAAGTTGTAAATATCTTATTAAATTAATTGATTTTTTATAAAAATATTTATAGATTAAACAAGAGTAAATATGAATTTGGTAAAAAATAGAGTTTTTGCAATTTTGGAATAAATAAAGAGTTCCATGCAATTACCCCCAATTCAATAATAGTACAAAAAATCATTGTTTTTTTTTTTTGAGCTCAATTGGAATTTAAATATAAAATCGTTTGGTAAATACCAATACTTTGTTTGAAAAATGTAGGATTTTTTTCCAAAATTGAAAGATTGGTTTTTACAAAAAGATTTTTTTATTAAAATTATTATTTGTCTATTAATATAATCAGGTGTTATGAGTAGTATTTACTCAATTCTGAACAATTGCATGGAACTCTTTATTTATTTCTAAAATTGAAAAAACTCTATTTTTTGCAACATTCGATATTTACTCTTTTGTAGTAATAATAAATAAATATAATTAATTTTTTAGCTGTTTCTTAAAAAACTCAAATACAAATAATTTTTTTTTATAAGTTTAGACTTTTGAATTAATCATAATTTAGAAATTATTGATAAAATACCCTAAAATGTGAATTATTGAATACACATTTTTCTTCAATATTTAGTAAATTCACTTATTATTTCAGAAAAGTTCATTTATTTTTCAATATCAGGAATTTTACTTATTGAATTAATAATTAAGTTGTAAAAAATATTTCCTTTGATGTATTCTTAAGAATAAAATTTTAAAAATTTTGTGAGAATTTTTTTGAAATTATAATTGAATTGAAATTTTCTTTATGAGTTAGCTTTTAAGAACTCAAAATATTAAGAATTGTTACACACATGGAAATGGTAAAAAAAGGAGAGAAATAGAAAATTAGTGAATAATTTTTATCTATGAAAATTTTAAATAAATTTTAATTGAGAATATTTATAACAATTATTAAATTCACTTCAATTTTTAAAACTTAATTAGAATTCAAATCAAGTTTGAAAGTGTTTTAATTAGGATATCATCTAATTAAAAATTTCTACATTTAAATTACACCTTGATGATACATATATCTCGTTAAAAATCAAATAAACAATTTTTATACTAAATCTTACTTGAAAATGAAGGTTTTTTCTCAATTTTTTTTCAATTGACATTTAAGATGTTTTTTTTTTTAAAACAAAGTCTTTATTGGTTGAGTAATTTGAGTTTTATATATCTATATTAGAGTAATAAATTGTTGTCTTGATATTTAATTATAATTTTTACAAAAAAAATAATTTAATTTTTTAGTTTTTATTTGGATTTCAATACAAATTTTACAATTACAAAATCTATCATTTTCTCAATAGTTTTAAAAAATAAGTGTTATAGTTTTTCTCCGTTATTCAGAAAATAATCCTGATTTAAATTTAAGTATAATTTCTGAAAGTTATAATTGAAAAGATACTTATTAATACAAAAAAATCTTTTAAAGATTTTTGATAAATTTTATTTATTTATTTATTTATTTATTTAGAGAAAAGAGTAATTAAAAAAAAAATTATCAAAAAAAAAAAGACAAGAAGAAAAATAATTAAAATATATACAGAAAATAATATTATTATTCACATTACCAAATAGAACCTATCCGTGTCCTGAATACACAATAGGAGCAAAAACCCCCTAGAAAGATAAAATTTTTGATAAATTTTACATATTAATTTATTTTATCAGTGTGTCTTTGAATAAACAATGATGTAAATATAAAAGTTATATTAAAATAGAGTTTTTAAAATATTCGATATTTACACTTGTGAAACATTATATTGATTTTAATATTATAAAAGTTTATAAGAGGAGTTTTTCTTCAAAATATTTTTTGTTAAGGCATGTTTTAGAAGTAGAGTTACAAAATTTACCAAAACAAATATTGAACAAAAAATTGTTGAAATTTTTTTTAAATTTATAAGCAATACTATCCCTAATAAATTTAATTTTCATTATTTTTGGTACAAGTTTTCAATTAAAAAGATAGTATTTGACTTTTTGGAAGACCAATTCCTAGAATGATATTAATGTAATTCTTATTAAGTCAATCTCAGTTCAATTTATTAGGCTAAAAAACTATTAATCCCATTTGACTTTTTATAAAATTTTAAATATTAAAGTTATTTTGATCATTTTTAGAAAGATTCTCAATTAAAATTTATTTAAAATTTTCAAAAATAAAAATAGTTCCCTTATTTTTGATGTCTCCTCATACTTTCCAACCGAAAAAAACTTTTCAAAAAATTCAATATTTTCATTCAGAAAGATTAGAATTTTATAAAAATTGGTTTCTTCTAATCTTGTTGTTTCATTTTCCAATTGTTTAACTATTCAATATCAATAAATTATAAAAACATACCGATTTCGGAACTTGTATAATTAAAAAAATGAATTTGTTGATAAGTTTGTAAAATTTTTCAATTTCATTTTCCAACAATTAATTACTACTTTGAAAAAAACCAATTGTAGAATATTTATGAATTATTTCCCCTCTGTCAAATTCTCGTTTCTTTTCAATTCAAAAAATTTTATTTTTAACATTTTTTGCTATTTTTCTTTTGTTTTTTTTCCAAAAAAATCAAAAAGATCTTGTTTCCCTTTTTTCTTCAACATTAAAAAAAAAAAAAAAGAAAACAAATAATCCCCGTATCAAAAAGAAATGAGTGAAAGGCAATTAAGTATACTTCGTAAACTCGGATTTATTCTGAATGAGTTGTGTGAATATGAAAAAGCTGTTGAATATTTGGAAAGTGCATTAAAATTGAACCCGACATGTTCGAGGCTGCATAACAATTTAGGGTTTTCTTATCAAAAATTAGGCAAATTGTCGAAGGCACGAGAACACTTTGAAGTTGCGCTGCAATATAACCCAAAGCTTCATAACGCCTACAATAACTTGGGATCCTTGTTGCACCAAGTCGGGGAATTGAACACCGCACGTGTCCAATATGAAAAGGCCATTGAACTTGAGCCACAGTTCCACAACGCTTATAACAATCTGGGATCCTTATTAGAGGAGCTGGGCGAATTGCACTCTGCAAAGAACCAATACGAAAAAGTTGTTGAATTGGATCCAGAGTTTGTGCCTGCCTATCACAATTTGGCAGAGCTAATGGAGCAATTTGGAAACCAAAAACGAGCCAGGGAGCTGTACCAAAAGGCTTTAGAAATTGATCCCGAGTTTACGCCTGCACACAACCATTTGGGCATGCTTTTAGAAAAAATGGGCGAACTCCAACAAGCAGAAAAGCTGTATAGAAAGGCTATTGAATTAGATCCAACCTCCAGCGAATACCACTTCAACCTGGCTGATTTATTAGAAACAAAGGGATTCGAAAAAGACGCACTTATACACTTCAAACAAGCTGTTAATTATAAGCCAAATAAAGTGTCCTATGCTTTTCGATTAGGAATGGTTTATTTTAATTTAAAAAAATATTCCAAATCAAAAAAATTTTTAGAAAAAGTCTTGGGATTGAGGAACAATTTTCAATACCAGGATATCATTTTTGGTTTGTTAACCCAAATCCAAATTAAAGAGGTGGAAAATACTAATTATAATTCACAACAAGATCAAGAGCGAGATTTTTCAATTGAACCAGAATCAGAACCAAGATCACACCAAGAAACAATTAAAAGAAAACAGATCAAAAAATTTGAACAAAATTCTCCAAATGATGAACAAGTTAATAATTATTATTCTAATTCAAAATCAGAATCGGGAAGTGAACAGAAAACAAAATCTGAACAAGAATTAGAATCAGAATCAGAACTAGAATCAGAATCTGGATTAGAACCAGAAACACAATCTGAACCAGAATCAGAATCAGAATCAGAATTAGAATTAGAATTAGAAACAGAAACAGAAACAGAAACAGAAATAGAAACAAAAATACAATTAAAATCTAGATCATCATTAGAATACGAATACAAAAACGAGTCTGTTAATGAATATTCTGATTCTGACCCTTACTCTGACTCTAATTCTAATATGGTTAATGAAGAAAATTCTTATGATGAGCTTGATGATGACAAAAAGGAAGAATATTTTTACAATGGGGAAATTAAGCATCTAAGAAGTATAATGAATCAAATGAAAACTATGAATCAAGAAATGGAAAGCAAATTATACCAATCAAGTGAAAAACTCTCGCAAATGTATCTCGAAAATACAAATTATTATAATAAGAAAATTTTAAAATTAAAAAAATCCACAACGTATTTAAATTCTTTACAAAAACAAAAATTGGGTTTATTTCAAAAAATCAAAAAAGCAAATCAAATCTTAAAAATGAAAAAAAAACAATTAAACAAAATTGAAAAAAGGAAAAAACAATATAATGATAAAAAAATGGAAAAAAAAATCCAAATTTATCAGAATAATAAAAACGAAATAAAGTTTTTAAAAAAGCAATTGAAAAAAGAAAAAAATGAAAATCTGAAATTGAAAAACCAAATTCTTAAAAATAATAAGAATAATAAAAATAATAAGAATAACAAGAATAACAAGAATAATAAGAATAATAAGAATAATAAAAACAATAAGAAGAATAAAAATAAGAAGAATAATAAAAACAATAAGAATAACAAGAATAATAAGAATAATAAAAATAATTTTACATCATATAAAAATTCGAATCATAATAACTTCCAAAAAAAAAATAAATTAACAAATAACAATTCCAAATTAACTTTATCAAAATCCTCAATTAATAATTCAAAAAAAAAACAAGAAAAAATTCATTTAAATCAACAAACAAACCATCCAACTTTCCCATTGAAGGGGAAAAAACAAATAAAATTACAACCACAAAACGATGATTTATCATACAAGACTTTTAATCAATCATTAAAAAAATAATTTCTTCTTTCCATTATAAAATTTTCCTTTAATATCCATACCTTTCGGTTTGATTTGGTTTATTATGTATGTATGTGTGTATTTATGTGTGTGTGTGTATGTGTGTGTATGTGTAGATGTAAAATTGGTTTAATTTGATAAATGTAATTCTAAACCCCAATTCAAAATTTTTAACACACCAAAATTCAATTTGTGAAAAAAAAAGTCTTATTTTAATCTGATCAAGAAGAAATACCAAATTCGAACCATTCGCCAATTGAAATGTTAACACTTTTTTATAAATTACAATATTCACAAAACCAAAAATAAATAATTATCAATACAAATAAATTATCAAGATTGTGTTAAAAATTTTGGAGAGAGCAAAACAAAAAAATGCATTGCTAAATTTGTAAAAATTCTATTAGGATTATTGATCGATCAAATGTTAGATACTACCAACTAATTTTATTTGAGTTCGTTTATTTGCAACAACTCAACTTTAACTTAAGATCAATTGTTGAAAAAAATTTTGATCGAACAAAAAAAGTTACGTAATTCAAAAAATGAAATGCAAACAAAAAACTAAAAAGATGAAAAAATGATTTTCATATTTTACAAAAATCAAAATTTTCTTCCAATTTGAATGAAATTGTATTATTGGGATTGTTTGGACCGTTTTAGCTGTGTGGAAAATTTTGGAATTTTAGTTTATTTCAAAATTTAATGATCAAAAATAAATAATTTGTTTATCGAAAATTTATCATTTTTATTTATTTATTTATTTATTTTATTGGATTTATTGTGAGAAAGGAGTAATCAAAGAAAATTTACTAAATAAAAAATAGAAGAAGAAAAATCATTAAAATATTAAAGTAAAAAAATATTATATCATTTACATGAACAAATTAAAAATTATCCACTGTCGTTAGGTTTTTCAGGATTTGACAGAATTGAGTAAAATCCTTGATTTTACTAAATTCTTTCGAATTCTGGAAAACCACTGTTAGCTTTTTTTTTAATTTCTTAAATTAAAAAAAAAGCGCCGTTAGGTTTTCTTGAGTTTTCTGTTTTATTTGTGAAGTGTTCTAGGTTTTTTTGACTTTTTCTATTTTATTTAGAAAATCTATTGATTTTCTTAGGTTTTTTTTACTTTTTGAAATAAACTGTAAATTTTAATAAATTTTCGGTTTATTTCAAATGGTAAAAAAAAAACCTAGAACACTTCACAAATAAAATAGAAAACTCATAAAAACCTAACGAAAATCAATAGATTTTCTAAATAAAATAGAAAAAGTCAAAAAAACCTAGAACACTTCACAAATAAAACAGAAAACCTCAAGAAAACCTAGGTACTCGACGGTACTCGACGACACTTCACATTACTTGACGGACACTTCCTGAAACAGGGGGGGGGGGGGGGGGGGGTAAAAAACCGATAGAAAGATTATCTATCAGCAATAAATAAGATTCCACAAACTCTGATTAATAAATTGGTATTTCACTGTAGTTAGGTTTTTTTTTAATTTAAAAGAATGGTGTAAAATCTTTGATTTTGCTCAATTCTTTTGAACTAAAAAAAACCTAGACATGACTCTGAAAAGTGTGGCACTGTGTACCCAAATTTGTAAATTTTTTTACTATTTTAGGAATTTTTTATTTTCAATTTTTTATTTTCATTTTTTCTTTATAACCTCAAGTTTTCTAACCAAAAGAACATTGATGAAAAATTCTCAACAAGAACAATAAATTTCGTAATTTTGATTAGTCGTGTTGAAGAGTTTCTGTGTATTTTTTCTAAGGATAACATTTTTATATCAGTTTTTTTCTAAATTTTTTACTATTTTTTTTTCCATTTGATTCTGATAAATTTATATCTTTCACAATACCAAATAAAGTGATTTATATTTTCATAATATTGAGTACAATAATCACATTTTTTTAGAACCAATGGATATTAAAGATATTTTTTCTTTAGAAAATTTATATGATTTAATAAAATATCAAAAAAATAAATCAGTTAAAGATTTTGATAAAATCCAATTATATAAATTGGACCCTAAAAATAAGAACGAAAAAGACTATCTACTTTTTTTAATAAATGTTCAAAGAATTTTTTTACATTGAATTAAAAACCCAAATGTAGAAATAATAAATTTTATCAAAGAAAGAGATATTTTATTTATTCATAAAGCTGGGGATGAAGGAGTTCCTTTGAATTATAGACCAATATCAATTAATAATACGTTAGCTAGATTTTTTCTAAAACTTATCTATAAAGGGGTAGAAGACTCTTGGAATCTAGTCTCTGATTCTCAGTTTGGTTTCAAAAAAAAATTAGACACACGAATTGCTGTTCTAAATTTACTATTTGAACTTAATAAACTTAAAAAAAAATATAAAAAAAATGAATTTTTTATTGTTGCAATTGATATTAAAAAATACTTTGACACAATTAGACATATACTAGTTCATCATGCTCTCAATAAATATATTAAAAATCAAAAAATCAAAATTTGGTTACAAAAATATTATAAAAAGAAGGAATAGGAGTTTATCAAGGAGATCCTCTTTCTCCATTAATGTTTGGATTTATTAGTCATTTTTTAATTGAAAAAATAACAGATTTAGTCCATCATGTTCAAATGTTTGCAGATGACTTACAGTCAGTTCCACTTTTAAGGCACAAACCTTCAACGAAATTTAAGGCAAACAAAAAATCTCAAATTAGGGCACAAAATTTGGAATTTTTTTTTACAATTTATTTTACTAGAATCTGAATTTTGTGCCTTAATTTGAGATTTTTTATGTGCCTTAAATTTCGTAGCAAGTTTGTGCCTTAAAAGTGGAACTGGCTGTAATTTTAATAATGGAAGGACCAATTTCAGAAATTGATAAAAAATTAATATTAATTTTTAAAATTTTTCAAGAATTTGGAAAGAACCCAAATAAAGATAAAACTTTAAAATCAAACCAATTATCGGAAATAAAGTATTTAGGAATTTGGTGTGAAAAAGAGAAACATTTAAAAAAAAACTTTAAAAAAGTAAAAGCAAATTTTAAAAAAATCAAGATGATTTTTAGCCAACAACAATTGGCCAATGGAGTAAAATTACAAATGTTTAAATCGATATGTATTAGCCAATTATTTTATGGATTAGTTATTTTCAATCTAACCCAAAATGATTTCAACTCGATAGATGTTTGGATAAATAAAAAAGTAACAAAATTTTCAAAAATTAGCTCACTCTCTCCAAGAATAATTTATAAAACCGAGGCAAAAATAGACCAAGTAAGAATTTCGATATATAAAAGAAGATTTAAACTCAAAAGTAAATTAGAAACACTTGGTTTAGAACACATATCAAAAAAAAACAAAATTTTCCAAGAAAAAAGATGAAAATATTAATTGGAAAGCGGAAAATCTAAAATTGATAAATGCGAATCTTAATCAATTTAGAGAAAATTTAATAATAAATAGCATTGGGTGGAAAGGACAGGAATATTTAAAAATTATTAGATACAATAACAATATAAACAAACAACAAAAATATTTAAAATGGAAGGGATCTACTTCCATTCTTAAAATTAAGAAATTTCACAAATTATCTAAATAGATATTCTTATGTTTATGATCACAAGTCCTACATTTTTTTAAAAAATTTGAGTTTTTTTGACAACAATTGTCGAATTTTCTTGATTTTTTAAATTATGACACTTTTTTGACATTTTTTGATTTTTTTTGTCATTCTTTGTTTTTTTTTGATATTTTTTTACAAATTATGTCATCAAAAAAAATTGTCAAAAAAATCAAACAAAAAAAATCTAAAATCGACAATAAAAATTTTCAAAGGATATCAAATCAAAAATTGTCAAAAATTGACAGAAAAATCTGACACAGGAGTAAATATAAAAATGGGATCAAAAAATGTTTTTTTTTTCTCAACAAATTCAAAATTTTCTTAAATTTCTATTTTTGGTGTTTAGAAGTCTCTAGGGCGTCTAGTTTTCGAGATATTGCCCAAAATCGATTTTTATATACAAATTTTTTAATTGTGATTTTTCAAAACTATTTTGGGTAATAATTCGAAAAATATAAGACCCCCCAAAAAAATGAAAAATTGAGATTGTTTTTATATTTTTTATATAGTGACTCCCATAGATTAAAATGAATTTTAAAGTTTTTTTTTTTTTTGAAAAAAAAAAAAATTTTTTTTTAATTGTAGGTTTTACTATATATAAATAATTTAAAAACTTCTACTCCTCACACAGAAAAAACTACTTATTTACCAGCATTTATCCGAATTTTGGTACCTAAAGAGGATTTTTATTTTTGAAAAAAAAAATTTGAAAAGATTTAAAGGTAAATTCAGGTAGCAAACATATATACTTTAATTGATCAAATTAGATATATAAAAATTTAAAAAAAAAAAATTATTAATTTTATTGATCTTTCCAGGAATCAAACTCAGGTTACACACTTTTCAAATTTTGAAATCTCGGTGCTCTACCGCTGAGCTAATGAGTAATTATTGGATATTTTAAAATTATAAAATTTTGAAGATAATGAAATTGAATTTTTAATTGAGTAATTTTTCTAATATATTTTTTTTTTGAAAAAAAAACCACAAGTTTTTTACGATTAAAAAAAATTTTTTTTTTTTTTTACATTGTAAAAAAATTAACAAATTTAAAATTGAATTGAAAAAAAGTTATTTAAAAATTTTTTTTTCAAAAAAAAATCATTTTAATTGGAAACTCTAGTAAAAATTTTTTTTTGTTTTTAATTTTTTAGTATTTTTTTTATATTTTTCTCGTGATTACACTATTAAAAATTTATAAAAATGAATATTTATATAAAATAAGATGAGGTCTAATAATTTTTTTTTTCAAAATATTGGTAATGTGAATTTTTTTTCTGATAAATTAGAAAAAAATGAAATTTTACTAGAGTTTTCCTATTAAATAAAATTTTTTTTTAAACATTGTTTTTCCGTTGAAATAAAGATAAAAATCATTTTTAGGAGATGTTTAAAAAAAAATTTTTTTTTAAAAGTTACCAATTTTTAGTACTTTAAAAAATATTTTGAAAAATTTTTTTTAAATACATTTTTTAAAATTTTCAATTTTGAAAAAAGTCAAAAACACCCATTTTAAATACTAAATATTTTCGAAACCACTAACCCTCATAATGTTTAAATTTAAAAAATTCACAAAAAAAAATCAAAATAAAAAATTTTTTAAAAAAAAATTTTTTTGTCTATATTAAAAAGATTTTAAAATAGCATTTTTATCAACCAATATTCATAGTAACTTATGTATTTTTATAAATAACTTTGATAAAAGTGAAAAAAAAAAAAAAAAATTTTTTTTTAATCTAAAAAAAAATTCAAAATTAAAAAATTTATAACTATTGTAGTTAAAAATATATTATAAATATAATATTTGAGTAAATCAAAAATGGGAAAATCAAAAGAGTAGTAAAAAAATTTTCAATAAAAAAATTTTTTTTTAAACCTTAATTTTTTCAATTTTTTCACCAAAATCATATTTTTGATCAAAAAATACCCTAGTAAGATGATCTTAAAGACGTTAAAAAATTTTTATTTTTGTGTAAAATTGTACCTTTTTTAGAAATTAAGAATTCAAAATTTCAAAAAAAAAATTTTTTTGACGAAAAATCGAAAATAGAGAATAACTTCTAAACTAGAGGAGATACAGCACTATAAACTTTAAAAATCAATTTTTAAGATAAATTGGAGGTTATAAAAATGACTAATTCCAACAGATATCCTATATTTAAAATTTTGATTTTTTTCAATTTATACTTCACTATAAGGAAAATTTAAATACCTAAAATTA
Organism: Anaeramoeba flamelloides; assembly: GCA_027625915.1. NCBI lineage: Eukaryota > Anaeramoebidae > Anaeramoeba > Anaeramoeba flamelloides. Next base: position 421,096 of record JANTQA010000008.1, read on the forward strand.
AAGTTAGCCAAAACTATACATAGGATTTCAGTTATAGATCTTTTATAAATTATTTTTATAAAGTTATCATAATTTTATGTAATAAACAAAGGATAGCTTTTAAACACAGGAAAATCTGAATACACCTCTTTTCAAAAATACCGACTTTTGAAAAAAAACCTATTTTCAGGGTATTTTTTTATTGGAAAAAGTTGAAATGAATTAATTTTTGATTGAAGATTAAGATTGAAAAAAGAATATATGTTAAAGCAATTTGCAGAAAAAAACCGGGAACGTATATAAAAACTCAAACATGGAAAAAAATAAAATGATAAAAAATATTCCAAGAACAGAAAAAAAATCAGATTTTCAATTTAATTTAGCAATATCTTTTGATTGAAATATTTTCTGCTATTTTAAAATTGAAAAATGGGTTTCTTTTTAGACTATTAAAAAAATACTTGAAAATTAATTCTCTGCTAAGTCAAATAAAAAATTCAAAAATTTTACAATTAAAAATGAAAAAAATATTACTGAAAAATTTCATTTTTTTTTCAATTCCTATTAATATCTATTAAAGTTGTAAATCTCATTGAAAATTGTTATGTATAATAATGTTTATTATATGAGTGTATTTCAAAAATACAAAAATTAGAGATTTTTTTTTGAAAAAAAATTCCTTGGTGTTTTGTAATGTGAAACTGAATTATTTAAATCATTTCTTTAGCCAAATACTTTGATATTTTAATAAATACTGGTTTGGAATATCTGATAGTATAAGAAGTTTTCATACCGATAAAAAAAAAACAGAATTTAAAAAAATGAAAAAATTGATCAAAAAAAAATAAATAAAAATCATTTATTACTTGATCTTATCATCTAACATTTGACATAATTACTTCTTCTTTATTTGTTTTTATTTTTAATTCTTTAAGGAAAAAAAATTTTATTTGGAAAATTTTTTATATACAAATTACTGTTTATTTCGAAAGAATTTCCAAAATGAATTTAAAAATCCTATTTTCATTTATGTCATCTAATTCTAGTTTTAGTTCAGAAAATCAGAGATTTTTGTAATTCTTCTTGAGAATGACGATTTATTGGACTAATTCGTTTGATTTTATAATTATTGATTTTACATTAAAATGAGAACTCAAAAAAAAGAAGAATCTGATTGAATTTTTATCTTGAAATTTTCAATTATTTTGATTTGAATCTTTTGTAACTGTTTTTTTCATTTCAGAGAATTAAACCCCTTTAATCTAATTTTTGAACTAGTATTCTTTGTTTTGGTTTTTTTTGCTAAAAATATTTGAAAAATGAATTTTGAAAACAAATTTGTAACAAAAGGTTTTGTAAAATAATAATAGATAGTACCCTAATAAAAAAAAATGTTTTGAAACATCTTTAAAGTATTTATATAACAAAATTTCCCTTTAAATGATGATTTTTTCAATATTTTTTTAAAAAAATATCCTTATAACAGACTTATAACATGTTACAAAATTTATAACACATTTTATAAAAAATATTTATGTAATAAAAGTTTTTATTATAAATTTTTTTAACATTTTAAACTTTTATAACACCTTTATAACATGTTATAAAAAACTTTTATTATTAGGTGTACTGGGACGAGAAATTCTGGGAAAAAAATTGTTTGTATTCATACAAACTAAGAAGATAAAGAAAAACAAATCTTCGAAAAAAAACTTTTATAGATTTTTTTTAATCATTTTTGATATCAACAAATTTATTTGGAAAGATGATCTTTTGTGTTTGGTCTTTTAAAAGACAATATTTGTTTCAAATACACAGCTTTTTGGGTATATTTTTTTTATAGTTTACTGTTTGATTATTTTCAATCATTTGTTTAAAACACATTTCTAGATCCAAAACCTAATTTCAGAAAACCAAAAATTGAATCAAAAAAATGTTCAAAAAATTGAAAAATAAAAAATTCAACTCTGAATTACTTTGCGTATTTCACGAATTGAGTAGCGAATGGGTTTTTCTATTGAAAGTTTCAATATCTTGTGACTCTCAAAAAAATATTTTTCAGAAATGTTCACACAATGAAACTTTTTCAAAATGGTAAAATGTACTTAGTTACTTAAATTAAAAAATAAATTAAATCCATCATTTTTACAAGTTTTTATGAAAAAATGATGATATAAGAAAAATAAGATACAATATGTATCGAATAAAAAATGGATATCAATGTTTATTTTATTTCAGTTTTGATTGGAATATCGATTGATTTTCTAAACAAAAACAAGGTGGGTAGAGAAAACTGTAGTTTTTTTTGTTTTTTTTGATAATTTAAATCAGAGAGCAAAACCATTTATTTGATTCAAATCTTTGAATTTTGGAAATTCGCCATAAAGATTTTTTATTTTGGAGATTTTTAGAAAATTGATTAAATTTACATTTTGTAAGATTGTGTTTTTTTTTTGAATTCCAATTGAGGATTTTTTTTAAAGCTTTGGTTTGGTGGACTGTTTGGTTTTATAATTTTTTTATTTTGTGTATAATCGAGGGATTGGAATATGTGGTAGAATTTTTTTTTTTTTTTGGATCATTCAGAGTAAGCCATTTATTTGGTATTAGAAAATTCCAAATTTGAGTTTTTAATTCTTCAATTTAAAAGAATAAAAATGTCATATTTAAAATTAATTCTAGCCTTTTAAAAATTGAAAGAATTGATATTTAGTGGGTTATATAGTTTTTTTTTTGAAAAATAAATGTAAAAAAATTGTTTTGGAATCAAAGGAAATTTATATTTGTTAAATTAAGATTATATCTAATTTTTAATTTTGTTCTCAGTATAAACGATTTGATGGTTTGTGGTTATATTAAGGTTTTGATTTTTGTTGGAATGGGTAATACAATTTTGTAAGTGATATATTTCAATGTTGAATTTTTTTTTCTTTCAATGTAAAATATTATTCAATATTTTTTTTTTGTTTTTTAAGGGTTTAGAGTCTACCAAGTAGAAGCCTAAGATAAAAGTATGTTGTTATTGGATGTAAATCACATTAATGTCACATGGTTCCAATCTCTCTAAAAAATCGATTAGTCAAGAGGAAATATTTTATTGATCTCATCAAGTTATAAATGTTCTTTGTATTGGTAAAAAATTAAAGGATTTTAGTTGAAAATAATCATTTCGCCACAAATTTAAAGGTTGAGTAACCAATGTTCAGAATTCAAAGTTGCAAAATATGTTTCTTAAATTTGTGCTGAAATGTAGATTAGTTGCAAAAAATTCGTTTTTTTTGTAAATATTAATTAATAGACCTTTAGATTTTTTTGAATAATGATTTTCGTAAATATTGGTTACATATTGATGTTACAATTAGCTTTCGAGAAAGGAAACAAAAATAAATCAGTCTTTGGGTTTTTATGTTGATAGTGATTGAGTTTTATCTTTGAAATTATAAAAATATAAAAATAGTTACTTTTGGAAGTTCTTAATCTAAATTATTAAATATAAGAATACTTTATTTTGGGGTTTCTATTATTAGATTTGGAAGAAAAATTTAAAAAAATTTATTTGTATTTTGAAAATTGGAATGAATATTATTTGGTAATGTAAGAATTGTTAGTGCAATATTTTTTCGGATGGATTATTTTTATTAATTTGAGTAATTGGGTAGTAATATCATTTACACCCAATTTCAACATACTATGATTAGAGTAACATTGAAGTTGAAGATAATTTGATTATTTTAATTTTCCAGAAAAAAAAGAGTAAATGGAATTTAAACATCAGAAAAATACTGAAAAAAATGTATTCTTCCGTGGCGCAGTTGGCAGCGCAACAGACTGTTAATCTGGAGGTCGGTGGTTCGAGCCCACCCGGGAGAGTTTTTTTATTACCTAGCCCTTTTTTTTATACTTCTACTATCATATTAATAAATAACCTTTTTAAAAACCCCTTAAACACTTGTTTTATGCATGTGTTATATAATTTAATCCAACAAAAAGAATATTTTTTTCACATTCGAACATAATATTTTTTTTGAAAAAAAACTTTCGATTTTATTTAATTAAATCAAAAAAAGAGATCTTTAAAAACTCTTCATATTATTATTCTACAAGCTATATTAAAAAAAATCTTGTTATAAACCCAAAAAAGCAACTTATAATAAAAAAGAAAATAGTTGAGAATCTTTTGAAGGAATAAGAATAACTTTACAAAAAATTGATTTTAACTGAAAGAAAGTATCTCTCAGGGTAAATTATAAAGAATACCAGATTTTAAATATCTTTACGAAACCATTTAATCATTTTTTTTATTATAAATCAATAATTGTTTCTTCAGAAACATTTTTTCCAATTTCCATTTTAGAAATTTTTTTTTAATTCCTTTTCCAATTCTAAAAATAGAAAACCCACAATAAAAGAATTCCAGAAATTTATTAATTTCATTTTAGAACTCCCAAATATAACTATTTTTTCAAAATTTTTTAATTTCAAAGATTAATCTCTAAAAATCATCATCAACAAAAAAACCCAAAGACTGATTTATTTTTGTTTCCTTTCTCGAAAGTTAATTGTAACATCAATGTGTTTCCAATATTTGGGAAATTAATTGGTATCAAAAGAGTCTATTCGTTAATTATTAAATTTTTAAAAAAATTGTATTATTTACTCACTAATCGACATATCACCACAAATTTAAGAAACATATTTTGCAACTTTAAAGTCTGAACATTGATTACCCAACCTTTAAATTTGTTGCGAAATTCAGATTTTTAACTGAAATTCTTGGAATTTTTTTACTAATTTCAAATAATTGATACAGTTTTTTAAATTCCAAAAAGGGTAAAAAGAAATAATTAACAAAAGGTAACCCTTGAAATTTAATTGATATTTTCTTAGTTATCGAAAAACCCTCGTAAGTGTTTGAAATGGTTTGTTAAAATTATCTACACAAATCCAAATAATGCATGTACAACGACTTTAATGCATAAGTACCGACGATATTAGATTACATGAAAAGTCCAATTCAGTTCAATTTGTTTCAATTTACTTCAGTTGGCATCAAATCACTTCATTTTTCCCATTTAAATCCTGTTTGCTTAAGATCAAATCATAACAAGTTCATCTATACTGACAAAATTTGATCCTTTTCCCTAGCTTTGGTAAAAAAATAGAAAACTTTGAATTTTTGCGAATTAATTCAAGTCCAGAATAGTTTTTTCTGTAATATTTTGATATAAAAACGATGTTTGTTCGAGAACTCAATTTTTCAAAAAACAGTCGATGTGTTTTCGATATTAAAATGATTGTGGAATTTTTTTTTCATTTTTTTTTATAAATGTAAAAAAAATTGAAAATTTCTTTTTTTTTAGATTTTTATTTATTTTTTTCAGAAAAAGCAGTTTATGTATTTAAATAAACACAAAAAAAAAAAAAAATGTAAAAATTGGATTTTTTAGATTTCATATGTTGGCTTAAATGATCCACGATCCTTTTTAGTTGATAAAGAGTCTTTATGAATAAGATACGATAATCTAATTCCTCTTATTTTAAGGGTTTCTTTCCATTTTTTTCCTATTGACATTTGTGCTTCCTTATTTGATGCTGTTTTTGTCCATAATGAAATCCGATCTCCATTATTTCTGATACTTACTACCGCACCACAAATTTCGTCGTTATATTCATAATTTTCTCCAATGATTGATAAAATCTAAAAATAGTGTTATATTTTAGAAATAAATTAGAAATTTAAAAATAAAATTTCGTAATTTTTTAGATGAATAATTCTCAAAACAATAAAAAATAAAAAATAAAACCAAATTTCAACTCTAGAAAAATATTTTCTTTATCTTTATTTATTTTTTCTCTTTCAATTAAAAATTCAGCAATACTCATGTTTCTTTACTTTGAATCATATTTAGATACAAATATATATATATATATATATATATATATATATATATATATATATATATAGATATAGATAGATAGATAGATATAGGTATATATAAACTCTTTTTCAAACAAAATGGCACACCTCTCAAATCATCAATACCATCGAATTTGATTGTTAGAAAGATGATTACTTATTGGTGATTTGCATTTTAATTATTCATTTTTTCATGTTTTTTTTTTTATTTATGGATATTGAACAGTTGGAAAATGAAAAAAGCAAGATAAGAAGAAACCAATTTGGAAATAATCTACAAGTGTATAAATGGAAACAGTTTAAGTTTGATTTCGAATGAGCTAGAAATAGGAATTAAGAAAGACCATTATTGGATTGATGTATGGAACAAAGAAAAGAGAAAATAAAGAAAAAAAAAACATTCCAACAAAAAACCAATGAATTGCGGCTTTATCTTGAAAATGAGACTTTAAAGAAGAAAAGTTTGGCGTGTAAAGAATTATCAATAAAATGTCAAGAACTTTTTCTCAATTCGCCTTGTTTAAAGGTTTTTATTGATTTTATAATTGTTTTTCTTTACAATTTACAAAATGAGATTTCTCATTTCAAATAAAAAGGGCACACCAATTTTTAAAATATTGAATTTCAATTTTTAATGTTTTGTTTTAATGAGTTTTAAAGATTTAGTTGAGTGTTTTTTTATGTTTTAAAGCGTTTCTTAGATTTTAGGATGATAATACAATTAATTTGATTCAATTATGAATAATTCTTGAAATTTTTTGTGCCCTTTTATTTGAAAAGGAGTTTATATATATATAAGCCCCATTTCACTCATATAGACACCCAGCCAAAAATGAAAAATTCATTTTTTTTTAAGAATCAACCAATAAAAGATTAATTTTAAATTGAAGTAAAAATCTCCAGATTAGAGTTGATATTCATAAAAGAAATTCCTTAAGGAATCAATACTCTACGACAAGAGGGCAAAATTTTAAAATATTTTATTGGTGATATTCTCTACTCAAAATCATGTAGATTTCAAGTGTCAAAAAATTCTGATCAACTTAAAAAACCAAAAAAGAAAATTATTTTCAGTGAGATCAAATTGTTTTTTCCCATTTTTCCGAAAAAGAAAACTTATTATGTTCATTTTATTTCTTACATTATAAAAAGTCTTCACCGTATTTATTTCCATTTCCATCATTATTATACAATAATCAAGTCTTTGTTGTCAGGAATATGAATAAAAAGAGTTTTTTTATTTTCTTTTTTGAGATAATTCTTTTGGTTAACTAAAAAAAAATGATTTATTCAACTGATTGAAAAATAATGGTATTTTTTTAAGAAATGTAGTTATAACCATTAAAGTTTTAAAGTCATTTAAATTTTTTTCCTCATAAACTAAGTTTTTATTTTAAGATGAATTTTTGTTTTCTCAAAATAAAATTTTCTTGGAGATATTTGAGAATTTTGTAATTTTATCCTCAATATCCAAAATCAATTTTTTGATTCTAAAAATGATTTAATTTGTTATAATCCCTAATAAAAAAAGTTTTTTATAACATGTTATAAACGTGTTGTAAAGGTGTTATAAACGTTTAAAATGATATAAATTTTTATAATAAAAACTTTTATAACATTTATGTTTGTTATAAAATGTGTTATAAAAATTGTAACATGTTATAAGTTTGTTATAAGAATATTTTTTTAAAAAATATTGAAAAAATCATCATTTAAAAGGAAATTTTGTTATAAAAAGGCTATAGAGATGTTATAAATTTTTTTTTTTATTAGGGAATGGTTCTTGTGAATAAGACCAAACAATTTGTTTTAAAAAATATTTGTCAAAATTGAAATCTATCATGAAATTTTTTTTCATTTTTTAAAAACCAAGAAAACTACTTTTTTATAAAACTTGAAAGAATAAAAATTTTTTGCATATTAAATATAATTTTCCTTGATAAACTGTAGTTAAGCTTCTATCAAATATTAATTTATTGAATCACCTTTACATCAATTAGTTTTATTGGCTGAGATTTGAATTGGAATATTAATAATTAAAAATAATAACCAAATAAAAAATTTTCTTTTAAAATCAATACTTTCCAACATAAAACTAAAAATATATTTTCCCATTTTCAAGAATTAACTTAATTGTTAATAAAAATAATAGCTTTAGTTTTTTTGTTTTTATATTGGAAACATGCGAATTTTGTATTTCAAAAAAGAGACTCAAATTGATAAATTGTTTAAATGTGGTTAGCTCACCTATTTCATAAGTCGAAACACAAATTACAAAAAAAAATTTAAAAGGATATCGTTAACAAAAAAATTCAATTCATTAAAAAAAAAGTTATAAAAGAATTCTCAATTTTTAAAAAATTTCAAATTTAAAAAAAAAAGTCGAAAAAGCATTCTCAATTGTGAAAAAAATACAAAAAAATAATTACTCATTTTTTTGTTTAGTATTTCCAAATGCCTAAATTTCTTCAATTTGAAACAAATTGTTTTCTAAAAGTACACAATCAATTTAATTCGATTTAATCTAATTTGTCGTTGTTTTGTAACCCTCTATATTTGACAAAGTAAGGATTTTGTAACATTTTTGAGAAAAAAATAACACATTTGAAAAATTGAAAAAAAATTAAAAAAAAAATCTTCAAGATCTCAAAAAGTACAAAAGAGATACATTTCCAAACTGACATAGTTGTTTTCAAAAATATATATCATAAAGATTTAAATTGGAAATTAAGTGTCTCTATTTTGCACTTTTTCTAAAATGTAATAGCTTTCCATGTAATTTTTTGAGATCGATCTTATCTCACATGTATATTTGATTGTGTTTAATTGGTATTAGGTACTTATAGAAATTACTAAAAAAATTTTTTTTACATCCTGTTTCAGGACGTGTATAATTTTTAATTTGGTCATATAAATGATATAATATTTTTTTTTTTACTTTGATATTTTAATTATTTTCTTCTCTTTTTTATTTAGTAAATGTTCTTTGATTACTCCTTTCTCTCAATAAATAATAAAAAAATTTTTTTTCAGTTTCAAAAAGATATTTTTCACTATAATTACTCAACCCTTAAGATCAACCAGTTTTATTAAAAAACGATGGGAAGAATTAATACAAGAAGAAGAAAATAATAATTACAACAATTCGATCATGAAATGATATCACCAAAATACCAACTGAACGATTTGGGTTTTATAATATCAAAATTTTTCACTTGGTTAAAAAAGAGAAATGGGCAGTATTCTAAATGGGAAAGTTATAAAAAGCATTATGTTATTGTTTATTTATGTACTATTAAAATAGAATTTGCTCAGAAAAATATTACACAATTTCATGATTTATTTTAATTGAATTTACGGTAACAAATAATGTTTTAAATAACAAATAATGTTTTAAATAACAAATTAAGGAAATTACGAAATGATCTTCATTTGGGAAAACACCAGGATGGATTAGAAAAACAAGAAGAAGAAAAAATTATTCAAAATTTAAAGATATAAGAACAAAAAGAGTTGACAATTTTGGCTTTTTGGAGTCTTTCTGAAATTAACAATTTTCAGAAGTGGAGAGTGTAGTAAATTATTTAATAAACAGGTAGAATGGGGACTTCAAAATAAAAAATGGATAATTAAAAGTCTTTTAATTTTATTTTGTTTAATTATTATTTTTTTCTTTGTAATTATTTTGAGGATCTCGACAAATAGCCCACACTATTCGACACTGTTTGTTCTAATAATCTCACATTATACAAACCCTTTGCAAAATAACAACGGGGTCTCATAGAAAGTATAGTGTTATAAAATTTCTAAGGTTATTTTTTATTGGCGCGCTCTCAAATATAACTAGTTATTCTGCTGCTATTGAGCACATATAAACTGGATTGTTTTGACAAGCATATCAAAATAACTAAGCCATCTTCCAGTGAAAGGGAATCAGTTGTAATGAGTAAATTACATGGTTTTAAAAGTTTTGAATAGACTAAAGAAGGAAAATTAATTTTATAAATTTCAAAATTGAAATCATTTTTTCACATTTCTACACAATTTTCATTGCTTTTTTTCGATTTTTTTTTTTAAACCTTAATTCTTTTGCAAATTTTTTTTTTGTTCAAGATCAGCAGCCACTTGGTAAAAATCTGTTCTTCTTATGTTATTGAAAAAGTAAAAATGATTGTAGAGAAATCATTTTGATTTTTATTGGAATTCTACTCGATCTTTTATCCTGATATTTGAATAATAAATGTGAAAAATTTTCACTTAATTTTCATTTCCTTTTTCAAATAGAGACCACAAATCCCAACATACTTCCTTTGGGGACTTGATTTCTAAAAGAAAAGTATGGAGAATGAAGTTAAAATTGTTTCCTATTTATTATTCGACCTTCAATAGAAGATCAAAATTAGCATTGTTGTTTTTTCTCAATTGAAGATCTAAGAATTTTAGTTTTTCAATTTTTAAGAAAAGATACATTGTTTGATTAGTTTTATATCATACAGAATATCAACTGTTTTTTGATATGTATTATCCGGCCCATTTATTATTTGTTCTTTCTCGTTCAATTTTAAAAAATAATTGATATTTGAAAAAAATAATTGGTACACTTTACTTGGATGAAAAAACCAAAATGTAAAAAAAAAAGTTTGAAAAAACTATTACTTCCATTAACATTTCATCCTTGTAATAAAGTTTATTTACAATATAGTCAAAATTCCCGATCTTCAAATTCTTGAGGCTATTGTATTTATTGTTGTCAATAGTACCACCTTTTTTCAAAGTCTCTAGTCAAGAAAAAAAGGTGTTTTTTTGGGTTTAAAATTCCAAATAAACTGAATCGTTGAATTTTAGTTCAATTTAACTTGGAGATATTTACTTCTATAGATAATAATTAATAGTTTTGAAAACGGTTGTACTTATCTAATAAAACTGAAATAGAGAAAAAAAAATATTTTGTGATAATTATTGCCGTGTCCTAGCTTTTCCAGAATCTAATCGAATTGAGTAAAAATCAAGAGATTTAACTCTATTCTTTTGAATTCTGGAAAAGTTAACGAAAGTGTCCGTCAAGTGCCTTAGAGTGCCTAGGTTTTTTTAATTTTTGAAATGAACAGAAAATTTTTGAAATTTTCGGTTTATTACAAAAAGTAAAAAAAAACCTAACGGAAGTGTCCGTCAAGTAATGTGGAGTTCCGTAGAGTGCCGTGGAGTGCCTAGCTTTTCCAGAATTCAAAAGAATGGAGAAAAATCAATGATTTTGCTCAATTCTTTTAAATTCTGGAAAAGCTAACGGCGGTTTTCTTGAGGTTTTCTGTTTTCTGTTTTATTTATAAAATCAAAGATTTTACTCCATTCTTTTAAATTTTGGAAAACCTAACGAAAAGTGTCCTCGGTTTTTATTACTTTTTGGAATAAACCGAAAATTTATTAAATTTTCTGTTCTTTTCAAAAATTAAAAAAAACCTAACGAGAGTGTCCTAGGTTTTCTTGAGGTTTTCTGTTTCATTTGTAAAATCTACTTATTTTCCAAACAAACAGAAAACTCAAGAAAACCTAACGGAAAATCAAAAAAAAATATTTTTTTCAATTTATATCAATAAATAATTCTTTAATAGTCCAATAATTGATGCTCCATTTGAAAGATATTAAATTTAAAATACTTTTAATATATATTATTATAACCGCTTAACTAGAAAAAAAAAAATATTCAATTTTTTTACTATTAAATTTGAAAAAAATCTTTCTGGAATCTGGAAAATTGGATTTTCCAACTTTAATTGTTAATTATCTTAAAAAATAATTTTTGATCAAAGATCTTTTATTAACCAATAGTGTTTATTATAACTGAAGTTATCAAAAAGTAAAAAATTAACAAATGTTTAATTTTTTTTTTGAAAAATATTTTAATGATCATGATCTTGGTTTATCATTGTGTAAAAAAAGTAAAACCAGGAAAAAAAAGTGAAACAGGGTTTAAATTGGGAACCTTAATAGAACCTGAAAATGAAAAGTAAGATCCATTAAAAAAGGAATAAATAAATAAATTAAGACAAAATGAAGTATTCGGCACAATAACAGTTTTTATTAATACTATCTTTTAGGTAGGGGTTTTTCTTTGATTGATCAATTATTAAAAATTTGTTCAAAAAATTGACTATTTTTGAGATTTCCAAAACCATATCAAAAATTTCGATAAGAAAGTAGATTTAAATTGTATTTGTTGGTTTGATTGAAAATAATATAATGAGTTATTATCAGAAGTTAATTTATTTCATTTTTTGATTGATTTTACCTTTCGTTTTCAGCTTCTCTTAAGGTTCCCAATTAAAAACCGTGTTTCACTTTTTTTCTAAAATGGTTATTTAGATTTAATTCTTTGAAAAAATTTATTTTGCACTAATAGTTTAATCATTTATTTTGTTTTTTTGGAAAAGTTTATTGCTCAAACATCTTGAATAATTGTCGTGTATTGGTTTACTCTTTGGGTTTGAAGGGATCTGTTGTTTCAATAACTTTTAAATTTAGTTTCTGAAATACCTTTCTTGTTTTTTTCGAAATGTAGATTTCCTAGTTTGGGGAAAAGTAAAAACTATTGAAATTATTTTTGATGTACAAACCTTGATAAAAGTTTAATTGTTGAAACAAAATTATTAAATATGATTCCTGAAATCTGAAAAACAAATGGCTTCTGTGTTTTAGACTTTCGAAAAGGAAGAATCCTCAATCAAAAAATAAAAAATATTTTGTTAAACAAAAAACAAATTCATTTTATTTGAACTACAAAAAGAAGAGATTTACGGTTTTTAGCCACATTTCGTCCAGTTTTAAAACAGTTCTATTTATTCTTAAATACCATTTTCCACCATTCACGTTTTCAGAGTCTTCCCACGCTGGCTTTATTCCAGTTTTAAAAAGATGGAAATTTGTTCCATTTTTTGTTTTGGAGATCGTTGCTAAATTTTCATACATCCCCCAAAATTCTCCAACCTTGAGTTTGGTTAGTCAGTTAGCCAAAGGTAAATTTGTGTTGTGTTTCGAAACAGAGTTATTTTGAATGTTTATTGATTATTTGTTTTTGTGTCAAATTAAAAAAAAAAAAGCAAAAAAAAAAAAAGTAAATTGTATTGTTTTTTGAAAATCTTAAAAAAAATTTAACAAGAGAATTACAGATTGGAAATCTGAGATCTTAACAAGGTCTTCTCCCCAATTTTGTGACTGGGAGTATCCGTCAACCCACATAGTCCATTTATTTTGAAGTGGATTAATAAGAATTTGTTCTTTTTCATTTTTGTTTTCTTTTTTGTTGTTTGGATCAAGAATTTCCGTTTCTTTTTCTTTAGACTTGATTTTTGGTGAATCGGATTGTTTGTTTGTCATTTTTGTTCTTTCAAATTGGTTGTTTAATTGAAATCAAATGTTAAAAAAATAAAATCTCAATTGAAGGATAAACATTATTTTGAAATTGACCTTTTTTGTGAAATAATACTTTGAAAAGTTACTCTTTCAAAATAAAGTTCTTTTTAAATGTTTGGTATTTATTGTTAAACTTTAAAAAATTTGTAAAGAAGATAATATACCCGTATTTGTAATTTAAGGGAAAACCTCAATAGATTGGATGATAATCAAAATACGTAGGGATAAAAAGTGGATGATCTTAGTTCTCTAGAGTTCAGAGGGTTCTAAAAATTATTATTCATTATTATTTAACAATAAATTATTAGATTCTTGAGAAAACAACACAATTTTAAAATGTCTTTTTAGAATTTTTTTTGAAATTCTTTTTCAGAATCAAAAAATAAAAACCTCAAAATAATAATATTCTCAGGCATTTAATAATTCATATTGAGAACCTCGAAAAAGTAAACTATTTTTATCAATTGTTTAATTCAAGATTGACACGAGAATAATCATCTATACAAAAACAAAATAATAATTTATTTTTATTTCTTTTCCCATAAAACTATTTCGTTTTTTTATATGTAATGCATTAAACTCAAAGGGTCCCTTTCGTAAAAAAAAATTCACTTTTTTTTCAAGAATAAACCCAACTACTATTATTTATAAATAAGAAAAATAATAAACTGTGGGTTAGAGTTGAGATTTATAAAAGAAATACCTCAATAAACAAGAAATTTTAAAAAAAAAAAAATCTTATAAAAATTTTTGTGACTCTTTTGTGGAACTTCTAAAACAAAATTTCTCTATTTTTTTAGAAAGTTTAAATAAGGAATGTTGTAAAAAATAGAGTTTTTGATTCTAAATGCCTAGATTTTAAAGGAAAAAACAAATCCTCAATTTTCTTCTTGTTAATTTGGAGTTTCAAAGGATTTTTTTTTTTCAAATTAACTTTTTAAAACAAAATAAAATAGAAAATGAAATGTAAATAAAAAAAAATCAAATATCAAAAAACAAAAAAAAAATGATTAGATTAATAAAAATGATCATATTTAAAGATTGAAATTTTATTTAGAGGGGGGTAATGAATTAAACTTGTAGAATGTGTTCTATTTCTTCAATAAATCAGGGCAATTTTGGTTGAAAAAAGAGTTTTTATTTCCAAAATATGGAAATAATTTGAAAAATGATTAAAAACCTAATTATTAATTTTTTAACAAATAATCTATATCCCAGACAAATTTGAGATAGATTTGTGAAATTTTAAGGTTTGAATATTTTTGATTCAACTTTTATAATTGTCTCTAAAATTTCAATTTTTTCAAATTTTTGGGTTTTTTTACTAATATAACTGCTCATATTGAAATGGAGAGATCATCTTCTGTTACAAAATTACGAATGGGGTTTTTATAGACACTTGAACCATGTTCAACTAATATAAATTACAGCCAAAAAAAAAAAAAAAAAAAGTCCAAGTACTTTAATCTTAGATTTCTGTGTGGTAGATGTCAATTTCTGAAATAATATAAAAGTTTGAAAGTTTGTCTTTTGTATAATCCTGATTAATTCTTTTGATATGAATTCTTAGTTCATCTAAAATATCCTAAAAATATAATAAAAATAAAAAAGTCAAAGAAGAAACGCAAAGATATCGAATTTCCATCAATTTGTTTTTTTGGTAAATCTAGTTAAAGAAAAATCGGGGGGTGATTTTTTTTTTTTGCTTTTTTTTCTTCAAAAATCTTTAAATTTGAAATTTGTTTAACTACAGTATTTTTACTCAAGAATTGAAGAGGTGGCTAAGATGATCAAAATTTTCCTTTTTTTACCCATTTAAAAGAGGACCAGAAATTTGTTTTTTTTTTTTTTTCTGAATATCTCACTATTTGTATTTTAATTCATACCCGTTATAGAAATATGTGTTCTTTATTTATTTTTTTGGTGTTTTTTTATGTATTTTCAATATTGGGTAAACTTAAAAAAACTATATAAAAGTAATTTATCAGAATTGAAAAATGTATATCATTTGAAATTTTATTCGGTTTTAAATAGAAAGGGCAATATTAAACAATCTGAATATTATACTTTTTACAGTTTTTTTATTGTATAATATTTTAAAAATCGGTTTATTTATATATTTTAGAATTAATTCAATTGAAAAACTAAACTCTTTTTCAGAAATTGTGACTCACCAGAAATAATAAATTGAAAAAAAAAAAAAAATATCTTTTAGTATTCAAGAACAATTAATAACTAAATATGATTTGTAGTTCACTTTTAAGCCATTCTAAATCTATAAAAGCGTGATATAATAAAAATTAAAAAAAAGTAAAACCAAAAACTAAAAAAAACTGAGTCACAATTTTTGAAATGAGCATTACGGATTTTTTATTACTGAACTTTCACTGAAAAAAGTTGAACGACGAGATTTTTTATGAATAATTAAATCCATTTTCAAAGACATTACATAGTCTCAATTTTCTTAGTGATTATTTGACTTTTCGAAGATCTTTTTCTATCCACATGATCTTTTAAAAAAAATAATAAAAAAAAAAAAAAAAAAAAAAAAAAAAAAAAAAAAAAAAAAAAAAAATTAAAAAGAAAAAAAAAGAAAAAGAAAAAGAAAAAGAAAAACAAAAGAAAAAAAAATTTGAAAAAGCAAAACTAAAATTTGCAAAATTAGAAAAAATGATTCTGATCCAAAAATTTAAATATATTTTTTCTAAAGAATACTGGAATAAAACCCTCAAAACAACTCCCATTAACATTATAAAGTGAGTCAAAATTTTTGAAAAATAGTTTAGTGCGAGATAATGGGTTATTACATAAAAACTCAAAATTATATTAATTTTCGTATTTAAATAGATAATATTACTAAAAGAAACAGAATAATACCATTCTTTATTTGCAACATGAAATAAGGATTCAAAATGTTACAATTTCAGTAAATCAAAAACAATAAATTTAAAATAATAATAATAATAATAATTTTTCGTGTATATCTAGTAAAATAATAGCATTTAGTCAACTTGTCAGTAATATAAGAACTTGAAAATCAGAACATTTAAAGAATATTGTAAATCAATTTATTATTATATTTATGATGAGTTATTTATTTATTTAGAGAAAGGAGTAATTCAAGAAAATTATATCAAATAAAAAAAAGAGAAATCTTTAGCTTTTAATAAAAGTAATCAAGTTGATCATATAAAAGTACTAATAACTCAATAAAATCCAATAATTTCTCAACCAATTAGTATGGCCCTT
Organism: Anaeramoeba flamelloides; assembly: GCA_027625915.1. Lineage (NCBI taxonomy): Eukaryota > Anaeramoebidae > Anaeramoeba > Anaeramoeba flamelloides. The sequence continues at coordinate 437,648 of JANTQA010000008.1, forward strand.
AATTTCTATTTTGTGGTGTGTCTTTATTTTCAATAAAAAAAAACAAAACCAAAATAATTCCATTTTTTGTAAAATTAATTTATTTTAATCTTTGGATAAAATATCTCTGAACTTTTACTAAAATGAAAGAATGGCATTTTTAATGTATACACAATGTTTTTTTTTTGATTGCTGCCTTAATCATAAAAAAAAATGTAGGAATATTGTAGTTTTTTGAGGAATTATGGAATTGCTTTTGTCTCTTTGATTGACAAAATTCAAATAACAAATAAATATTTTCTTTGAATTAAACTGAAAAAAATCCAAAAATTAGTGATATTTTGACTTTCCTTTAATTTAATGAATTTTAAATCATTTTTCGGTTGAAGGTATTGTCTGTAAACCATAGTGTAATCTAAAAATTGAATACACCTTAAATTTCTTTGGTTTGAAATAATTGATTTTCTTAGAGTACACCATCAATTTAATTCGATTTAATTTGACGAAATTTGTATTTGTTTTGAAAAACTCTAAATTGGACAAAGTAAGGGTTTTGTAACACCCACGAGAAAAAAATAACTCATTTGAGAAATAAAAAAAATGGAGTGAAAAAAAACTTCGAGATCTCAAAAAAAGTGCCAAAGAACATACACTTCAAAACTAACACAGTTGTATTAAAATTATTAATTGACAACATTTTAAATTGGAAATTGAGTACTTTTTATTTGGAACTTTTTTCCAAAAGTTTCCTCTTTTTCCTTTGTTGTTTCTCAGTAATTGATCTTATCTCACATTTTGGTTTATTTTTAATTGGTGTTAGGTTCATACAATAAATGCTTAAAAGTTTAATTCCTAATAACAACTGTCTTCTTAGTGCCTGATCAAATCCAATTTTATTTTTGTTGAAGACCAAAGTATTCAAAAAACAAATTCTTTCTGTCAAGTGTTATATTGGAAAGTAATTTTATTCTACTGCCAGTACTTATTCAAATACCTCATGGAAATTTATGTCAACACCAATCTTAGTGTCAAATAGCGAGTTTGGTAGAACGAATTTATCAACTAAATATTTCGCAGATCGGAAAAGGATCCTTTTTATTTTGATGTTCAACATGAGACAAAGTTTCTATTCTTCCATTAGACATATTTTGGAACCTTAAGTAGCATTTAAATTATTTTGCAATCGACCACAAAGAAATAATGCGCTCAGGGTTTTGTGGAAATGAAAAAAGGTTATTTTTTGATGTTTTCTTATTCTTTTTTCAATTATTTCTTTTTCTTTCTCTTTTGTGGTTGCTGGGTTGTTGTCTGAAGATTTTCAAAAAAGTTCAATGTTTTTTCTAAATGTATGAGAGAAAATTAATTCTTGTAAAAAGTAAAGAGACTCAACACAACATAAACTTGCAAGAAAATCTCAAAAGTGAGGAAGTGGTTTTGTGCTTGACAAAGCATCATCACCTGGAGACATTAACGTTTTCTTTTAAAATTTGTGCTAATTCGTGCTCTTGGAAACATATTTCAAAAGTGATTCCACGAACAAAATAGAATTGTTTTAATGGAGAAGGATTTTTTAGTTTGACAATAAACAACACATAACAGCAAATTGTAAAAATGATTAATCTAAAGTAGATTATTTGGAATGGGTAGTTTGATCTTCAATCTTTTCATTAATACAGGAGGTTTTTGGTTTTGTTTCTAAGAGAAATCAGAAATTAAGAGTCAATTTCAACATCCAAATATATCAATTTTCATTTTTTTTGGGTTTTTCCTTTTTTTACCTTTTTTTTTTTTTTTTTTTTCATCTTTTCAAAAAAGAATTACTAATGACCGATCAAAAACAAAAAACAAAGAAAGAACTCGAAGAAGAATTAGCTCAAGTTGAAAAAGAACAGCAAGAACTTACAGAAAAGGAACTCAAATGGAAAGAACAGTTAACACATTACAAGCTTGAAAAAGAAACAAACGATAAAGAATTAAAACAAATCAACAAAGAAGAACGTGAAATCAATAAAAAAATTCAACAAAACACTAAAGATATTTTAAGAATCCACAAAAAAATTAAAGAATTATCAGAAACATTAAATTAGCTTGAATTGAAACCACCCTATTTGATTAATAAATTTAGTTAATTTTTCTGTTTACTTTTTTTATTTGATGGCTTTTTTGTAGCTTGTGGTGTGGAATAAAAGAAAATTCTCAAGTAATTGTCAACTTTGGCTCTATTAAATTGAATTTTATTTTGTATTTTGGTTTATCACAAGTAAAAGATGGGATATCACAAAGAGAATGAAAAATGATTAATTAAAAACAACGAAGACTTTATTACATCTATTTGAAAAAAGTATTGAATTTTTTTGAATTTTTTGAGTTTTCTAATATAAAAAAATGAAAACTTTTTGAGAATTAAAACTTTATTTTTGAAAGTTTTCGATTTTAATAAGTGAAGGATCAGTTGTTGAATGTGGTCTAGTGGTTGGGGTGGAAAGAAAAGTTCTTTTAAAAATTTTACAAACTCTTTCAAATAGAAAACTTGAAAAAAGTTTGAGTTATTGAAATCGAAAAAGTTTAATCTTTTTTAAAAGAGCTATATAGTAGGGAAAAAAATACCTGGCATGAAAAAAATCCTGGACAAGATTTTTAATTGTGAATATTAGTAAAATTGATGTGTAATTTCATTTATTTTGAATCAAATCCTTTTTATAAATAACCAAATTTTTTATGAGCCTAGTAATAAACCTACCTGAAGTTCATTAAAGCAGGGTGTCTCTAACATACTCAAGTAATTGTTTGATAGCCAAAGTAGATCTACTTTTTTTAAAAAACAATTGCTTTTTATAAAGGTTTGTTAGAGTTTGGAAAATGAATATTTTTATTCTTTGTTTTTTGATTGATTGAATAATTTTTTGAACAAGTGTCTTTTCATTAAATATCATTCTAATCAGTGGGTGAGTTATAATTACAAAAATTGTTTGTTAAAAAAGATGGGATTTGAATTTAAATATAAGAAATTACACAAAAATTTTCCAAATGTTCGCAATTAAAAATTGTGTAAACATTTTTTTCATATCCTGTATTTTTTTCACTACTTTATTATAAAAAAATACAACCAATATGTTGTTATCATTTTCCTATTAATAAATTAACATGTTTTTTTTTTCAAATTATGAAGTATTCAAGTACTATCCAAATTATATTTTAAATTCTAGAGGATTGGAATACAATACCTTTAATAGAAAAATGATTTAAAAGGGTACTAATGAGAGGACATTTAAAATATTGTACTATTTTGGATTATAGAGGATGTTAAAAGAACATAAAAAAAATATTTATTGATTTTTGAAATTTGTATTGAATTTTTGAACAAAACAATGCTGAAAACTAAAATATAAATTTTTTACAATTTATATTTTGCTCCGCTTTATTTACAAGTCTAGTTATACTCATTCCCTAATTTCTAACTAACTTTAAAAAAAAAATTAAGGGGCCTATGAATAAGGGAATTTTGATTTTTGAAATTTGGAGAGAGAAAAATAAGTTTGACCAAACACTAGAATTTCTATAAAACAAATCAAAATTTTCTATTTTAATAAGATTTATTGAATTCCCCTCGGTTTAAAGTCCATAAATATTTTTTTTGATTAGAAAGTAGTATTAGTTAGGCATGGAATCGAAAAAGGCCTTAACTACTTGTTATATGAAAAAAAGTAAGAGCTTTATAAAATTAGAGTTCTACAAAAAATATGAATAATGGTTTTTAAAGTGTAATTTTAATAGAAAACCAATAGTTAAATCAATAATAAGAAGAAAGAAATTAACTTCAAATAATTATAAATTATAGTATTTTCAATCAAAAGTTTACACAAAATTTAAATCTAATTTTGATTATTGTAATTGGTGAGTTGGTTTCGGAGATCTAAAAAATAGTTAATTTTTTTCAACAAATTTTTAATAAGAGATCAATTTAAAAAAAAAAAAAAAACCAGGCCAAAAGATAGTATAACAAAAAACTGTTACTTGATTAAGTCCTCCATTTTGTCTTTAATTATTTATTTTTTTTTTTAATAATTGATCTTACTTTTTAGTTTTCAAGTTCAATAAATATATCCCAATTAAATATCTTTTTTTCATTTTTTTATCCCAAACTGGAAAACGAAAATGTAAATTTAAGAGATTAAGGTTGTTTCTTCATTATTGATAACCTAGATAATTGTTTTTTTATTTATTATTTCAAATTATTTTATTTTTAAATGTAAAAAATAGTCACTAATAAACAATAAAAACAACTATTTGAAACTATTCAAGTACCACAAATGATGTATTAATTTTTAAGTAGTTTTTGATAAATTTATGTTTTCTCAAATGGATGATGGTACTTTTCCATTATATAAACAAATAAGAGGAAATTTGTATATATATTTGATATATGCAATAACATTACATGATATTTATTAAAAGAAAAAAACTGATTTGGAATAGAAAAGTCCATGCGAAAAATCAAAAAATGTTTTTCAAAAAAAAACAAAATAAAAAAAAAACAAACTTCTTTCATGGTTTATTAAAAGGGATTTCTTGGTATTTAAAAGTTCAAAAATACTACTAAGTGTACTCTTATTTGTGTATATAACCGAAAAGTATCACCATTCTTTTTTTAAAAAATCTTACATTGATCAAAAATATTAAAAATTTATGATACAGTCAGTTCCACTTTTAAGGCACAAACTATCAACAAAATTTAAGGCACAATAAAAATCTCAAATTAAGGCACAAAACTTCAGATTATAGTATAATAAATTGTAAAATAAAAAATAACAAAATTTGTGCCTTAATTTGAGATTTTTATTGTGCTTTAAATTACATGGAAGTTTGTACCTTAAAAGTGGAACTGACTGTATCTTTTTTTCAACTTTCGGGGTGATTAGACTTTTCAAATAAAATTAAAAAAATCAGGGGCCGGTTTAATCTGAAACCATTTTATTTCAGCCTATACAGTCAGTTCCGCTTTTAAGGTACAAACTTCCATGTAATTTAAAGCACAATAAAAATCTCAAATTAAGGCACAAAATTTTGGATTCTAGTAAAATAATTTGTAAAAAAAAAACAAATCCAAAATTTTGTGCCTTAATTTGAGATTTTTATTGTGCCTTAAATTTCGTTGAAAGTTTGTGCCTTAATAGTGAAACTGGCTGTATAGGATTAGTATCTACCGAGAAGTGTGTACTAAAATAAATTTGGTTAATGCTGTGTGTAAGATGCGTTATTTTCTCTTTGTTCAAACTTATCTAAAAATTCTATTATTAAAATAGTTGAAAAGGTTGTTCTTATCAATTAAAATTGATCTATAAATTTGTAAAAAACATAAAGAGTTTTTAGAAAAAGAGTTGAATTTAGCGATAAATTTAATTTTTTTATCAACGGTATTTAGACCCCAAAGTTGAAAAATAACAGTAACAAGTTGTCTTTAAAATGTATATTAGTAGTTAAAAAATCAGTTCTTGAAATAATCAATAATTATTGTTTTATTATACAGGCTCTTAATTAACTTGTATCAATAGAAATTTAGAAATTTTTGGTTATAAATTTCAATAAATGATCCTTGCTTTTTATTTACGTCACCCACCATCAACAACTTAATTTTGGTGTAATTTTTTAAAGTATATAAAAGAAAGTATTCATTATATATTTTAGATATTTTTTTGGTTTATTTAACCAAATTATTTGTTTTATTTTTTTTTTTTTTTTTCAGAGGATGAAATTTAAAAATAAAATAAAAGAAAATAAAAAGTTTATTAAATATACAAAAACAAATCTAATTTAAAAAAATTGTGGGTTCAAACTGTTTTACTTTTTAACATAAATATCTAAAAACCAAATATAAAAAATTAGAGAAGAGATTTTTTACTATTGGGTTTCTAAATAACGATTACATATATTATTATTATTTAGTAAAGGTGTTGGGATCTTTTATATAAAGATTAATATAGAATTATTTTTCATTAAAAGGGTTTTTTTTTTATGTTTTAATTACACAGAAGGGTAGAATACGGTAGTTTATATTTATGTCGATATTATTGAATTTTATTGGGTTTTTAATGTCTTTTCACGAATAACAGATATAAATTAAAAAAATAAATTAATAGAGTTTGATTATATTATCCGTTCAATGGATTCGTATCTGATTAAATTGTGTTGAAATTGGGTGGAAATTTTATTAGTTTTACTTGGTCTGTATTACTGTAAAAAATATATTATAAATAAAATTATTTTCCAGTCAACGGGGTCCAAGGGTTGTAATTGATGAATTACATGTTTCTAAAGGGTTTGCCTGGATATTAGAAGAAAAAATATGTTTTGGAAATTTACAAAATTGAAATCATTTTTTCACATTTTTAGATTTTTTTTTTTTGATTTTTTTTTTTGAAAAGTAATTTAGTTGTAAAAGTTTTTATTTCAAAATTAATAGTCACTTAGTAAAAACATGTTATTCTAATGTTATTGAAACTATGAAAATAATTGTTGAGAAATGATATTGATTTATATTGGAATTTTATTTGATTTGAAATTGATATAGGATTAATAAATGTGAAAAATATTCGCTTCATTTTCATTTCCTTTTTCAAATAGAGACTACAAATTGCAACCCACTTTCGTGGGGGGTTGTTTTGTAAAATAAAAGTATGGGAAATGAAGTGAAAGTTGTTTCCAATTTATTATTCAAATTCCAATAGAAGATCAAGATGAACTTCGTTGTTTTTCTCAATGGGACACTAAGAATTTGACTTTTTCAATTTTTTACAAAATCTATTCATTTATTAGTTTTCATTGAGATATATATCAAAAAATCTTTGATGTGTATTATTCTGCCTATTTTTTATTTGTTCTTCAAAGGTTAATTATGTAAAATTATTGATATTTGAAAGAAATGTTTTTTTTCTGGATATCCCTTTGACTGAAACAAATTTTATTATTGGATAATAAATTATTATATTTCATTTACTTTGATTTACAATTTTAAATTATAATTTTGGAAAATTTTTTATTTAATTCATTTTCCGAGTCTAAAAATAGAAAATCAAAATAATATTATTCCTGTCTTTATTAATAATTTTTTAGAACTTCTAAAAGTAACCAATTTTTTCCCTTTTTTAATTCCAAGAGTTAAATCAACAATTATCAACTGAAAACCCCCAAAGTCTGGTTATTTTTTGTTCACTTTTTCTAAATATGATTGTGGTATCAAGATATTTCCAATATTTATGAAATAATTTGTCAAAAAAAAACTATCTTATAGTTTATTAAGGTGTTTTTTAAACAAATCAAATTTTTAAGAAATAATCTATATTTTGAGAAAAATCCAGAAAGATGCTTTGCAACTTTGGAGTCCGAAAACCGATGATTTATCTTTTAACTTGCACTGAAATTCAGATTTTTTTTCAAAAATTGTTGGGTTTTTTACAAATACAAGGATTATTTTTAATTGATTGGATCAACAAATATTACTAACTTGGCTATCGATTTTTTAATTACAATTAAACCGTTGCACACTAATGTGACTTGCATTCAATAACAACATATTTTTAGTCTTATGACTTCTTTTTGGTAAACATTTATCCCTAAAAGAAATGTCTATATATATATATATATAATTTTGACAAAAGATAATTTTATTTTAATATTTGGAAAAAAAATTATCAATACTTAACTGGTATAAACAAATAATGTTTGTTGTGTATTTTGAATTCATTTGGGGTATACATTATTGGATAAGAGATTATTTTTACAAATTATTTTTTAAAATTTGAAAACTATCAAAAATACAAGTATCTTAATCGAATGATTACAAAGGTAAATAAAAATTAGGCTGTGCTAATGATTTTTGGTTTATATTTGCTGTTATATAGATCATCTAGGGCGGGGTTGATTCTTCTTCTTTTTATTTTTTTTTTTTGCAAATATAAAATTTAGAGAAACATATATAAATTGTTCTCTATCTTTATTGTTTTGTCTTTTTTTGTTCCGTGGGTGGGTATTTTTTCATTTGATATATTTTTAAGTGAACTAAATATTCTAAATAAAGGTCAGATTTTCGGATTAAAAATAAAAATAAAATTATAAATTTTTCGACTTTTAAATTTCACAAACCAATAAAAAATAATAATTTAAAAAAATCTTTACTTTTGACAGGTTCTAAATATTATTTTTTTTAAAATATCTAGAATGCTATTAAATTTGAATCAGTCTTTAAACTTATAAAAGTAATAAAAAAAATTTTTTTTTTCTTAAATAACAATTATTAATAGTGATTTTTTTTGAAAAAATTAAATATGTAAGTGTTCAATAGTATTGTAAATATTGTGGTCTAAAGTGACTTATGAAAACCTTTCGTCAATTTCGAAAAAGTTGCCAAATATTTTAATTTTCAGGCTTGGGTATTTGAAGATTGGTAAGGCGAGAATACATCGTTTGTTCATATTTAAATTGTTTTTTGAGGTTAGATCTTGAAATAATGTAAATGAGTTACAAATAATAATTGTTGTCATTAAAAAAATTTTTCCAGAATATCGAACATTTTTATTTAATAAAATCTTTTTTTGTAAAGAATGGAAAAAATGAAAATTTTCTTATTTTTTGATAAAAAAATTACAATTCACTCTTTCAATATCTTCATAATTAATTAATAATATTTATTTGTAGTGCCCTATTTCTTGTTTACATGTATTAATCCTCATATTGGTATTTTTCTTTTTATTTTAATAGTAATCCAATATTTTGAAAATGAGGTTAGAAATCAGTAAGGCTTTAAAGACTAAAAGTAAATTTTATATCCAACATTCAAGATTTTTGACAAGCCTTATCAGCACTCAAACACTAATATGAATTACCCTCAAATACAAAAAATTTTAATTATGATCAAATTTGTGAATACTGAAGATCTTGATGAGCGTTCCAAATAACCGAGAATAGTACTACACTTTATATTCTTGTTACTTTTGAAACTTTAAATTAATTTCTAAAAAAAGCAAAAAATTAAAGTTATTCAATTAAATTTTCAGAATTCTTTTTACTTTTTAAAAATTGTTCAATTAGTTTTGCTTCCAAGAAATAAATCAAAAGATAAAACCTGAACAACAAAATCAAGATTATAAAATAAAAAATGTATTTCAGTTTGAATTACCAAGGCTAACTAACGAACAATTAAACGAAAAACAAATGAAAAGAGGGTTTTATGGTATTTGATTATAATTTCAAAAAGGAGATATAAGATCAAATTTATTAATTCTAAGCAAATTTACAACTCGTATTTTCATCCTTCTTCGATACAAAATATCTGAGATTAAAGACTAATTGTTTGTTACTGCCAAATAAAGAGCATTGTAGACAAACCCATACTTGGAACCGATTTTTTGTATAACCAATAAAAAATCAATAGAAAATACCTCAAAAAGTTCGAGATCAAAATAAAAAAATATTTGGATTTTTTGGAAATACTCTTGAGTGATTTCAAAGAACTGATTGTTCAATATAAAAAGGTGGGGTGTAGGATTTTGTTTTTATGAGACAACTGTTTGAAAAATTATTTGCTCAAAAGAAAACTTGGAACAAAAAAAATTACAAATAGAAAAAACAAAAGTCTCAATTTGACAGATTTAATTTTAGCAAGTCACTCTTAGTCATTGTTTTTTTTTTGTTTTTGTATTGTTTTCGACTCTTTCCTAACTCTTAAAACATTTTAATTTGGAAACTTTTAATTTTTAAAAATTTTCGAAAAAATTCTTAAAGATTCAAGTAAACTAGCCACACTTTTCAATACTAAAAATTACAGTAATATCATTTTTGAGTAAAAAAATAATACCATTTTTTCTAAACATTTTCTAAATTAATTTTCAGCTTCTTTCACATGAGTGTTCTAAAAGATCTTTTTAAAGAACAAAACGGATCGAAAGAAGAAATTGAAGAATATGAAAACGATACTCAAACTCTTGAATTGCTCAAGAAAAACTATCTTGAAGAATTTGATATTCCACCCAATTTTATTGAAATTTCACATTTGGACAATCTCAATAAATACGGAAGCCCACTCAAAGTAAACTAATCTTTTTTTTTTTTCTTATTTGTATTTTTTAGTCTAATCTTGATCTTTTTCTTTTTGTCTTTTTAAAGCCTGAACATGATGAACATTTTTTATTTTTCAATTGTCTGAATTCTTTTGATCAATCTTTGCCTTTCAGATTTGTGACTTCTTTAAATTCCGGACGACAACAAAATTAGTTTGGTTGACTCTTACAAGACCATGATTTTGTTCTTTAATATTTGTTTTTTTTAAAATAAAAAATCATTAAAAAATACTTTAAATCTCATACACATTAATAATGATATACCAATTTTCTTCCTTAACTAAAAAAGATTTAGGCCTATCTTGTAAACTAATTCTTAGATTTTCTCGGCAGGAGCTGCTTTAAAAAACAATTTTTTTACTTTTAAAAACAAAAAAGAACTGTAACTTTGATAGTGATTTGTTTTTGTTGAAAAAATTATTTTTGTGTTCGAAAAATATAGAATTGGATGAACAGTTTCTCAATTTATTTGGTCGTTTGATTTTTTTGTTTAACTGTACAAACCATTTCATTATGAGAGCATTGCCTTTTTAATTTTTATTTTGAAAAAATCCCAAACACACTTTTTTGATTCACACAAATAAAATGTTTGCTGATTAAAAGTTAAACAAACTCACACAGGTCACTCAAAAGGCAAAAAAAACGACTCAGGTCTCTTAGTTAAATCTTTGGAGATGAAAAAATTGATTTATTTTTTTGAGTTCCAAAAGTTTTTTATGGTATGAAGATGTTTTAAAAAACAGGGTTAACGGTTTTAAAAGTGGTTCTTAATAGTGCCGAATTCCCATGTTTTCATCATTTGGGTAAAACTTTTTATTTCCCACTTTGTTAAAACAGCTTTTAAAAATCACCAAAGGTGTCTCAAAAATCAGCCCCAGTGTACCTGTCAAAGAAGCAATTTAGTTTACAAAAGGAGAAAATATTAACCTTTCAAAAAAAAAACACAATTCGATTTCCTTAATATTTTTCAAATGTCTTTGTTTCGTTTAAAAGTCAATAAATAAAAAAGTAACTTAAAAGTTTCAAATGTGTTAATTAGATTGCTTCAAAGAACAAACCCAATAGTTTGAGTGGCACTTTTAAAAACTTTTATTGCTCACTTTTTTCAAACAGGTACCGTAGTTATCATTTAACAAACGAAAACATTTATTTTGCTTTTCTCAAAAAAATTTTCTACACATTCGTGTTCAAAAACCCATTACCTTCTCAACGAATTAAAAACGATTTTTTTTCCTTTACTTTTATTCCATTATCAAACTGGAACCTTTTTTTTTTTTTTTAATTCGTAACAAGAGAAGAAAGTTTTTAACAAACTTTCTAAATTGCACAACAAAAAATTAATCTAATTTAATATTTAACTTGCAATGTAATTTGGGCTTGATTGTTTTTAAAAATGTGGATAATCAACCAAATTACTATCCAAGTTTTTGCTTCAAGTGTAGAATCTTTTCGGAAGAAGAAGGAGTTTTTAAGGAAAGTAGAAGAAAGTGTTAATTTTAGAGTTTATTTCAACCAAAATTTGACAGCAAAATAATTTTTTTTATTTCTTCTCAATGCCATTTTAATTGATAAAGGATGTTGTTGTGTCGAAAAGAAATTAGACACATTAACACTCATTGACAAAGTTTTGTACTTATTGTTTTTTTATTGTATCTACTTATTTCAGCATCACACATTTAAATTTTTCAAAAAAAAAAAAAACAAAATCGTTTCTTCAACCCTTTTTAAAAAAGCGAGTAAAAAAAGTTTTAAAAAGTTTCATTCAAATTCCTTCAAACAAAACGCTTTCCACTTTCTAAAATATAACCCCACACGTTTTTTTAAAACAGCGGTAATTTTTCACTTTCATAAAAAGATTTTCTTAAGTGGTCAAAAAAACACATGTCCACAGCTTATAAGCCACGCTTCCAAATTAAATGTAGGCCTTTTTCTTCCTTTTTATCCACTGCAATATCTATTTCAATATTCAATCGTAGTCCCACAGTCAAATCAATTTTGAAGGTTAACTAATTCTACTTTTGGAATAATTTTATAAATTATGAATGGAATTAGTATAAAATATTTTGCAATTTTTCAGATTATTTAGAGAATTTTTTATGACCAAAAAATTACTCAAAATTGGCTTTATTTTTATCGAAAAATTTTGACTTTTGATCTTTCATTTTTAAGAAATTCTTTTTTAAAAACAAAACTCTCAGAAACCAATATCATATTTACGTCTGTGTTTATTGACAGTTTCTTTTTTTTTTTTTTTTTTTATCATTTAGTGTCTAAGTTTCTTGAAAAAAGCATCACGTCTTTTAATTTGAAACATGGCTTTATCCAAGACTATACGGGTTATTTTAACAACATTATCATCCAATAATATATTTTTTTTTAAATATGCGAATTGATTCTTCTATCTTGTAAATTGTGTTAGTCAACAAACCCTAAATTTGATATGATAAGATATATGAAACTCTAAATTTTTTAATACAGTTTGTTAAATAATACGTGTTGACTTTTATATTTTTTTGCAAACTTTTTACTGTTGTTTTTTCAAAAAAGTGTTTTTTTCAAACTTTTTTGATATTATTTTCAATTTTTATCTGTTGTTTAAATGAAAAGTTTTCAATAGTGTCTTTATTTTTAACAAAGAAGTATACCTTGGCGATAATACTGTCATTCTCTAAGTCATAAAAGAAATTTTTATTCAAAGTTTTTCACAAAATATTATTTCTACTGATTGATTGAAAAATTGAAAGATCTTGATATAATCAATGAAAATTGATCTTTATAGAGAGATTTAATTTACTCTCACGATGAAAATTATTGAAAAATGAATTGATTTTTAAATAATTTGGTCATTGAGCATGTTCTTGTCGAATTTTAATCAGATAAAATATTGGCTAATTAACTTTTGATTCAATATGAAATATTGCTTCATTGAAGATTCTTATCTCATACAATATAGGCAAAAAAAAGAATCAAATAAATAAATAAAGACATCCAATTACAATATATGATTTGAAGACAATTGACTAAAGGAAAAAAGAAAATTGAATTGAAAGTTTTGGATCATTTCAATTTCTAAAAACTTTTGAAAAATTTAGATCTCATTTTTACTACATGTGGAAATCCCAGTAAAAAAGTTTTTAAGAAACTCATTTTATCCTTTTTATTGTTTTTAATTTGTATTTATTCAAATTGAAAGATATGTTGTTGTCGATTTTTGATGTTTATTTGTTAAAATTTGGTTGAACTAGATCTCTTTTATGAGAAGATTGGACTTGAAGGTTGTAGAAAAAACACTTTGATAATATAATCTATTGTAAATATTGCTTGATTTGAAAGTATAGTTAAACTGAACTGTATTTTTCAAAAACAACAAAATAAAAACCAAAAAACACGGCTATTGAAAAATTGAAAACGTTATAAAAAAAATCAACAGTTATTTACAAAAAAAATACATAATTTTCAAAAACACACACACAAAAAAGTGAACACGGGCTATTTAACAAACTGTCGAGGAAAAAAAAATTTTTTTTCTTATTTTTTGATCTTTCTGCAAACAAACTTTTCCATAAAAATAATCTTTAACGAACGATCTTCAATTTCAAAAATTGCATAAATTGAAAGAACAAAACAATTTAAAGACAATTATTTAACATCACTTTCAAGTTTTGTTTATTATATTTCTTTTTTTTTTTTTTTTTATTCAGTTTTTAAAAATGATTCTTAGGAAAAATACAAATTTCAATTTATAATGTAATACAAGTAGAAAATTCTCTATTCTCGAATTGAAATTTCATAAAATTAAATTTTTAACAAAAATTTTTAAACGATAAATATTTTCAAATAGGATAGCCATATTTAAAAAAGTGAGAAATAAAACTATAAAAAATGTTACAAAGAATGTTTAAATGAGTGGACCAGACAATTTGAGAACCACTTTTTAAAATTCTGATTAATCACTTTTTTGAAACTGAATTTATTAATTCCATTCATACTCATTAGTGATTCACTTTTCTCTTTTTCATAATATTTTTGATAATAAAAAAACAAAAAAAAACAATAACTTCATAGTCATCTTTAGAAGAATTACCCAAGACATCTTTCTTTAAATTCTGCATTGAATTATTAACTCCAACGATGACAAAAGTTGAATGGAAATATCGGGATTATTATAATCAAAATATGAATAAACCTTACAAAAAGCCATTCCCACCATTACAATTATCAAGTGACCGAAATTTTGAAGTAGACTATGTTGTTGATACAAAAGAAATTTTTGATAAAGATATATCAATTATTGATCAGTTTTTAGGATTAAACAATAATAATGAAATTGAAAACATCAAAAAAATATTTGATGTAACTATTGACGAAGAAGATTTTGGATTTGTAAATTTATTAAATTTTGAAAATATCCAATTGGATGAAAATGAAAATCAAAAGGATCTAGAAAAACAGCAGCAGCAGCAGCAACAGCAGCAGAAACAGCAACGGCAACCACAGCGACTGTGGCAAAGGCAACCGCAACCCAAAGGAAAAGAAGCCGACAAACAAAAACCAAACCCCAGGGTAATTAATCGAAACACCCAAAGCAAGGACTCATTAAAAAGCATAAGGCAGAGAAAGAGGAAAAAATCCATTAGCATTGTCAAAAAATCTACTAGTGTTCCTGTATTAAAATCAGATTTGAAATTATCATTATTAAATTCCAATTTAAAAACACTTCTTGATACAAATAAAAAAATTAAAAAGGAATATTCAAATAAGAATTTTTTTGATACTATTACTGGCATAGATCAAAGTAAGATGAATTTTGATGAAAGAATCCCCACAAAGCCATATGAAACCCCAACAAAAAAAATCATTATTTTTGAGCCGATGAAATTACACTTTGAATTTGGTGATTACGAGCCATTTTTTTGCTCTGCTGCATTGTACGATTTGGATAAAAAGAGCAAGTTGTCTGAAAATTACTATTTTGAGGTCAACTCTGAAGAAATTAGATCTTGTGAAGCTTATAACAATAAAATAGCACAAAAGGAAACACAGGTGCCAAAGGCTGTTTTCCAGGTAACAGAGCCATTTGATTCTGTA
Organism: Anaeramoeba flamelloides; assembly: GCA_027625915.1. NCBI lineage: Eukaryota > Anaeramoebidae > Anaeramoeba > Anaeramoeba flamelloides. Next base: position 452,827 of record JANTQA010000008.1, read on the forward strand.
TATTTGGTGATTAGAATTGAAAAATACTTCCAAGGCAATTATGATACAATTGTCGGACCATATATGAAATCCAAATCCAAATTAACTTCCCAGATATCAATTAACAAATTCCAAAAGCAAGTTCAACAGTCGTGTGAAAATTTCAATAGCAATCTACAGCCCTTTGCGTTTACTGTTTTCCATTTATTTGGCCGAAACCAAGTATTATTGCATGACTTGTCACAGGGTTTCAATTTGTTCCCCATTATTAAAATCAAAAATTTCCATTCTGATAAAAATTTGTCTACTTATATCGAGCAAAGTTCAAAATCTTCTACTCTATCGAAACAGAAAATCATTCCTGGCTATTTTAGATTCAAAATCTGGGAGCAATCAACATTTGAAGAAGATAATAAAAAAAATAATTATATTACGATTAGCCCTAGCTATAAAAAAATAATTAAAACAGAATTAGATGCCAACAAAACGACAAAAGAGGAGAACGATAACATGTCTAAAGTAGTGAAGCAAAATCAACCAAAGGTGACAAAAAAGCAAGTGATAAACTCAATAGAAATCCAAGAATTCAATCAAATACCCGACGAGATGCCCAATAATTATTTTGTTCACAATTTGTATTTATATTTGAAAAAAATAAAATTATCAAAGCGCAATTTGAAAACCATACTAATTAAAATTGAATATAAGCAAAAAGACGAATTAAAGTTGCCAGGATTTCCACTGTTTTATGGCCAGATCAATGAAGCCAAATATAAAACCCAGGCATATAGCAAAATTCAATTCCAATCTAAAAAAATGGAATTATATGACGAAATAAAAATCAAATTGCCCTTAAAATTTACTGATAAGGAGCATTTATTAATTTCTTATTATAATGTGGAGAAGCAAAAGATCGTAAATGAGCCCTTTGGATATAGTATTTTACCAATCAGCCCAAAAAATTTAATACAAGAAAAAAGGAAATCCTTAAAAATATTTTTTGAAATTGAACCAACGAATTATTTAAAAATGGTTCAAAAATCATCAAACGAAAAACGAAATCAAAGTACAAACGAAAATGAAGAAAATAAAAAGCAATTAAAAAAAAATAATTTGTTGATCCAAACCAAGTTAATTAGTACCATTTTACCGAAAAATAAATTATTATACAAGTTTTTCATGTACTTTCAACAATTTAAAGAAAATAATCAACATTATCAAAAATTATTAAAGTATTCTAAAAAAATTAATGAAATCCCTTACTTGATTAAAATCAATTATTTTCATATTATTTTGGAAATGTTTTTCAATATAATGAAAATTAATAATGAAAAGATTCAAATTAATATTTTTAATACTTTATTACAATTTTTAAAAAAAATTGAAGAAGAAGAAAGAAACTATCGTTCCAAAAATTATTCAATTTTACAATCCTATCTTGATAATTATTTTAATTACTTTTTAAGAGAAAACGACCAGGATAGCAACAACAGTAGCAGCGGTAATTATAAGAATAAAAATACTCAGAAGAAGACATTAAATGAAGATCAATTATTTTTTGCAATTTTCATCAGGATCTGGAACAATCAGTTATTAAATGAATCCAAAAAGAACAAGAAAAAAATTGAATCACTTTATATTTCTAATTCCTGGTTTTTATTTGGATTATTATCAAAATCGATGATTTACTATTTAAAAAATAATAACCAAAATTCAAACACTGCCACCACCACCACCACCACCACCACCAACAGCAATAAGAAGGATTTTACAAAAAAAACTACAAATATATTTAGTAACAAATTCTTAAATGATATACAGCAATTAATACAATTGTTAAGAACGCAAGTGGAGGCTAATACAGTTCGGTCATTGTTAACTTCAAAATCATTAAATAAAAACATTGCATATTTTTGTAAGGATATTCTATTAATAATTAATAAAAATACAATTTTCAATAGCATTAAAAGGTATTTGGATAATTTAAAGGTCAAAAATGAAAATTTGGTCAGATTGATTGATTTAAAAATCAATTTTTTAAGAATAATTTTGGATAACGAATTTTATATTCAATTAAATTTGCCTCTATTATATCCTTTAAATGGTATTAAAAATGAATTTAATTATTTATGCAAAAAATATTTTTTAGCCGGGTTAATTCAACAATTATTCTCCCAGACTTTAACGTCTGTGGAAACAAATCAATTGGAGATTTGTATTACCCCAATTTATAATTTGTTAATACAATTGTTAATAAAACATGAAAGGAGTCAAAAGCATTCGGTCAAGTTCAAAAAGCAAATAATTACAATGTACTTCCCCTATCTTATCACATTAATCGAAAACAGTAACAAAATTAAAGAATCCTCATATTTGATAAAGAAAAAATTATTAACATTGTTTCTCTATATATTAAATAATATGAATAGAAAATATTTTTTTGATTGGTACCTGACCCAAAATTATTTAAAAAAAAATAAATTTTTAGATTTATTATTAATATCAATTAATTTATTTGAATATATGCCAGAGGGGCAATTTAATCAAAATTTAGAGGATGGCAACCAAGATTCATCAAAGAATGAAAAAAATGCGTTAGAAATTAATTACAATAATAACGACAATACTGCAAATGTTTTCAATAATAAGATTAATAGAAATGAAAAAACTCAAAACAATAATGAAAAAAACCCAAACATGAATTTAACTACTGAGCAATTCGCCAAATTAAATAAAAATATCACATCTGGGTTTAAAACAATTAGCTTTAAAAATAACAATAGGAAACAGAACCAGGACAAAACATCGGTTTTGGATGATTTTGATTATTTGACCAACAATAGTAATGATAAAAACAAGATTAATGACCTGCTATTCAACACAAACAAAACACCAACAAAGCAACAGAATAACAAATCATCTATCCAGCAATTGGAAGATGCAATCCATAAAAAGCCAAAGCATATAAAATCCAATAGCTTCCGAAAAAAGTCTTTAATCAATCAAAATAAAATAAACCCAAGCCAGGCAAGGAAATGGACACAGGTTAAATATAAGCCCCCCTTAAAAAAAAAAAAAAAATTCCAAGACAAGACTTTAAAAAAGGAAGACTTTACCAAACTGAAAACACAGATCCTTAAAAATAAAAAATATTTCATTCAAATGAACTTAATTATTGTAACGATTTTGGAAGACTTGTTAGTTGAATTAGAACCCGATTTGAAAAAAAATGAAAATAATATGTTTCAAAAAAGCAATTCATTTGGATATTCCGGTAGCCGCACAGAGTCTGATTTTAACGAAAATAAATTAGCAAATAATAAATTCATTTACAAAATCTTTGAAATCTTTTTCATCATATTAAAGAAGAACAATGCGTATTTTATCATCAATTATATTTTAAAAACACTGACCTATTTCATTTTCACATTCCCCAATACATTTTTTTTAAACAACAACCGCCAGTTTTTAGGTGTGCTCTGCAGAACTGTATTCCCGCTGATCTTGTATCACAATAATGAGACGAGATCCTTTGCAAACACATTTTTGTTTGTGCTGGTATTAATTAATTACCAATTGTCAAAAGATTTATCGAACATCCGAATCCAGTTTAGCAGTGCGCTGGATCAGTTGGTTAGCAATATCAATAAGATATATGAAAAAAAGGAATTATTATTTTTTAAAAAGTTTTTTTCAATTTTCAAAAAGCTCAGCTTAAAGCAAAAGGATACAGTTTTTAAACAAAAAATCAAAGAATTGCTGGACTATCTATTGGCAATCTTTTTGGACTCGCTGAAGGTATACGATTATCGAAAGGAGCCCGAAATGCATGCAGATTTATTGCTAAGAATTGCCAATGGGTACAACAAATTGCCAAACATCAAATTCGGCTGGCTAACAAAGCTGGAAATGCTCATGATCGAACAGAACAATTACGGCGAAGCCGCAATGATCATGATCAATAAATGCGCAATGATCTTGGAATTCATTAAATATGTCCTACCAAACCTCAAATGGCTGCCCAACGAGGGCGCAAAGATCTTTGAAATTATTAATCCATCAATTCTCGAGGGATGCTACATTTTGAACGCGGGCGAGAATGAGAATGAGAATGAAAAAAACTTTTTGCCCGATTTCAATTACATTGATTTGGATGTGTTTTCAGAGGAGGGGCTCGTTGAGTGCCTCGAAACTGCCATCGATTATTTACGAAGGGCGCAATACTTTGAAATGTCGAGCGAGATCTTTCAAATCTTATTCCAAATACACAAATTCCGAAGAGACTACATCTCAATTTCACAATCGTACAATTGGCTCAAAAAGGACTATGATGTCTTGATCAAAGAAATGTTTGACTTCCCGCGAAACTTTGGCCACTATTATCGAATAGGGTTCTATGGCGAAAAATTTGGCGAAAATGATAAGGCTGAATTCATTTACAAATTTAAAGAAGAAGTCATGATCTTTGATTTGAAATCCATTTTCGAAAAGAAATTCCAATATTTAAATAAAAACAATAATCTGATCTTTTTGGATAGCAAGATACCCTCGAATTTTAAATTTGAAAAGCAGAAATGCTACATCTTGCTAACAACAGTGTACCCCTATTTTTCAGAAGAGGAAAGCAAAAAAAGAATAACAACCTTTGAAAAGAAGAATATCGTGAACCAATTTTATTACGAAGAGCACTACACTCTGTCCAAGAAACAAAACTCTGAATCCGTCAAGGATTCCTGCGTGAAAAAAACCATTTTAACGACAAAGTATTATTTCCCCTATATGAAAACGAGACTCAAGGTCATCAATAAGGAAATAATAGACTTCTCGCCAATACAAGTCGCGATCGAGGACATCAAGAAAAAGAATTTGCAATTTGAAATCGAATTCAACAAATTCGAACCCAGAATAAATACACTGCAGAGTATACTATTGGGCACGCTACTAACGCAAGTAAACGTTGGCCCTTTGGAATACGTCAAGGCATTTTTAAAAAGACCCAAGGATTTCAACAGCCTGCATTTGAAGGAATTGCAAGCCACATTTTCTCAGTTCATATACTGGATACACAAAGCAATGAATTTGCATTCTTATAAGGTTGGCAACGTGCAATCAGAATTGCAAGAAAAATTGGAAGAGGCCTTTATTGCCTTTAAAAATAAAGTGATACCTTGGATCGGCGAACACAGAAAAAATTATAGCCATGATCCTAAAGAAAATTTTAAGTTTGCTTTTTATAAGAAAATTTCTTTAATTTAAAGGAATTGTTTTTTTTTTTTTTTTTTTTTTTTTTTATTATTATTTTTTTTTTTTTTTTTTTGTTGCTGCTGTTGATTTATTAATGGAATTTTGATAATTATGCCATTTACATTTTCCAAAATGTTTAAAACGATGAACTTGTAATTTTAAAACAATATATACCGTGCTTACTAAAATTTAATTCCATTTGTCTTTTAATAAGAAAAAGGTTAATACAAATTACATTTCAAGACTAACTTGTATGGAAAATTGAAAAATCAAAATGAAATTTTAAATCATATTCACAAAATTTTCTTTTTTGGTATTTTTATATTTTTGTTATTGTTGTTGTTTCAATAAATAATCTTTATGAATTAATTTTGTTTTTTTGGAAAAATATATATTTTATGGTTTGTATATTTTTTTTCAAACAAGAATCCTTGTTTTTTTTAATAATAAAGGTGTATGTATAGGTAATATATATATTTTTATATATCCCTTAGCACCCCGGATTTGCCTAAATTTCATCAAGTTTATAAAAAAAAAAGATTTAAAATGATATTGATGTGCTAATATATTTATTTTATTATTTTATCTTTAATCCAGATTTGAATTATGAGAAAAAGTCAAAATAGTTCAAAGATAAAGTAATTTTGTTATTGTAACTTTTTTTTGGAAAAAAAAAATAATAATTATTCATTTTTACATTTTTTTTAAAGCTTTTATTAATTTGAATCTATCAAATATTCCCGAAAATACTCAAAAATCGAAAATACCCGAAAAATTTTTAACCACGAAAAAACACTTTTTGAACAACTTCTAAGAAACCCTAGCGCCAATATACTCAGTTTAAAGGTACTTTGGAATTTTATATTAGAGAAAAAATTTTTTTTCTGAAAATATCAAAATTCAAAAAATTTAAATTTTAGGGAATGGTCTCCAACCCATTTTGTAGGAAAGGAATTGGTATCTTGGATGAACGTAATATTTTTGATCATTTCGAAATGGTATTAACTTAATGAGAGAAAATGTACTTGTAAAGAAAATTTCGAATTCTGTATCATTGCCTATAATATTGTAATCTTGTTTACAATCTAAAAATAATCGAGTAATATCTAATTGTACAATAAATACCTATACCCTACATAAGGTGACTCAGGCCAAACTTTATTTAAGTTCCCATTCCATAAAAGGAACTGGTTTAACTAAAACATATAAAACACACACCATACCGAAACAAACATAGACCATACCAAACCTAACATAACCCATACCAATACTCTGATATAACTATACACTTACCATAACAAGTATCAACATACTCAAATATACTCAAAAGGTACTAAAAAACCCTTTAGAGTAGTTTATAGGAGTAAAATTCAAAAAAAAAAATATTTTGTCTAAAAAGTAAAATTCCTAATTTACCTTTAAACTGAGTATATTTGCACTAGAGTATCTTAGAAGTTGTTAATAAAGTGTTTTTTCGTGGTTAAAAAAGTTTCGTGTATTTTCGATTTTCAAGTATTTTCGAGATTATTTCAACAACCCTTTTAATTTTTTAAATTAGAAATTTTATTACAATAATATTTATTCAAAATTTTATACATTGATTTATTAATAATAATAAATAAATAACCTTGTTAATTTTATGATATAAAAATAAATAAAAAAATATATTACTGTGGAATTTACATTTTTTTATATGATAAATTTGTAATAAATATTGTATCTAGAAAAACATGAAATTCATTTCTTTCGGACAAAATTAAAAGTTTAATATTAATAATTCTATAGTCTTTCAAGTTAATCAATAGGTTATTCCTTGAAAAAACAAAACAAAATAAAAAATTAAAATAATTTCATATTTATTAAGCCAAATTTGAAAATTAGGAGTAAACTTTTTTATAATTATTTTTTTCTATTTTTCATTTGTCTTTCAAAAAATACAATGATTATACAACAGTTTTATTTATTAATCTATATTGGCTATTTTCTGTAAAAAATTTATTAAAATACCTTATTATTCAAAAAAAATACACAATTAAACTAATTTTTTCTGATGAAAAATCTGCCCCTATTTTTAAAATTAAGCTTATATTGGAATTAAATGAATAAATACTTTTTTACCAGATAAAGTCATAAAGCCTACATTTTTTAAAAAAGTAGAAATAACTTTTAAATATTATTCAAAGAAAATAAAATATTCTTGGAAAGCAAGAAAATTTTTTTTTGGATTTTTTTATTAATAAGAATTTGAATTATATATTTGTGAAATTTGATTTTTTCAGGTAAATTAATCCAAATATTGGAAAATAATTTTTGATATATTGACAATCATTAAATAATATTGTTTATTTTATGTAAAAAATTTTAAAAAAGTAAAAAATTAAAAAATAGTAATTTAAAAAAAAAATATTATTAATCTGACTCAAACTATTGGTCAAATCTTTTAAATTTGAAAAAAATTCTTGTTGAAAAAGTATCCAAATTCTACCAATGAAAAAAATAGTATTTTTTTTTCAAATTTTGTTTATTTTGAAATTATTTAGAATCAAATATATATCCCTTAGCACCCCAAATAACCTAAAAACATTTCAAACAGAAATTTTAATTTGAAATGTTATCAAAGGATAATAAGGTATCTAATTAATAAAAAATTATCTTAGAAAGAAAATTTTATAATTAAAAATTGTATAGTTACTTAAAATCAAAAAATAACTTGAAAAAAAATTTTTTCAACATTGGGAATTTTTTTTTAGTTATTGTGATTTTATTATTTTTCCAAATTTTGTCAAAATAATGTTTTTTTTTTTTTTTGAAAAGTTTGTCTAGACATCAAAAACCTCTTATTTTTAATGAATAAAACACATCACACTTTACAGGAAATTTTTTTGGGGCCCTTTGCACCCCAAAATTACCTAAAATGCTTGATTAAATAATTTATTCATTATAAAAGTTATTTTGACATCACATAGAAAATTTGTTTTATCTACTGATTACTATTCAACATCAATATCTATATTAGATTCTAAATAATTTAAAAATAAAAAAAAATATAAATTAAATTAGAAAAAAAAAACAAATTTTTTTTCATTGCAAAATTTTACAATTTTTTCAACAAGATTTTTTTTCAATTTTAAATGATTTGGTCAATAGTTCGAGTCAGATTAATAATTGATTTTTTTTTTTATTTTTTACAATTTTTTAATTTTTGACTTTTTAAAATCTAGACATAAAATAAACAATATTTTTGAATTAGAGACCATATATCAGAACTTATTAAACAAGATCTGGATTAATTTATTAAGGAAAAATCCAAATATCGCAAATATATTATTCAAATTTTTACAAATAACAAAATGCAATAAAAAAAATTGGTTTCGGAGATTATTCTATATGATTGGAATAATATTTAAGAGTTATTTTTTATTTTATTTTAAATTTATGTATAATTATTTTATCCATTAAAAAGTAATTTATATTTGTTTTATTCCAATTTAATAAATTGAAATTATTTTACATTTTTTTTTTTTCATTTTGATTTTCAATTATTATCTATTGCTTAAATAAAAGTTTTAGAAAATTAATCATATTAAAAATTTAATTTTGGCCTAAAGAAATAAATTTCATTTTTCTCTCAATTGGATATTTATTGAAATTTTTTCTAAAAAAAAAATTAAAATTCAAAGTAATTTATTTTTTTATTTATTTTTTTTATCGTAAAATTAGCAAAATTGTTTGGTGATTATTATTAATAAATTAATGTGTTGAGTTTTGAATTACTATTAATGTAATAAAATTTCGGATTTAAAAAAATAAAATAAAAATAAAAATCTTTAAAAAAAATGTAAAAATGAATAATTATTATTTTTTTTTTCAATTTCAAAAAAAAAATCAATAACTTAACAACTTTATCTTTGAACTATTTTGACTTTTTATTATAATTAAAATCTGGATTAAAGACAAATAAGAAAATTAATATATTAGTAGATCAATATTATTTTAAATCTAATTTAAAAAACTTGATGAAATTTAGGCAAATCCGGGGTGCTAAGGGATATATATATATATATACCCTTAATAAAAATAAGCACTATTTTTTTCTGATTAATCTTTTTTGAAATTAAGTTTATAAATTAATTGAATTAATCACTGGGATAATTTTTTTTAAGAATAAAAATACTCTCAACTTTTGAATATCAAAAATATTTTTTGAAATTTCGTACACTTTATATTTTTTTTTTTGAAAAATTGGGGTTGAGTAAATTTTGAAATCAAAGAATAAGTTAATATATTAAATTAGAATGCTTTTCCCGAGATTTTATCTTTTTGATTGAACTTTTTTTTTAATTTTACCATTGAAAACTAAAAAAAAAACATTTGCAGACCAAATTCGTCCCTTTTGTGAAAAGAAAATTCCCATAATTTAGAATTTGTTTTAGTAAATGAGTTAAAACAAGATAGTGTATCTAAAAATATACATAATTTCAAATTTGAATTCAATGATTTTGGCAAAAAATGTTTTCAAGAAAAAGTTAAATTGAAACTTTATTTATTTTTATTTTTTCATTTAGTTTTTTTAATTGTATTAATGGAAAGAATTTGATCAGTTTTCCATTTTTAGTGTTTTTGGGTCGTAGGGATATAAAATCTTTTTCAAAAATTGTGACTCACCTGAAATAATAAATTGAAAAAAAAAAATATCTTTTAGTATTCAAGAACAATTAATAACTAAATCTGAGTTGTAATTCACTTTTAAGTTATTCTAAATCTATAAAAGCCTGATATATTACAAATTAAAAAAAAATAAACCCAAAAACTAAAAAAAAGTGAGTCACAATTTTTGAAATGAGCATTACGGATTTTTTATTACTGAACTTTCACTGAAAAAAGTTGAACGACGAGATTTTTTATGAATAATTAAATCCATTTTCAAAGACATTACATAGTCTCAATTTTCTTAGTGATTATTTGACTTTTCGAAGATCTCTTTTTTTTTCCACATGATCTTTTAAAAAAAAAAAAAAAAAAAAAAAAAAAAAAAAAAAAAAAAAAAAAAAAAAAAAAAAAAAAGAAAAAAAAAAGAAAAAGAAAAAGAAAGAAAAAGAAAAAGAAAAAGAAAAACAAAAGAAAAACAAAAATTTGAAAAAGCAAAACTAAAATTTGCAAAATTAGAAAAAATGATATTGATCCAAAAATTTGAAAATATTTTTTGTAAAGAAAACTGGAATAAACCCTCAAAACAACTCCCATTAACATTATAAAGTGAGTCAAAATTTTTGAAAAATAGTTTATATTGCCATTGGATGGTAATCAATAAATAAAACAATTTTCCATTTGATGTCAAAATATCTTTTGTAATGAATAAATGATTTTATCAAGAATTTTAGGCAATGTTAGGTTGTAAAGGGTCTCAAAAAAATTGTAAGTAAAGTGTGATGTGTTTTAGTCATTAAGGAATAAGAATTTTTTGATGTGTAGACAAAATTTTCAAAAATAAATAAAAAAAAAATTTTTTTGATAAAATTTGGATAGAAAAATAACCAAAATACAATAAACAAGAAAAAGTTTTTACAATTATTGAAAAATATTTTTTTCAAGTTATTTTTTGAATTGTAAGCAACTAAACAAAATTTAATTATAAAAATTTCTTTCTAAGATAATTGTTTATAAATTCTATATCTTATAATCATTTGATAACAATTCAAATTAAAAATTTTATTTCAAAGATAATTTGTATATTTGGGTTTCGAAGGGATATATATATATATATACTTTTTAAGTATTTTTATTTATTAAATGAAAATTCCAAAAATAAAGGGGACTATAAATACGAACTGAGTCAGAGTCTATGATTTGAATTTCCAAATCTATTGTTTAAAATATTTCAAAAAAAAAAAAAAGAAACAAGAAACACTTTTTTTGCCAAAAAAAAATGAAATCATCAACTCCTCCCAGAAAAATATACTGGAAATATCATATTGATATCTGTATTTTAAAAATTGGAAAATTTTTGACTTGATCTTTCATTTTTTTTAAGCAATTCCTACGATTCCCAAAGAAATATATTCAGTTTTTTTAAATCTATGTTTATAAACTTCGTCTTTTTTATTGAACAAGTGGCTAATAAACAAAGAGTCCCAAATCAAAACCATTGTTAAGAATTGAAAAAATTAAATATCAGCTGATATTTTATCCTTTGAATTTCAAATACCAATAATAAAAAGGAAAAAATTTTTACTTCATTTTATTTTCCTTTTTTTCCTTGATTTTTATCAAAAGAGTTTTAAAAGAAATAAATTTAAAGTTGATAAATCTATTTATCAGTTTGTTTTTTTTTCGTGTTTATTAATTGATATATTTTGTGTAAACTAAGAATACTAAACGAAAGGATGTTTATTAAAGAAGGAAAATTGAAAATAAGAGATCGAATCTTTTCTCTGTATTTTTTCAAATATCAGTTCAAAATATTGTTTCTATTTTAGAGAAAACAAGAACAAAAGATTAAAGTAAGAGGAAATTGCCGAAAACATATTAAAACTTGAATTAACATTTGAAAATAATCACTCGATTTATCATTATTTTTAGTTTACTTTCAAGCCAAAGTTAATTTATCATGAGCACAAAGGGATCAAAAACCGTCGAAAAACAAGAAACCAAAACAGAAGCTACAACTAAATTATACTTAGGAAACATTTCCTTTAATTCAACCGAAGAATCACTTCAAGAAGCTTTTAGTGAATTTGGAAAAGTGTAGGTTTTATTCTTCCTTAGCCCATTCAAATTTCTTTTTTGTTGTTTCAAAAAAAAATTGTGATGTTCAAATTTTTTTTTTTTTGATATTAAAATAAAATAGTAAAGAAGTTATAATCATCAGAAGAAGAAACAGAAGCTTAGGTTTTGGATTTTTAGAAATGGAAACTGTTAAAGGCGCCAAAAAAGCAATTGAAGGTCTTAACCACCAAGAAGTTGACGAACGTGAAATTGTTGTTGAATTTACAGATCCTAACAGATCAAAAAGAAGAGGCCGAGGTAGAGGCCGAGGTAGAGGTAGAGGTAGAGGTAGAGGTAGAGGTAGAGGACGAAGAATGTTCAGAGGAGGTTTCAGAGGACGCGGAAGAGGTGGCTATTTCAACCCTTATGTAAATTTAATTTTTTTTTTTTTTTTTTTTTATTTTGCTTTTTTTTTTTTTCATTTTTTTCTTTTTATTTTTGGTTTTCATTAAATACAAAAAATCGACCTTTAAACTTAAATTTCTTTTTTATGAAAATAGAGAATGGGCTATGGAAGAGGATATTACCAGGATCCTTTCTCTGATCCATATAGAGAATTTGGTGGATATGGAGAAAGAGGATTTAGAGGAAGAGGATTTGGAGGAAGAGGATTCAGAGGAAGGGGATTCAGAGGAAGAGGAAGAGGAAGAGGGTTCAGAAGAAGAAGACCAAATTTCGACGAAAAAAACCCAAGTGAAACTGTAATCTTTGTTACTAACATCCCATTTCAATTTACCGATAAAGATCTTCTTGAGGCATTCACAGATTACGAACCAACAAGAGCAAAGGTAATTTCCTCCAAAACTGGCAGATCAAGAGGATTTGGATTTGTTGAATTTGCTGATGAAGAAAGCAGAGACAATGCTATTAGCCTTAACGAAACCGAAATTGGCGGAAGAACAGCATTTGTTAAAGTTGCCTTTGGAGTTTGTTTTTTCTTTTTTTCTTCACTCCATAATTAAACCGATTTTCATTTCTTTAATCTTTGTCGAAATAATTGTCAATTAACAAAAAACTCTTTACAACAAAACAACAATCCTTTTCAATTAACCTTTCATTTTTTTTCAAACAATTAGCCAATTAGAGCCTTTAACGAAGAAGAAGAAGAAGAAAATTAAGCATTTTCATTTATACCTTAAATCTCCTTTATTTTTTTAATTTTTGATTTCTCAGCGGCACACTCAGAAACTTCCCAATTTTTATTTACCAATTTTTAGTTCTTTATTAAATCCGGCTTACTTGATGATCAAATTCTGTAAGAAAACAATTTATTTACAGAGACTCCAAACTTTTACTATAGACAATAAAATCATACATATTTTAATTTTTTTGATCTTATTTTTGCTTTCTTTAATTTTATTTTTAAATGACCTAACTTTATAAAAGGACAGTCCCCTGTATTTTTGAAAACAAATCAAAAAAAAAAAAAATCAAAATGAAGAGATTGTTTTAAAACTTTTTTTTAAAAAAAAGGTTTTTAAATTTTTTTATCCATTTTTTTAGCCAAAAGTCCCAAAAAAATAATGTTAAAAATGGAATTACTTTGATCTTTTCAAAAATGAATTCGGATTCAATTTAGAATATACGATGTATCGGTTAGTAATTCTTATTTATTTATCCTTTACAAAGGTAATAGAGCTTTTAATTTCACAAAGTTACAATTTTAACCCGTTATGCAAACTCATTTATCAACTTTCGGGAAATGAATTATCTGTTGTTATTGTTTTATTTTTTTTTCTGTAACAAAATAAAAAAATTGGTAAAAAAAATATAAGCTATTTCCATTAAAGTGGGGCAAATTTATTTTAAAATATATCTTTTAAACTTAATCTTCAAAAAAGTATTTAAATACACAAAACCATTAAATACCATTTATTGGTTCTGGTAATAAATCAATTTGTTGCTTAGTATTTTATTACATAAATAAAAGATATTAAAATTTCTGATCTCAATTTTATCCGATATTTTTTAGGAGATAAAATTGGTGTTTATTATTTTCTTTTTGATGAAAAAAAACGTTTTCATAACTTTTTTAATCTCAATAAATTTTCCTATAGATTTGTAAACTTATATAACTACATTTGATTGTTTAAAAATCATTAATACCCTTTCCATATTTCCGGTTTTTTATCTGAAATTGGTTGTAGATTGTTTTCACCAAAAAAAGGTGCTTTTCTTTTTTTTTCATTTTTCGGAAATATTTCATCTAATATATTTTGAAATAAATAAATTAGTCATTGATATAATCAGTATTAATATTAAACTTAATTTGGTAATGTCAATTAATGTATGTCACCACTAACAAAGATGATTTTTTATGAAAAGTAAAAAAAAAATTTCCCTTTTTTTGGAAATATCTTAATGGATAAATAAATTATAGTTTCCAAATTTTTAATAATTATTGTATTTTTTTTTTGAAATTACCTTTATTCTTCTAAAATGTCTTATTTTTAATAGTTTTTTGGTATTATTTTTAAGGGTATTTTGGTAGATTTCCTCGACAGATACATTTCTTACTTGTTTATAGAAAATAGCTTTTTACTTATTTTAGAAGTTTATTTTCTTTGGGTTTCATTTTTTTTTTCTCAAAAATGGATTTTTACTTATTACTTTTTTTTTAATTTATTATTAATTAAAAGTCTTTTAGAAGAAAAATAATCAATAAAATGTTTTAAATTTGGTGAGAAACTTTAAAAAAACAGAAATGTTTGTGATTATTTATCATTTTTTTCTATTTAGTTGGATATCGAATAACACAAACTTCTACCAAATATGTTTTTCGGCAAATCAGCTCTTTGTTCAACAATAGTAGTGTTTTTGAAATGTTAGATATAATTATATAAAAAGAATCAATAAAGATCCATTCGACACCTGTTAACAAAAAAGAACTTATTATTAAATTTAAATTTTATTAATGTATTTATAATAACTTGCCTTTTACTTCTCTTTTTCGTTTACCTGTTTGAAAATTAATTTTTATTTTCTTTTTAAAAGAAATGCTATTTCATGAGCAATAATCTTACCTATTATTGTGAAGATAAAAAAGTTTATTTTTTATTGAGAATTCCAGGTAAAACTAAAGTAATCTTGTTCAATCTATTCTCTTCACATAAAAAAACAAAATAAATTAAAAAGAAGATTTTTATTAGTATTCTGGAGATAAATAGATTTTACCAATTTTGAGTTCCATAGTTTATTCGAAATATATTCGTTAAATTTATTAATTCCAAAAAAAAAAAAAAATACAATATTTCAATAACTATGAGTGTATATGATATAGCACTACTATTACCTGTTTACGCACAAATTAAAAAAAAAAATGGAAATCAAAAAAATGAAAAGATTTTTCAAGAAAATTAAAATAAAAAATAAATTATTTTATCTTCTTAGGTTAAATAATTAATTCAATTGCTTTTTCTTCTCAATTTTTTTTTTTTTTTTATAGAAGGAGAAATATTGATTTAATAATTTTTGAGAAATAAATTACTTACTATTTCTATGGAATTTTCAAAATGAGTTTTTATTCCAATTTTAATTAATTCAATCATATTCTTTTTTTAGTCCTAAGCAATAGGATATTTTTTAAATATTCTTCTGAAATTGGGATTTATTCAATAAATTTGTTTGATTGAAAATATATTTATTTTCCATAAAAATGAGAACTCGGAATAATTCTGAATTCTGATTGAAATTTTTTCAATTTTTTTGGATTATTTTGAGTTGAATCTTTTATTAATGTTTTTTTGATTCCGTGTATCCAGGCCCCAACTTATATCTTAAAAATAATATTCTTTGTTTATGCTTTGTTTGAAAAAAATATTTGAAAAATGAATTTTGTGAGTAATTAAAATAAAAAAAAAAGGGGGGGGGTTAAAAGTATGATTTCTTTAAGGGTTGAGTCATTAGTGGTTAAATATAATTTTTGAAAATAGGAAATAAAAATGTTTTTAATTTTTAAGAATGCCTAATGTCAAATCAAAAACTAACTAATGTGTGATGTGCAAGTGATATAATCGATCTAAAAAATCAACAACCAAAAAAGAGTAGATTTTTAGAAAACAATATCAAAGAAAAACACTCAAATTCATATTTGAATTGTTAGAATATATCATTTTGAAAACAAAAATGTCAATTTTAAAGTGTCTCTCTTTGACGCTTTTTGAGATACCGTTGATTTTTTTTCTTTTTTTTCTGTTTTAAAATAAGTTATTTTTATCAAAAGAATATTACAAAATCCTTACTTGGTCAAATATTAGAGTTTTCCAAAATAACCACAAATTTGGTTAAATCCAATTAAATTGATTTTATACTTAAAGAAAACAATTTATTTTAAATTGAAGAAATAAAACCCTTTGGAAATAAACATCAAGAAAACAGTATTTTAATTTTTTTTTAAAATTTTGATTTTTTGAGAAATGAGAACTCTTTTTGAGATTACTTTTTTTTTGTTTTAATTATTTCATATTGGATCCTCTCAAAATTTTTTATTTAGTCGATTTGAATTTTGATAATCAAAGAAAAGAAGGGTAATTTCACAAAACACTTTTTAGGTCTCAAGCCACTCCCACGGTATGAAGCAAAATCCACAGTAAATAATAGATCCTTAACAAATAAAAAACAGCTCTTTGAATCATAAATGGGAAAAATTTTCACAATATTTTCAATTTTCTTTTTCAAAGAGAGTTTTTAAAACTTCCAACTAACTACTTCTTTGAAAACTCAATTTGTTAAAAAAAAATATGGAAAAGGAAGTGGAAAATTTTAACCCATTTATAATTGAAATACCAGTAAGACCCTTAATGTGAAAAATAATTTCTATTTTTGCAAAAAGAACGAATTTTTAGATTTCAAATTTAACTCTTTGGTTAAATTTGGATTCTCGCAAAAAACAAAATATTTTTCATTTTTAGTATTTTTTGTATTCTTTTTTCTTTTTCTCCAAAAAACAAAATGTCTATCTCAGAACAAATTGAAGAAAAAAAAAATCAACTTCGAAAACTTAAAGAAGAGCTCTCCATTAAAAGATATGGTGAAAACCCATTAATTTTAAAAACAACGTCTTCTGATGTTCAGTCTTTTAACTCCTCGCCTTTAAAAATCCGAAGATGCTTAAGAGGCCATCTTGGTAAAATTTATGGAATGCACTGGTCACAAGACTCGACTCGGATTGTTTCAGCATCACAAGACAGTCGCCTTATTGTTTGGAATGCAAACTCAACAAACAAAGTAATTAATCTTGTTTCATGTTTTGTTAAATTCTCTTTTCGAACATTTTTCCACTTGAATATTTTTTTATCCTTTTTAATCTTTCTTTTAACACACTTCGAAAAAAAATTTATATGATCAAAATCCAATTTTAAGTCACACCACTACCCAATAACTCGTTTTTTATAATTTTTCCATATTATATTTTTTTTTAATTCAGTTACTTGCTATTGCTTTAAGTTCAAATTGGGTAATGGCAACAGGATTTGCACCATCAGGAAAAATGGTTGCTTCTGGTGGCCTTGATAATGTTTGTTCTATTTTTGATATTACAGATACTGAAGATGAAAATCTTTCGTAATTATTTTTATTTGTTCTTTAATTCTTTTTTTCTCTCAAAGAAATTTTTTTGTCTTTTTTTGTTTTGATTGTTTTGGGAGCCTCTAACTGTTTTTTCGATTCTTAGTTTGTTTGACCTTTCCTATTTTTCTCTCTCTAAATATAATTTTTCTTTTTTATAATCTTTCAAAGTGCCTTTCGTGAATTAAATGGACACACAGGTTA
Organism: Anaeramoeba flamelloides; assembly: GCA_027625915.1. NCBI lineage: Eukaryota > Anaeramoebidae > Anaeramoeba > Anaeramoeba flamelloides. Next base: position 470,584 of record JANTQA010000008.1, read on the forward strand.
TATTTCATGTACAAGATTTTTAGATGATCAACAAATCCTTACTTCCTCTGGTGACATGAGCTGTATTCTTTGGGACACCAATTCTGGTTCAAAAATTACAGAATTTTTAGATCATAATGGTGATGTTATGTTGTAAGTATTAGGATTTATTTTTCTTTTTAGCTGAAAATTTAACAAATATTCTTTTCAAATAAGTGGAAACAACAAGGTTTTTTCAAAAATCAAATTTTTGATTAGAATCTGTTTTGAGGACTTTTTATTTAACCATTATGGACTAAAATTGTCAAATTGGTATTAATTATAAAACAATAGTAAATGTTAGCAGTTTTCAAATATTTTTTAAGGAACTAGTCTTCTACGACAACAAGGCAAAATTTTAAAATATGTAATTGGTGGTATTCTCTACTTACAAATTTTGTAGATCCCAAGTATCAAAAAATTCTGATCGACTAAGAAAGCCATAAAAGAAAATTAGTTAAGTGAGATCAATTTTTTTTTTCCATTTTTTCCTAAAAAGAAACCTATTAAATTCTTTTTTTTTTCTCACAATTTATCAAGTTTTTACCCTGTTTATTGCATTTTGATCATTATTATACGATAACATTTCTTTGTTACCAGTAATATTAATATAAATATTTTTTTTCTTTTTTGAGATAAAATTTTTGGTTAACCAAAAAAATTGATATATTCAACGTATTAAAAAATAATTATATTTTTTTAAGAAGAGTAGTTATAATAATCAAAGTTTTTAAGTCATTTAAAATTTTTACTCAGAAATTTTGTTTTTGTTCTAAGATAAAATTAGATTTTTCAAAATAGAATTTTCTTGAAGATATTTGGGAATTAAATAATTGTATCCTGAAAATTCAAAATCATTTTTTTTCTGCCAAAAATGAATTGAATTGTTATAAGGATTCTTGTGAATAAGACCAAACAATTTGTTAAAAAAATTTTTCAAAATTGAAAATTTTTTTCATTTTTTCAAAACCTGAAAGAAAAAATTTTTAAAACATTAAAGATAAATATTTTTTTTTTTAGAATAGATCTCAATTTAATTGATAAACTGTAGTTAAGCTTCTACCGAATATTCATTTATTGAATCACCTATACTTCATTTAGTTTTATTGGCTGAGATTTGAATTGAAATATTAATCAAAGAAAAAGAAACACCAAATAAAAAATTTGCTTTCGAAATCAATACTTTCCAACATAAAACGAAAAATATGTTTTCCCATTTTCAAGAATTAACTTAATTCTTAAACAAAATAATAGGTTACTTTTTTTGTTTTTATATTGGAAACATGTAAATTTTGAATTTCAAAAAAAAGAGACTCAAATCAATAAATTGTTTAAATGAGGCTAACTCATCCATTTCATAAGTCGAAACACAAATTACAAAAAAAAAAATTTTCAAGATCTTGACAAGATTTCATTTTATTTTCAAAAATGACTACTCCCTTAAAGGTCTTTTTTTGTTCATTTTAAAAACAAAAATCAAGCCTAAAAATTAAAATGGTTGTTGAAATCAAAATAGAATTCAAAACAACACACAAAACCAAAATTTAAGCATGTTCAATTTCCCCAAATTTGAGATTTAATTGTAATCGTTAGTAAAAAGTAAAATTTTTTCATGTTTTTTTTCTATTCTTTTTCCATTCCTTGTGAAATTGGACTCAAGATTTCAACAATGGGCATTAATCCAGTATGAGGAATTATTGGTTTCATATATCTTCATTGATCAGTGAACAAGAAGTAAAAAAATAAATGAAAATTTTCCTTTTCAATTCATCTTACAATTTTAACCAATTTTACAAATTTTTATCCAGAATGATAAGTTATTTTTTCGTTATTTTTCTAAAAGTTTGTAAATTGGTAAGATAAAAACCAAACGAAATATTAACACTGATAGAATAAGAGAAATATTGGAGGTTTATAAAAATAAACTCCATTCCACTACGCGGAAGCCCAGCCCAAAACGGAAAAATTTAATTTTTTTTTAATAATCAATCAGCATAAGACTGTTTAGAAATAAGAGAAATAATTTACTTTGAATTAGAGTTGACACTCAGAAAAGAAAGACCTTTAGAGATTAGTAACTCTTAATTATTTATTTATTTTCCAAAAGTAATAGAGTACTTATTTGCACAATCATACAATTAAACTTTATATAAACACATTTATCAACTTTAGAGAAAACAAACCCATTTTTGAAAAGAAGTTCATTTTAACCAATTAATTTTCAGTAAAAAAGATCTTGATCCTTTTTATTTGGGTTTTTTGATTCAAAAAATAAAATGAAAAATTTGCCAAGCATTTTTATTTTGAAGAAATCTCACTTTTAGTAATTTTTTGATAGTGTGTATGAAAAAAATAACATTTCAAATTTTCTCTTATATCAAAAAGACAAGAAAAAAAAACCAAATATTGAATCGTTGAAGATCCATAAAAAATTGATCATTGGATTTTATTTCCAATAATTTATAAATTTTCTTGAAAATAAAAAAATGATATAATATTTTTTTTCAAATATTAAGAATATAAATAACTAACTGTTATTATTTAAAAAAAGTTATTTGATAATATTTATTCTTGTTTTTTTTATTAGAATTATTAATTTGAATTAAAGCAGTGATGAAAATACCTGACAAGATTTTTAATTGTGAATATTTTCGAAAATTGTTGTGTAATTTCTCATATTTAAAATCAAATCCTTTGTTTTTAAGAATCAAACTTTTAAAATCATAACTCTCCCACTTATTAGAATGATGATTAATGGAATTACACTTGTTCAAAACAGTATTCAATTAATCAAAAAATAAGAATAAAAATAATCATTTTCCAAACTCAAGCAAACCTCTATAAATCCCGATTCTTTTTCAAAAAAAGTAGATCTACTTAGGCTATCAAACAATTACTTGGGTATTCTATAGACACCCCGTCTTTAAGGAACTTTAGGTAGGTTTATTACTAGGTTCATAAAAAAATTGGTTATTCATATTAAGGATTTGATTGAAAATTTTTGCAATTACCCAACAATTTTCGAAAATATTCACAATTAAAAATCTTTTCCAGGGATTTTTTTCATGTCTGGTATATTTTTTACTACTATAATCTTATTTATTTGAAAATATTTAAAAAATTGAGAAATTCATTCAAAAATCTATTTATACTTTTGATCTTTGGTATATTACAACTAACTGAAATAATTCAGATTGGGTTATTAATTATTTATTAAAAAATAAGCAAATTAAAAAATATTTGTTTAGGTTTAAAGTTGAATTTTCCAAGTGTTCAAAACAAGTATTTTGGGAGAATTTTTTCTGATTTTATAGTTTTGATTATTTTTCTCAGATTTTTTTATTCAATAAATTGAAAAAATTGATTTAAACTCTATTTTTTGAATCAAAAAATTATATATTTTTTAAAGTTTAAAATAATTATTGTAATTTTTTTTGAAATTAAGTAGATTTTTGATACTGGTTTATTTTAGAAATAAGTGGTTTTATTTTTAAAGTGTGTTTTTGTAAATCCTTCGAAAATAATAAAATTTCAATCTTCTTTCAATAAAATATTGTTTTTTTTAAAAGAATTCAGAAATATATTGAATTTTGAACTTTTCAAAAATGAGAAAAATGGATCAACTTTTTAAAAATAATAATTCATTTCGGAAAATAGCATTAAAAGTGAGCTGGGTATTATAGTAATCAGATTATTTCTTAGTTTTTCAATTTCCAGATACAGTAAATTTTTTTTGATTTTTCTATTAAATTTACTATAATATTTTTTTGAGTTTTTGTTTACTAGTCCCTTAACAAACTATAAATTTTCCAAAAAATAAAATTCTTGATAAAATTTTTGGGCCCAATATCATTAGAATGTTTCATGTCAAATTTCTAAACTTCTTTAGAAAATTAAAATTGTTTGAAATAAGATTTATACAGAGTAAGTGTCTGATTTTTATCAGAAATTACAAAGCTTAAATTTTCAAAATGTTAATTTGGTTTTTAAACATTTTTTTTTTTTTGAATTGACTTTGAGAAAAAAAAAACTAAAAAAAACAAAAATTTGAAAAAAAAAACGAAAAAAAAAAATTGAACTAAATTAGAAAAATTATTCTGATCTACAAATTGAAATTTTATTTTGAGAAGAATATTGGAGAAAAATCATATAGTTAGTTATATTTCTTCAATCATTATGATATGTAAACTTTGACTGGGAAAAGATTTTATATTCCCCAAACTATTCCTAAAAAATTAAAAAAATTTTAGGGGGTAATATTTTTAAAAATAAAATGAAATATTGTTAAAGATCATGATTAAAATTTTTTTTGTAATTTGTGATTCGACTAATGAAATAGGTGAGCTAACATCATTTAAACAATTCATTAATTTGAGTCTCTTTTTTGAAATACAAAATTCGCATGTTTCCAATATAAAAACAAAAAAACTAAAGCTATTATTTTTATTAACAATTAAGTTAATTCTTGAAAATGGGAAAATATATTTTTAGTTTTATGTTGGAAAGTATTGATTTTAAAAGAAAATTTTTTATTTGGTTATTATTTTTAATTATTAATATTCCAATCCAAATACCAAACAATAAAACTAATTGTGGTATAGGCGATTCAATAAATGAATATATAACAGAAGTTTAACAAAAGTTTATCAAGGAAAATTATATTTAATATGCAAAAAATTTTTATTCTTTTCAAGTTTTGAAAAAACTTGTTTTCCAGTTTTGAAAAAATGATAAAAAAATTTCAAAAAATTTTTTATACAAATTGTTTGGTATTATTCACAAGAATCCTTATAACAATTTAAATCATTTTTAGAATAAAAAAATTGATTTTGGATTTTGAGGATAAAATATTGCTTAATTCCCAATATATCTTCAAGAAAATTTTATTTTGAAAAATCTAATTTTATCTTAGAACAAAAACACAATTTCTAAGCCAAATTTTTAAATGACTTTATAAAACTTTCATTATTATAACTAATATTCTTAAATCAATATTAATATTTTTAAATAGATCTAATAAATCAATTTTTTTAGTTAACCAAAAGAATTATCTCAAAATTGAAAAATAATCTTTATATTAATATTCCTGACAACAAAGTCTTTATTATTGTATAATAATGATGGAAATGGTAATAAACAGGGTAAAAAACTTGTTATAATGTGAGAAATAAAATGAATTTAATCGTTTTCTTTTTCTGAAAAAATGGTAAAAAAAAAATTGATCTCACCGAAACTAATATTCTTTTCATGATTTCTTAGTCGATCAGAATTTTTTGACAATTGACATAGACAAAATTTAAAAGTAGGGAATATCACCAATAACATATTTTAAAATTTTACCCTCTTGTAGTAGAGTATTGATCCTTTAAACACTTTTTTTTGCAAATAGTTTGATCAACATCTTTTGATATAAACATCATATATACTGATTTGATCAATATTAATCTTACGTTTAATTCCATATTATCGAATTGACTATTAAAAACCATTTAAAAAGAGTATTTTTTTATTAAATGTAAAACAAATTTCTCCATTTTTTTGGTAGCATTTTGGATTAGCGAAACAAAAAACCTTAATTTTCCTAAAATTTAGTACATTTACTAATTACTTAAATAGATATTATTATGTAATAAATAAAAACTCAAATCAATTTTTCCCACTATGTTTAAAATATGAACATAAAGAAACAATGGAAAATATTCAATCATTTTTTATGGATATGTCATTCCTATAAAAAAAAAAAATTGTTTAATTTTTCAAAATAAATTAAAAGAAATAAATCTTAATGAATATATTTTAAACCAAAATAGTTTGAAATTATTTTCATTAATTAATAATCGTGAAATCTATGATTTTACACTTCAATTTCTGAAAGGGAATTTGAAGTTGAGGGGTAACTAGGGTGTAATTTACACTTCTTCAATAATAATAATAATAATAAAGAACTTAATTTTTTTTTGTTTAATTTTGAAATTGAACAAAAATAAACAAAATTCATAAAGCTTATTCAATGAAAAATTTTTTATTTCATTTTGTACCCTCTTAAATGAAAAAACAAAAAACAAAAATAAATCATAAAATTATAGTTTGACACTTAAACCAGGCGATTCTAATATATTTATTAGTGGATCATGTGATGGAACTGCAAAACTTTGGGATATTAGAACAAGTGATTGTGAATATACTTTCGAAGGTCACGAATCCGATGTTAATACGGTTTCATTCTTCCCTAATGGTAATTGCTTTGGAACAGGATCGGATGATGCGACCTGTAAATTTTTCGATATCAGGGTTGGCGCAGAGGTGAATAATTATGAAAAAGATGAAATCCTTTGCGCGGTTACTTCCGTTGATTTCTCATTATCCGGTAGGTTCTTATTTGCTAGTTATGATGACTATCGATTCTATATGTGGGATGTTCTTAAGGGAGAAGAAGTCATAGCTATGAATAAACATAGTAATAGAATTTCCTCATTGGGTGTATCTCCAGACGGATATGCTCTTTGCACTGCTAGTTGGGACAAAGAAATCAAAATTTGGGCTTAAATTACAAAAATTATAGATCATCTCTATTTTGTATTTTTAATTTATTAATCTATATATATATATATTTGTTTTTCTTTAAGCCTGTCTTTTTCGGTTTTTTTTTTTTGGAAATCTTATAATTTCCAAATATTCTAAAAAGTTATTTTTTTTTGTAATCTTAAAGTCTCAAAAGATCAAAATTAAGACAAACATTTAAAAATTAAATAAAAAAAAAATAACAAATTTCAAAAGTTTTTTATTTTATTTTTTATTTTATTGTTAATGAAGGTAGGAGTTGTTAACCCCACTTATTTGTCCAAATTCCGAAATAAAGATTTTGACATTTTTTTAAAAATCTAAATATTAAATTTATTATTCATTAGGGACAATAAAGAGGATAAATCTTTTTTTGAAATAATACTGATAAATTCTAATAAATTTCAAAAAATTTTTAGTTCAATTTCCTTTTTGATAAATCTTTGAACTGTTTCTTATCAAATAGGCCCAGGAGAAAGAAAATTTTGAAGAACAAATAATTTTACAGAGTTTCTAAACTCTGGACCATAAAATGCTTTATTCAAAGCTTGAGCAGAATATAAATTTCAAAATGGAAAATCAAGTAAAAATTTCCAAACATAAATTACCATTTATCAGTATTTACCATATTATTATTTTTTAATCTATTGGATATTGAAAATTTTTTATTTTTTATAGTAAAGAAAAGTGTAAATTTAACTTTTGATGTATATTCCCTTTTAGAAATTTATTGGTAAAATCATAGATTTCGCAATTATTAATTAATGAAAGTAATTTCAAACTGTCTTGGTTTAAAATTAATTTATCTAAACTCCATTTCACTCCAAGAAGCCCAGTCAAAAATGAAAAAGTCACTTTATTTTTAAGAATCAACCAAACTTAGATTGTTTACAAATGAGAGAAATAATAAACTTCTGATTAGAGTCGATAATCCTAAAAGAAAAGACTGAACAAACTAAAAATTTCAAAAAAATAAAAATGTTATATAAATTTTTGGGTACTTTTCATGGGAACGTCTTGTGTAAAATTCTCAATTTCTTTAGGAAATTAAATTTTTTAGCAATAATATTTTTCACTTGTAAAATTTAAGAATTTTAAAATAACATTCAAAACCTCATTTTTCTTAATTTTAATTTGGATATGATTCAAAGAATATAATAAAAGAAAGAAAAGTAAAAAAAGGAAAGTAAAAAAAAAATAACATTAATAAAAAGGGGAAAGTATTAATTAACAGTTTTTAAATGCTCCAAAGGCTGAAAGTGTTCGTGGTTATTTCATTTTATGTTGAAATTTTCTCTATATTATCAATTAAAATAATAATAATTGATTTTATTTACAATAAGTTATTAACATTTTTGAAATTTAAAAGATTAGGCAATATTTTTTTTTAAATATTTAGGTTCATAAACAACAAAACTTTATTATTAAAATCAGATATTTAACAATATTTTTAATTTTTTTTTATTCTAATTATTAATTTGGATTTGTTTGATTTGTCTGAAAATATTTAAGAAGTGGGAAAAAAATATAAGTCATTTGATGCTTTCAATTCTTTGGGTAGTATTAGCCGATAGAAAGAATTAAGATAGGGTTATTAACTATTGATTAAATATAATCGAATAAAAAATTATTTCTTTGGGTTAAAAGTTGAATTTTTCAGGTTTTAAAAAGGTATTTTGGCTGAGTTTTTAAAATAATTTTTTCGTTATTTTTTGGGGATTTTTTGTTCAAAAAAAAAAGAAAAAAATTGAAAAGAAAAACAAGTACTAATTAACAAATAATATTTTCTTCAATTTTAAAATATGTATTGTTATTTTTTTTTAATGGTGTAGTACTTTTTTCAAATTTTGAGTTCAACCATTTATGCGAAAATGTATTCTTCAATTCATTCTTTATCTAGATATATTGATATTTTAATAAATACATAAGTGGGATACGTCCTAGTATAATATATATTTCCATATCAATTAAAAATGGAATTCAAAAAAATGAAAAAATTGATAAAAAAAAATTAATAAAAATCATTTGTTTCTTGATCTTATCAATAAAATTTGATACAATTACTTATTCCTAATTATGTTTTATTTTTAATTCTTCCTGGAAATACTTTAGTTTGAAAATTTTTTGAGAAAGAAATTACTTTTTATTTCTAAAGAATTACCAAAATGAATTTATCAAAATCCTATTTACATTTAATTCATTCAATTCTTGATTTATTTCAGAAAATAAGATATTTATTAAATTCAACTTCTTCAGAAATAAAGATTTATTGGACAAATTTGTTTGATTTTATAATTATTTATTTTTCAATTAAGTTGAGAATAGAAAAATAAATATAAATATGATTTAATTTTTTTTTTAATTTTTCTTTATTGTGGGTTTAGTGTTTTATAACTGTTTTTTGATTCCGAGAATTCAACACCTCTGCACTAATTTTTGAAATAGTATTCTATGTTTTGGTTTTGTTTGATATAAAAATATTTGAAAATTGAATTGTGAAAGTAAATTTGTAAAAAATTGTTTTAAAAAATAATAATAAATAGTAATGGGTTTAGAAAAAATCAAGGTAATAAATTGTTTGTATACATAAAATTAAGAAGATCAAGAAAACCAATCTTCGAAAATAGGATTTTGTCGATTTTTTTTTTTTCATTCAATTTTGATATCAATAAATTTATTTGGAATGGTGATCTTTTGTGTTTGGTATTCTCAAAGAAAGGATTTGTTTCAAATACACACCCTTTCGGGTCTATTTTTTTGGTTTACTCTAGGATTAATTTCTCTTATTGGTATAAACACATTTCTAGATCCCAAACCAAATTTATAAAACTCGATAATTTAATCAAAAAAAATGTTAAAAAATTAAAGATTCAACATTTAATTACTTTGGGTTTACTTTCTTATCACAAATAGAGCAATGAACAGTATTTTGTTTTCCAAGTTGCAATATAGGTGGAACTCAAAAAATATTTTTTATGAAGGTTCACACAATTAAAATTTATCAAAGTATTAAAATATACCGACTTGCTTAAAAAATAAGTATATTTTGAAGATCGAGTTATTAACGAACTGAGTGGTTTTATTTTGAAAATTAATTTTTGAACACTTTATTCACAGAGGTTGAGATTTCTTTCTTCTTTCAAAGATTATAATTTTTTTTTATAATTCAGAAAAAAGTTGAATTTTTCTGGAACTGCCCAGCCTATGAAAATAATCGCAAAATCTGGATATCTGAATTAAAAAAGATTAATATATCTCATATATTAAAAAACAATAATATTTCTAATATTATTAACAGAAAATATTCCATAACTTTATTAGCCCTAGTGGAAAACAAAAGTATATGGAAATCTTTAAAAAAATTTCTAAATCACAATTTAGGAATTCGGGCAAACAAGAGGAACTAAAAACTCCTCCCTTAAACAATAAAAAATAAAAAAAAAAAAAAAAAAAAAAGTTGAATTTTAAACTTTTCCAAAATTAGAAAAATGGATCATACTTTGAAAAACAATAATTCTTTTCTGAAAATGGGTTTAAAATAAAGTTTCGTTTTTTAGGTGTAATTCTTATTTTTCCTTATTTTGAACTTTCAAGATCTGACTATTTTTTTTTCTCCATTTATGATTAAATTTATTAAAAGATTTTTTTTTTATTTCTCAAGTCTTATAAAACAATTGAAAGTCCTGGTTTTAATTTGTTGTACACTTCTGTTTGTGAAAACCACTTTTTTTATTTCAGAATCTAGAACAATATTTTTTAAAATTACTTCTCACTTTCACAGTTTCTTATCAATAGAATAAAAACAATTTCTTTTAATAGTTTCTTTTCAAAAAAACGTCTCCTTCATGGAATATTTCAAATGAATGAGAAACAAATAAAACAAAAAAGTTTTTGTTTTCTATTTTTGGAAATAATTTTTTCTCTTTTCAAAAATTAGATTTACGATTAAAATTCGAAAAAAATTCCACTTTCTCTTTTGTTAAATTTAGTTTTCAAAAAAGCATGTTATAGTTTGTGATCTTCTCTTTGAAAAAGGAAAATGATAAAGAAATTAAGTTTTTTCCTCTTTTGTATTTCAAAAAAAAGTAAAATACTAAAATAATATCTCTCAAGTTTCGGTAAATCTAAACCGAAATTTTACTTCTTTATTCAAAATGAGTTTCATAAAAGTGACAAATAGAAATTTTTAAACTGTTCAAAAAACCTTTTTTAGACAGCAAAGAAGAAAAAACATTCATTTTTTATTTTTCTTTTTTGTTATCAAAAACATAATTTCTTTTTTCAACAATTTTTATTTTCTATGGGAAACTTGGAAGCAAGCGAAGAACAATTCAGTGAACCGCTAAGGTACTCTGTTCACATTTCGACTGACAAAGAAACCTACAAGCCCGGTGAGACACTGTATTGCCGTGCTGTTACTTTAGATTGTTTCACACATAAGCCACTTGGTGATCATAGAAATTTGGGAGGGCAAGTTCTGTGTAGGATTAAGAACTCACAAGACCAAGAAATACTTAAACGTAGCTTGAAGCCACCAAATTATGGTGTTTACTCTTTTAAGTGGGAGATTCCTAAGGACCAAAACGGAGGCGACTATACAATCGAATACTTTTTGTCCGAAGGTGTTGGAATCCCGACCTTTGAAAGAACCTTTACTATTCGAAAGTTCCAACCAAAGCGATTCAAAACTGAATTAACTTTCAAAAAAAAAGGTTACGCTGCAGGAGAAAAGGTCAAGGCACAATTAAAAGTGGAAAGGTCTGAAGGGGGTGTCCCCGTAGGAGCCAATGTATTCTGCACTGCTCGGTTAGATGAGGAAGTGATTTATGACAATTCTGAACTGAAAGTTGATCAAGATGGCATTGTTGATGTGGAATTTGCCTTACCTGAAAAGATCAAAATCGGTGTTGGATCCTTAAACTTTGTGGTCAAAGAAGGCGGCTCCACAGAAACTGCATCCAAGACCTTGCCTGTTGTATTAAAGCAAATGGACATCAGCATTTACCCTGAAGGAGGATACCTAGTCTCCGGGCTGCCCTGTGGGGTCTATGTTGAAGCAAGAAATCTAATCACCGGTGATCCGGCAGATTTCCAGGCAATTTTAATTGAAAAAAAGCAGGAGCAAGAGCAAGAACAAGGCACTGTTGTTAAAGGGGTTGAATTCAAAACATTGCATGAAGGAAGAGGAAGATTTGAATTCACCCCAAAGCAGAACTGTAATTACTATTTAAAGCCCACAAAGCCTAAGGGGTTGGACTTAATTCAATTGCCCCAAGCACAAGAAAGTGGAGTCAGTATTCGATTACAAGAACCAGGCATTGAAAACCGGTTTGGAAAAGAAATCAAGATTTTGGTAAACTCAAATCTCGAGCAAAAGGGCGAGATCAAAATCGCACTCTACAAAAAAGAAAAGTGTATTGTGTCGAAAGAATTGCAAATTTTAGCTGAAGAAATACAAGTTTCTTTGGATCCTGGTCAATTCGAGGGTGCCTTAAGAATCACTGTATTTAATTCAAGTAATAATTTGCCATTATCGGAAAGATTAGTTTTTGTTCAGCCAAAGGGCAAATTACTCTTCGAGATCGAGACCGAAAAGAAAAATTATTCCCCAGGCGACACGGTCATTGTTAATATCAAGTCACTCTTAAAAAAGGGCAAGAAGGCGACTCCAAGAAAATGTCATATTTCTGTCACAGTCACTGATGACTCTGTCTACCAAATGAAGGAAAAAAGGAACAGGGCACCGAGATTACCACAAATGCATTTCCTAGAAAATGAAGTCAAGGAATTCAAAGACCCATTAAGTTATTTATTACTACAAGACGATGACAAATTTGAGAACAAGGAAAGCTTGAGCGCTGACCAAGACGATCGAGATATTAACCAAAAAATTGAACCTTCAGTTGCGATTGATTTATTATTGGGTACACAAGGGTGGAGAAGATTTATTTATTTTGAAACTAAGGAGAAATATCAAAAATTTACTGATGTTAAAGAAAAACAAAGATTGGAAAGAATGTTAAATGTTTTCTATAAGAAACCGCAATATCAGGTTGTTAAGAAATTTAAAAGGAGACATAAAAAGATGGAAAGAAGGGCACCACAAAGGATGATGGCAAAGAATGTCAATAAAAAAAATGTCAAAATGAAAAAGAAAAAAAAAATCAAAAAGAAAAACTGCATGAAACCCAAACAACAACAACAAAAACAACCAAAAAAACCACAACAACAACAACAAAAACCACAACAACAACAACAACAACAACAACAACAACAACCACAACAACAACAACAACAACAACAACAACAACAACAACAACAACAACAACAACAACAACAACAACAACAACAACAACAACAAGAAAAACCACAAGAAAAAAAGAAAGAAATTCGAAAACGAAGAAAAAAAATCGAAAAGGAAGAAATACCAAAATTAAGAGATCAACAAATATTTTTTGGTAAGATTCCACCTAGAAGAATTCAAGATAGCGCTTTCAAAATAATAGAAGCTGTACGAATGTATTCACATCAAAATAGAGAAAATTGGAATATTGAAGAAAGAATAGATTTCACTCAAACATTATTTTTTTCTGACGTTATTCGTACCGAACAAATAGGTAATAGTAGCGACTTTGGAACAACAATTAGTTTCCAGTTAAATGATTCAATATCGTCGTTTCGAATCTTTGTTGATGGGTTCGATCCATATGGGATATTGGGCTTTTCACAATCGATGGTGATCAATTGTGTCAAGCCATTCTACATCGAGCCGAAATTGCCGAACGAGGTGAGCTTCGGCGATGAGATTTTGTTACCCGTGACCCTGGTGAACTCGCTTGGCATGGGGCTCAATAATTTAAAAGTGCAAATGAGCTTTGGCAACGATGGACTCTTGCTCGCAAAGGAAAATAGCGTTTGGGAGGGCAAGATGAAGCAGGAGGAAAGAATTGGCAAAATTTTCCCGCTCGTCGTACAGAATTGCAAACACGAAACGAGCTCGATCACCATCGAGGGCGTCAATGCCAAGCCCAAGATCAGAGATCAGGTGACAAAGGTGCTTGAGATCAAGGCGCCAGGGTTCCTCTTTGAAAGCGACTTTTCTGGGACCTTGAAGGAGAATAGCGAAACGCAGCAGTTTATATTAAAGATGCCAGAAAGGAAGAATTATGTGCAGGATAGCCAGAAGACAACCATTTGCCTCTACCCCACAGCAAGCTCAAATATCACAGAGTCGTTGAAAAGCTTGATTAGGCGGCCATGCGGGTGCTTCGAACAAACCTCAAACACGGTGTATCCCATGGTGATGGCAATACAGTATATGAAGAGGCATGAAAAGGATGAAGAGTCATCAGGAATCGATGAAGAGTTTATGGAAACTGCATATACGCATTTGGAATCCGGATACAAAAGACTCGTTGGATACGAGTGCTCCAAGGGCGGCTTTGAATGGTTTGGCGGAGACCCTGGGCATGAAGCATTAACCTCGATGGGGATCATGGAATTCAGCGATATGAGCAAAATTTGGGATCAGGTTGATCAAAAGATGCTCAAGCGAACCACGGATTGGATTTTGTCACGAAGAGACGAAGAAACAGGCGGGTTCAAAAGAAATTCAAAGGCATTGGATTCCTTTGGCAGAGCGCCCAAGCACACCACCGATGCATACATTGTTTGGGCACTGACCAAGGCCGGCATTGGCTACGGCGAATTGGAAAAGCAATTCGAAAAATTGGAGAAGGATTCCAAAAATGAGCATAAGGACGATTCGTATTATTTGGCCATGGTGGGATTGGCTCTCTTCAATGTTGGATTTATTGACCGCTCGAAATATTATGCAGAGGCATTAAAGGGATTTGTCGATGAGGGAAATGGCGAAGTGAAAAGATCGATCAGTTCGGTGACCAATTCAAGTGGATCAAATTTATCGGTGGAAACCACCAGTGTTTCAGCTCTGCTCTGGATGAAACATGAGATGTTTGTGTTAGCTACACAGGCCCTGGGCTATATCAATTCAAATAACCGAGGAGGTAGGTTCGGCTCGACGCAGGCAACAGTCTTGGCATTAATGGCCATAGTTGAATTTGATAAAGAAATGACCCGGGTGAGAGAGGACGGGAAAATCGTTTTGATATTGAACGACAAGGAGGTTGAAACACAAGAATTAACACCAAAGAGCAAAGATCCAATCGTTTTTAAAGATATCTCAAATTTGTTACTCTCTTCCGATAAGCTAGAGAACAACATTAAATTGAAAATGATTAATGGGTGTTATTTAAACTTTTCTATTAGCAGCGAGTGCAGAGTTAAAAAACTTCCTTCAGATCAAAAAAAATGTAATGTGCTATTAAACACTAAACTTAATGTTGAAAACAATCAAATCACAGAAGGCGAAGCCACAGAAATAAAAGTAAATTTGAAAAACAAATTACAAGAAAAGGGACAGGGCATGGTCGTTGCAATAATCGGTTTGCCTGCTGGCTTACAACCTAGATATAAAAAATTACAGGAATTGAAAAAAACCAACGTAATTTCCCATTTCGAATTATTTGGTGCAAGAGAAGTTGTGTTTTATTGGAGATGCATGGCCCCAAACCAAGAAATTGAATTCACATTCGACGTCATTGCAGAAGTACCTGGTCATTATTTTGGTGTCCCATCCAGAGCGTATGTTTATTATGACGATGATAACAAATTTTGGAATGAACCATTTGAAATTCAAATTAATCCTAAAATTATGAATTAACGCATTCCCTTATAAAAAATTATTTTGAAATTTTAATTTTTTTTTCTTACTTTCTTTATTATTTTGATATCTTTTTCTATTTTATTCCTAAAAAAATCTAATAACAATTTCCTTCAAACTTTCTTTTAATGCTTCAATTATATTTCAATAATTTCATTAAAAAAAAAAACAATCAAGTTTAAAAACAATCAGCTTTTGAAAAGTTTTTTTTTTTTTTTTTTTTTTTAATTTAATCAAAAATATATTCGAAAGAGTCAAAAAATTCTTTTTAAAGAAGGTTTAATTCGATAATATAGTTGATAATTTTTTTTTCTTTTGATAATATTTAACCTGCTCTCGTTTGTATAAAATTATTTATACTTGATTTTCTGATAATAAATATATAAAAGTTGAATATTAGAATCTTAAAAAAAGAAAATTATTTTCTGAATATAATGTGACTAATAAACTTCACATTTTCTTTGAAGCCGTGTAATATATATATATATATATATATGTTCAAAAATAAACTAAATTTCAATTTTTTGGACACAGTGTAAACTGTTGAAAGAATAACAATACCACACTTTACATTCAATTTGGAAATAATTTTGATTTTTATAAACTATTTCATTTTTTATCTTTTTCGTTTTGTTTTCATTTCCTTTTTACTGGTTACGTAATCTGTTTCCTTAGATCAATGATTTTTTTTTTAAATGGTTGATAGAAGGTTAGTATTAAGTTTGTTAAATTTTAAAAAATCACATATAATTAATTGATGGAATCTCATCATTTTCATCGATCAATATTTGTTGGTGAAATTTTAACAATATTACTAATACATTTTTTATTCCTCTCCTTTCATTATTTTGGAGACACTATTTTTTATTTTTTTGTTTTACAGTTTTTTCTTTTATTTAGATAAAAATGATTACTTATAAAAACATTAATACCCAGTAACTTAAATGTGGTTTTATATTAGGTTTGTCAAAATATAATATATAGAGTTTTTTTTTTTTTTTTGTATTTTTGATTTTGGTTGTGTCCAAAGTTTTGGGATGGGGTTTATATAAATATTTCGTATTTTATTATTATTTATTTTGAAGTGGGGTTATATATTTTCTTCTTGTGGTATTGATTAGATTTTGTTTAATAATTTTAATAAAAAATAATATTTGTCTGTATTATTGACCAATGATAGAATATAATAAGAATCTTTATTTAAGTAATATCAATGATAAATTTTCTTAGTTTAATTTATTTATAATGATATTTTTTT
This sequence comes from Anaeramoeba flamelloides, assembly GCA_027625915.1. Lineage (NCBI taxonomy): Eukaryota > Anaeramoebidae > Anaeramoeba > Anaeramoeba flamelloides. Next base: position 487,164 of record JANTQA010000008.1, read on the forward strand.
TTGCATTCTTTAAATTAGGATAATTATCATAAAAAAATCGATCAAAATCTTTAACAATTTCTAGAATAGAAATAATACTTTTACAAATTTCAACATTTAGTTTTGATTTTTTTTATCAGAAGTAGAATAATATCTGTTAAAATACTACTTTTTTTTACTTTTAGAATGGTTGTTTCAACCTTCAATTTTAAATATTTTTTTTTAAATTGTAAAACAAAAAAGAAAATTTTTAAAATATTTATTGGTTTCTCAAATCAAAAAAATGCATTTACATAAACTATTTTTCATTTTTTATAATAATAATTAAGTTTACGTCTAATTTTCAGCATTGCTTGTAAAAGTATTTATTATTAGATTTTCTCTAAATTACTTTAAGATTTGAATTTAATAATTATATGCTTCACTAGTCTGTTTATGAAAGTTGTATAAAATAGATATTTTACAATTTTTGAGATAAATACAGAGTTTTGTATATTTACCCAGATTTTTTTAATCTTAAATATAGTATCTAATTATTTTAATATACTAATAACAATTTTAATTATAAATCCATTTGGCAAACAACAATCTTTCAAATTTAAAAATAAATTATTTTTTCAAACCAAGTATTTGTGCTCATCAAACTATTTTATATTGAAAATCCATTCATGCTCAAAAATCACAAAGGAAGTTTCGTTTAACATTACCAAAATTTGGATAAATGTATGAAACTCTTTGTTTATTTCTAAAATTGTCAAATATCTATTTTTTACATAATTCCTTATTTACACTTGTAGTTCAAATACTTTTTTTATTCAGTTCAAAAAAAAGTGATTTTTATTTTTCAAGTAAACTATTTTCATCAAAGGTTTTCACTTGTGATGAGTGAATTGCTTGTATTTCAGGTATTGAATCGATATTTGAAGGATTAATTTATTTTGGATATTACAAAAGTGAAATTATTTTTTAACATTTTCTTTTTTTTTTTAGATTTTTTTTTAAAATAGCAATCCATTTCTAATTTTTTTTTATAATTACAAGATGCATAGTAAATTAGTAAAAACATGTTATTCTATTGTTTTTGAAATATTGATTATGATTTTATAATAATTGTCTATTGATTTCAATTTAAATTTTTTTTGATTTTCGATTAAAGATCAAAATGAACCTTGTTGTTTTTCTCAATAAATTTCATTAGAATTTGAACATTTCATTTTCAAGAAAATATACTGAATTATTAGTTTTCAATCAGATACATATTCAAACTATTCTTTGATGTGTATTATTTGTTCATTTCTTATTTGCAATTTCAAAGGTCAATTATATAAATAATAGATATTTGAAAAAAAAAAAAAAAAAAAAATGTATACTTTGTAAGAAACCAAGTTTATCATTAATATCGAAAAGATAATTTAGCAAACACCTAAGTTGTCAAAAAAAAAAAAAAAACATTTAAAGGGGTAAATCCCTTAAGTGTCTAGTCATTTACCATGAATATGCTCCATACTCAAGCTGTGACCTGAGACCCAATAGGGTATTGTGAAATAGCCCTTCTTTTAGTTGACAGAATTCAAATAACAAAAAAAAAAAATTTCATTAGATCTCTATTGGCAAAAAATTCAACGAAAAAAAAATAAATTTGAAAGAGTTCTCAATTTTCAAAAAATCCAAATTTATAAAAAAAAAATTTATTTTTTATCATTTTTGATTACGAAATAGTTAAATTTCTTTAATTTGTAACAAATTGCATTCTTGAATTGGAAAAATTAATTTAATTCGATTTAATCTGATTTGTGGTTATTTTGTAACCCTCTAAATTTGACCAAGTATGGATTATGTAACATTCTTTCCATAAAAATAACTCATTTGAAAAATGTAAAAAAAAGAAAAAAAAATTCACTGAGATCTCAAAAAGCGTCAAAGAGCAACACTTCAAAACTGGCATAGTTGTTTTCGAAATTGTAATTCAAAACTATTCTAATTGGAAATTGAGTGTCTATCTTAGGCGCTTTTTTATAAAAATGTACTCATCTTTGGTTGTTGATTTTTGGAGATCGATCATACATCATAGGTTGGTTGGTTTTTGATTACTTGTTAGGTACTCAGAAAAATTACTAAAAAGTTATTTTCCATTTCAGAAAAAAAATTTTCACCGTAATGACTAGACCCTTAAAAAAAAAAAAAAAAAAAATATATTTAAAAAAAAGACAGAATAAAAATTTTTTATTTGAATTTTAAATTGATTATTAATAATAGTAATATGCCTTTAAGATAATTTACGTTTTTTAATATTAATAAATTAAAAAATAAGTAAACAAACACGAATAATATTTGGAAGGGTTTAAAAGGAATTAAGCTACAAGACAAATCGATATTGAAAAAAAAAAAAATCCAGAAATATTATTAAAAAGAATAAAACATTCAGTGTTTAGTGAATAAAAAGCATTTTTTGAAGGAATATTTTTTTGATTTTGTTATTATAGGTTTGGATAATAATTGATATGATTCAAAAAATTTTATCTAGTAAAAATTACAATAAATCTAAAAAATAACAAAATTCATAAAAAAGGTAAAAGATTATCCAGTAAAATAAAAAAAAAAAGGCAAAATTGCGGTTATTATTTTTTTAATAAGGATTTAATTTCTAAATCATTTTTAATTCCTACCAAATTTGAAGTCACAATAAGTTTTTTCAAAGTATTATTTACTTTTAACATTTCAACTAAAGCATTTCCACCTTCTTGTCTTATACCATTAGAAGATATATTCAAACTAGTTAATGTTTTGTTATGGTTTTTCAGAGAATTAGCCAAAGCGACTGCGCCTTCATCCTTTGCATAATTTTGGGTAATATCTAAAGACTTGAGAGTAAAATTATTTGAGAGCCCTGTTGCCAAATGTACAACACCGTGCCCCATGAAATTCCAACTTAAGTCTAGATGCAACAAAGTATTATTTTCCGGTAAAAGGATGTTAAACATTTCGCCTAACGAATTACAAAAATTCTTACACAAGATCAATGATTCCAAATTTTGAAAGTTCATCAGTGTTACGATGATTTCTGCAATGGTCCTCTGGTTCGAATACCTCAGCGAATCTGTCAAATTGACACAGCGTACATCGCTCACCGTATTAAAAATGTTTAACCATTCCTTTTGCCCATGGAATTTCATCCCTGTAAAATCCAAGAGGGTCCATGGCCTTTGGCTATTCCGTCTTAGTGTTTGGAATTTTGAATTAACCAACCCAATTCTAAAAAAAGAGATAACATCTAAATAATCCATTATTTCAAAGATTAATTCATCGTCTAATCTTAAGAAATCCGATCCATCAGGAGATTGCACTTCACGATCAATCCCTCGAAGCTTGAATTCTTTTTTTGATTGTATTTGATTTTCTTTTTCAATTTCAATTTCTTTTTTTGTTTCTTTTTCATTTGTTTCTGTTTTTTTATTGTTCTCAATTTTTTTTTGTTCACTTTCCTTTTCTTTTTCTTCATTTTCATTTTCGTTTTCTTTTTCTTCTGTTTTTGTTACTTTTTCTTCATTTTCTATTTGAATTTCAATTTCTTTTTGTTCATTTTCTTTTTGTAAATTTTCATTTTGTACATTTTCTTTTTCTTCATTTTTGTTTTGTTTATTTTCTTGATTTGTATTTGCGTTTTTTTCTTCATTTTCTCTTTCTTTTTGGATTTCTGTTTTTTTTTCTTCATTTTTCTTTTGTTCATTTTCCTTTTGTTCGTTTTCCTTTTGTTTGTTTTCTTTTTCTTCATTTTTGTTTTCAATTATTTTTGGTTTGTTTTCAATTCCTTGATAATTTTTATCTTTCTTTTTGGTATTGGTTTCTTCTTTCATCTTTTGATTCTGTAATTCATTCCCTTTTTCAATTTCGATCTGTTTTTCTTTTACTGTATTATTTGCATTTTGTTTAATATTTTCTTTTTCGTTTTCAATTTCTGGTACTGTTTTTGTTTCTTTTTTAATTTCAATTTCAATTGCTTGGTTTAAAATTGTATGTGAGTTTTCTTTGACTTTCTCAGTAGTTTCTTTTTTTTCTTCTTGTACAATTTTTGGCTTTTGTTCTCCGATTTGGGTATTAATTTCCTTATTAATTTCCTTTTTGTTTTTGTTGTTTGTGTTTGTGGGTGATTGCTTATTTTGGATGCTTTGATCGGGTTTTTTAATTGGGGATTGCTTGTTTTCTGTCTGTATATACATTGGCTTTCTTTGGTTTACTGGTGACAATTTAGACTGCTGAAGTGCCTTTGTTGTTAGGTTTGGTCTCTGGGTGGGACTAAGAGGCGCGCTGTAAATTTTTATTAATTTGTTTTTTTTTGGGTCATTCTTTTTGATGGTAGGCTGTTTGTTTTGAGAAGACTTTTTTTGATAAAAGAGCTTTTTCTGGTTTTCTTTCCATTCGTTATCTGTTTCAATTAAACCTGTAATTTCCTGGAGTTGTTCAACTTCAAAGTGTAGTTTATCAATTTCATCTTGAAACATCCGAAGCATCGTTTCAGAGATTTCAGAAAACACGATAAGGCCTCTTACTTTATGGTATTTACAATCCTTTAAATGGTTGTTGTAATCCTTCCTTTGTACCACTCCCTGGCAGCCATAAATGGAATGCACACACTTCATTGGGTAGCATTGGCAAGTTTTTTCATAGTGGCTCTTTTGTTGCCCCTTTTCAATTGTGGACTGGCAAAAGGGACACAGATCTTGGGTCTTGGCGCAAGTTTTTACATGCTTATATTTTTCATTGAAAATGATTTTTTCATCACAGCCATATGGGCATTTGATTTCCCTATACAGACACTTTTCAACATGCTCGCCGAGATCAATGAGTTTAATAGGTGATTTGCAACCATTTGTGTAATTTGGGCATTGCACATCCAAGTAACTTATTTTTTGATTAATGATTTCTGAATTAACTGAAATTTGGTATTCCTTGTTCGAAAATGGCTGTTGACAAATTGGACAATCCTCATTGTTTTCAAACAAGTATTGAAGACACAATTTGCAAAATGTGTGTTTACAACACGAATCAATGGGTTCCTGGAAGGGTTGCTGACAAACGCTGCAAATTAAACTTTCTTCAATATTATTCGAAACAAATTTATAGTGTTTTTTAAACATTAAAAAAAAGTATCAATGTCGAAAAGATTTAAACTCAAAAAAATGAGATCGAAACTAAAGATTAATAGAAAACTAATTTATCACTTTGAGAAGAACTCATGTGAAATACTGTTTATTATCTAATAATTTAATTTTCTTATTTTATTAAAGAGGTAAAATATAAATTCTTTTTACATTGAAAGATTTTCTTTTTCAACTAAAGATGGACATTCCTTTGTTTACGAATAGACATCAATTAATTACTATTTATAAGTAAAGTGATAAAATGTCAATTGTTTGCTGTGTGTTGGAAATTAAAAATGGATAAAATTTTAGTTGATTTTCATTTTTCCAATTCAAATTATCCCTTTTATTTGAAGGTTATCAGTCGACCCTATCTACACCGAAGAAATTTATATTAAATATGGATCATGCAAATAATCATTAAAAAGATACTGATACTTAAATATGATAAGCCCAGAAATTTTTATTTTCGGATTTTTTTGATTTACATAAAAAAGGGTTTTTTATAAAAAGACTGTAATTTGTGACTTTATTATATTTTTTTTTTTTGACTCTCTTGTCGTCAAGATACTTTTGATATTTTTTTTTAGATAATCAAATTTTTTATAAAAGAAGATCCTCTCATTTTTTTTTTCGTTGGATTTTTAAAACAGAAGAAGTCCAATTTCACAAGATCCTTTTTTTGTGGTCAACGACTTCTTGAATATAAAGCAAATCCATGGGAAGAAATTAGAACATTAAATATTTTATATTATTTTGATATCTAAGATCACCCAATATAAACTCCATTTCAAAATCATTTACCCATTAAAAATCAAATTTTGAAAATAAATATTTTTATAAATTAAAGGTATCTTTGATAATAAAAAAATTACGATTTTAATATTTAGTTCTATCCACTAGAAAATTTTGTTTTTCATATAAAAATAAAATAAAAAAATATATAAAATAAATGCTATAAAATTGGGATATTGATTATAAAATTTAGTTAATAATCCAATACCAACAATTAAAAAATACTAAATAAATAAATAGATAGGATAATTTACAATCTATTTCTTCAAAACTAACTTGAAAATCAAAAAAGGAAAATAAGAATGAAAATTCAACGGGTTTTTTACTTATATATCAGTAATTTCCGTTACTTTTTAAAAAAATGATTTTCTATGAAGAAAATAAATACATTTGTGTATGTAAATGGTGAACTACAATACTTTTTCAAACAAAATTACCAAATTTTGAATACTAATAATTATTCTAAAACAAATTTACAATTTGAAAACCACAGTTAGTTTAATAATTTTGGAGAAAAACTACTCTTAGTTATATATAAAAAAATTATTATTTTAAACTTGAAAAAAATATTATATATATATATATATATATATATATAAGCTTCACTTCAAAATTTGGACACACCAAAATTCAATTTTTGAAAAAAAAAACTTATTTAATCAATTCAAGAAGAAATACAAAATTAAAACTATTTATTTGATTGAAATTTTCATATTTTTTTATAAATTACAGTATTCAAAACAATAAAAAAATAATTCTGAATACCAATAAATCAAGAGTGTGTTAATAATTTTGGAGAGAGTAAAATAAAAAAATAAATTGAGAAATTTGGTAAAATTATATTAGAATTATTTGATCAATCAAAGAGTTTGATACCGTAAAATAATTGTATTAGAGTTCTTCTATTTTAAAAAAAACAAGTTTATCAACATATAAATTGTTCAAAAAAAAATATGGATCAAAAGAAACTAATTACATAATTCTTAAAATGAAAGGAAAATAAAAAAACTAAATTATGAAAAAATGATTTTCATATTTTAAAAAAATAAAAATTATTTCCAATTTGGATTGAATTGTTTTATTTTGGATATCTGAAATATTTTATTGTATGAAAAATTTTGAATTTGAGTTTGTATATTAAACTTCTTTATTTGTGTTCTTTAACTTCCTGTGTTTTTTTTATTTTTTTTAAAATGAAAAAATATCTGATTAAAAACATCAAACCATTAATTGAATAAAATTTCACATAATATACAGTTAGTTTCACTTTTAAGGCACAAATTTTCATCGTAATTTACGGCACAAAAAAATCTCAAATTAATATACTAAATTTGGAATTTTTTTTTACAATTTATTTTTCGATAATCTGAATTATGTGCCTTAATTTGAGATTTTTATTGTGCTTTAATTTTCCTAGAATTTTATGCCTTAAAAGTGGAACTGACTGTATTTTTTTAAAGTCATTAATATTACAACATATAATATTAAGAAGTACTTATTTATTATATTATTCCCAAATTGCGATTGATATAAAAATTATAATCCATTTTGTCATTTTTTAATATCATAATATTAAAATTGACAATATTTTCTACAATTATTTCTCAATTTTTTAACTCTTTTCAAACAAAAAAAAATAAATTAAATTAATAATTATAAAAAAAATCCTAATAATCATCTAATGTTTTTTTTAAAAAAATAAGAATATCGCATGTGCAATAAATGATTTCTTTATATTTAAATTTTTATCTTAAATTTGTATTTTTTTTTTTTGATCTATTTTTGGTTAAACCACAATTATTATTAAATCAAGTATTGATAATCTTATAAATTTCAACACAATATAATATCAATATATAAAATTATTCAAGAATTTGGACCAAACTAAATATCAGTGGGACCTAAAAAATAAAACAAAATATCTGAAATAAATTATTTAGGAATCTGGTTCGAAAAAAAAAACATTGACAGAAAATTTTTTATAAAGTAAAAATGACTTCATCAAAAATCAAAACAATTTTTATCCAACAAAAATTTTCAAATGGTAAAACTACTTATGAATAAATAAATATATATCATCTATTTATTTTGTGGATTCGTTTAATTTAATCTAACTCGAAAATATTATGACCCATTAGGTATTTGGATAAATAAATAAAAGTCACAAAATTTTTAAAAATTAGCTCACTTTCTCCCAGGATATATATTTAACTGAAAGAAAAATTTTATTATAACTGACAATTTCTAAATATAAAAGAAGATTTAAACTCAAAAAGAAATTAGAAATTCTTTGCTGTGAACAGAGATCAAAAAATTTAAAATTTAAAAAAAAGACAACAAAAATATTAATTGGAAAGCGGAAAATCTGAAATTGCTAAATTTTATTAGATGGAAATCTTAACCAATTTATAGAAATCTTGATAACACAATGTTCTAGATGTAAATTTTAAGAATATTTAAATTTTATTCGACGAAACAACAATTTAAATGAACATTCGTTTCATCAAGTTATTTATAGTGCCTTAAAGTGCCTAGTTTTTTTTTATTTAAGAAATAAAACTGAAAATTTCTAAAATTTTCTTTTTATTTCTTAAATTAAAATAAAACTAACTAACAAAAAAACGAAAATGGGGGGGTTCAACTTCCATCTTAAAACTCAGAAATTTCACAAATTATCTAAATAGTTATTCTCTGCGTTATTATAAAAAGAAAATAAAAACAAATTCTAATAATTAGCATAAAAAATATCATAACTCAGAAAATAGAGGAAGATATTGATAATTTTTTCTGGGATTTCCCATTCTATGGAGAAAATCTGAAATTTTGAATTCAAGAATTAATTCGAATAAACCAAAATCATTAAGATAATACCTTTAATTTAATTCAAAGCTAAGACTTATTATTTATTTTATTATTAGTTAATGATAAAGAAAATTATGATTCTTTATTAAACCTTCTAAACAAAAATTGAGAAATAAGGGAAGTTCTGTTAAGTCCTGCCGAGTACCTAGGTTTTTTTTAAAAAAATTTTCAAATGTAAAGAAAATTAAATGAAATTTCCTGTTTATTTCAAAAATCAAAAAAAAAAAACTAACGGTGGTTTTCTTGAGGTTTTCTCTTTTATTTGTTAAGTATTCTCGGTTTTTTTGAGGTTTTCTATTTTATTTGTGAAGTGTTCTAACTTTTTTTGACTTTTCTATTTATTTGTGAAGTCTTCTAGGTTTTTTTAACTTTAAAAAAAAACCTAACGAAAATCTATTGATTTTCATTTTAAACAGAAAACCCAAGAAGTAACAACACTTTTCCAGAATTCAGTAAAAAATAGAGAAAAATCTTTCATTTTACACACTTCTCTTGGATTCTTGAAAAGCTAACTTAGGGTTTTTTATTAATTTGAGAAATAAACAGAAATTTAAATTAATTTTCAGTTTATTTCCAAAATTAAAACAAAAAAGATAACAGCTGTTAGGGGAAAACAATTTCCTCCCTTCAAAATAAAAAAAAAAAAAAAAATTCAACAGATTTAACCTCTTGTGAAAAAAACTGAAATAGGGAAAAAAAAATGTAACCCGTTTTTTAATTGGAACTATACTGAAAAAGAAAAGTTAGTTCAATTAATAAAAGAAAAAATAAATGACTTAAGGACAAAATGGTGGATTAAATTCAATATAAGTTTTATTAATTCTATCTTTTGGTATGGGTTTTTATTGGATAGATCAATTAATAAAAATTTGTTAAAAAACGATTATTTTTGCGATCTCCAAAACCAATTACAAGATGTTGACAAACAAATAGATTTAAATAGGAATTGTCAATTGGATCGAAAATAATACTAGTAGATTATTCTTTAAAGTTAGTTGTCTTCTGCTCTTAATTGATCTTTCTTTTAATTTTCTCGTAAGCTTACTAATTAAAAATCTGTTTGCATTTTTTCTTACCCTGTTTCACCTTTTTTTCTCGAACGGTAAATAAATTTTTGGAGTGAAAATAAAAGATCAATATTTAATAGATATTCAAGGATTCAATTTTTGTTTGATTTTTCTTGTACTTTTAAAATAAGATTAAATTTTGAAGTTAATTTGTACATATAAACTATCATAAATTATTAAAAGTGAAAGGTGTTCAAAATAAAAAAATTTTGACAAATTTGTCTTTTTTTGAAAATTTATAAAAATTTCTTGCTATTTTCGGCAAGCAACCAAAAATTTTAACAAAACAACATGAAAGCCTTTGAATTTTTTTCTTATAATGATTTATCTTAAAAACTTTATAAATTAATAAATAATTGTTCAAAACAAGTAATATATTGGGATTAAATCACTCTAATAACAAAAAATACATACAGTTAGATTTATGTTTAGCTCAAGGTTTTGGAATTAACTCTCAAATCAAATTAAATTATTTTTTATTTTTCTATTTTTTTTTATTTGACAAATTTTCAAATATTTTGAAAAAAAACAACAAACAAAATGGATCCAAACCAACAAAACGAAATACCCTTAAAAAGGCCACGCCGATCACAAAGAAAAGTAAAAATTGAACTCAAGGATCCCGATTTTCTACCCGATGAAGAAGAGATTGAAGAAGAAGAAGAAGACGACGAACCTTATGATCCAAACACCAAAATGGAAGAGGTCACTGAAATCTATGAAAAGCCAAAGACACGAACAAGAAGAACAAGAAACTCAACCCAAAATACACAAAACACAAAAAAGGCACCAAAAAAAACCACAAAAAATACGATCAGTGGAATAAAGAAGAATCCAAAAATAAAAAAAGAAAGTATTGAGCATTGTACAATCAGAATTTTAAGACTTTTACAGAAACGTATGGTTTTTTTAATTTTTTAATCCACAACAACGCTGCTGAAAGATCTTTTCCAAAAATTGAATATTTAATTTCTTTTGATTAATAAAAAAAAAAAAAAAAAAAAAAAAAAAAAAAACAATTTTCTTGTCTCTTTTATTTTTAAAAAAGTGGAAACACTGAGTTGACAAAAGTTGTATTAAAATTGTTTGATTGGTATCCAATATAAAACTGTTTTAGAATTTTTGTTCAACTTATTGTTTGTACTTTCTTTTGAAAATGTAATTTAAAATTTGTTTAATTTTTACTACTTAAAGGAGGAAAAATGGTATTTAAAGATATTTTTACAGAACTTGGTATTGGGTATCGTAGAGCTTATGATATTTTAAATGGTTTGTCCTTGAATTATTCTTCTCTTTTTTATTCTTATTTCAATTTTATTCTTTTGAAAAAAAAATTAAAAAAAAACAAAAAGTTGTTTTGGAATAGTTAAACTAAAAATTTTTAAAGTCGACTTCAAACTGTCTAATTCAACTGTTTCAAACAGTTTGGATCACACTTTAGAAAACTTTCGATACAGCTCCCTCTTTAAGTACATTAACTCTTGTTTTCAATTTCAATTCTTTTTTTTTTTTTTTTTTTTTACAAACACAAAAACAAAAACAAAAATTTAAATCATGTGAAACACATTTCTTTCTTATTTGTCACGAATCAGTCCTTTTAACAACTCCTTTGGTACACAAACCTGGTAAAAAACGCGAAAGTAAAATGCCTTATATTTATTTAGATGGCGAACCTTTACCAGAGGTAGTTGATGTAGTAAACATCTTGGAACAAATTGAATATGAGGAATCACAAATTAATGTTTTAACAAATTATGTTAATCGTTTAGAAGAAGAGCTAGGGAAAAATGAACCGTTTGTTTTTTTTATTTTTTTTTTTTATTTTTATCTCTCTCACATTAAATTTAAAAATTTAATGATTGATTTAATCACTAGCTAAATTACCTTTCGATCCCTTTTTAAGATTTAAATGAATATGGTGATTTTATCTTTTAACTAGATGATAGATTTTTAAAATTATTTCACTTTAATTTTGCAATTCATAAAATATAGTATTTAATTTTCTTTTCACTAAAGCCGTTATAAAAATGTGAGGACTTTTTAAAAAACTTTTATCAAGTTATCTATTTTAAAAAAGTGAGGTAATTTTATGAAACTTTTATCAAGTTTTCTATTTAAAAAAAGTAAAAACTTTTTAAGAATGCAAAACTTTTTGAAAGCTTTTGTATTTTAATAAAGTGAAGTCTCAACCATTAAAGGTGATGACAGAGGTTGGTGTGTCAAGGTAAGCGCCTTTTTTTAAAAAAAGTTTTCACTTTATTAAAACAGAAAACTTGATAAAAGTTTTAATTCTTACAATCCCATAAAAAAAAAAAAAGAACTCTCTTTTTTTAAAATGACTGCACTTTTTTTTTTTTTTTATCATTATGAACCTATTTTTTGAAAATGGTCAAATTAAAACTTCACATATTTTTAATTTTCAAATGACTGTAACTTTTAATTCTAAATGAATTAAAAAAAAACTTATTTAAAGCTAGAATTTTGTAAATTTTTTTACTCTTCTTTCAAAACAGTTCTTGACAAAGAATGGATTGACGATTCAACTAATTTTACAAAGTTTCTTAACATTTATACCAATAAAATACTTTATACAACACTCATTTAAAAACAATTAAAAAATGGAAAATGAAATAAAAATTTGAAAACATTTATTTGAATTTTCCAGAATTAAAATTACTTTAAATAACAAGAAATTTAATGAAATCAAATAATTTCCTGTTGATTAATCATTAAGACAACCCAGTATCTTATCTCATATCTGAAAAAAATTAAATTGAATTAAATTTTAATGTAATTTTTCAGCCTTAAAAAACTATTTAATTCTTCTGGAAATTACACTTCTTTGCAAGACATCTTTTGCTTTCAAATCAAATAGCCAACTTTTCAACAGCCGAATTCAAAACATAAGAATATTGTTTAGTATTCTATATAAGACTTAACTATATAAATTCGGTGATCAGTGAGTGTTACTTTTATGTTTAACTTTATATCTATTGACTTTAAAGAATTTCAAGGAAATAAAAATTGTTAAAATTGAAAATTTAGAGGTTTTTTTGAAATTCCTCAATTTTAAACAAAAGGTTTTCTCCTTTTTGTAATCCAAAGTTACCTGAATAATCTTGGAAAAAATATAATACTCTTTTTTAGGTCAAGGATCCTCCACGATCCATCAACTTCTCTTCCAACAAGTCATGTTATTTTGGTTAGGAATACTTTCGTTTTCCAATTAATAAATGAGATTTTTTTATTTGGATTCCCAAAAATGTTGTTTTTTTCAAAGTGGGTCGAAAAAGCACATCTTTACAAAACAATTAAAAAGAAAAATTGTCTCAGACTTTATTTTGGATCTTCATGTTAAAACTTTTTTGATAAAATTTACATTTTTTAAATTCGAATTTAACACAAAGATAAAACTTGGAAAATTTCTCGATTGGGACATTAACATTTAAGGTAACAAAAATCTACTTTTCAACTCATCTTGATGTGTTCAAAGATTTATCAAAAATTTTAAAAATCATTAAATGATTTTCATTCAAATCGAAAATTGGCTCTATTTTGAATTTCTTTCAACAGACAATCTATTAAATGCTGTAATGGCTTATATATTGGATTTCAAGAGTATCTGAAGATTAAATATAATATAGTCCTTAATAGTTTTTTAATACAAATAATTCCAAAAATGGAATAATTTCGTTAATCTCTGTTGATTACTAAACTCCATTTCAAAAATTGTGACTCACCTGACATAATAAATTGAAAAAAAAAAAAAATATGTTCTTTGAGTATTAAATAACAATTAATAATTAAATCTGATTCATAATTCACTTTTAAGTCATTCTAAATATATAAAAGCCTGATATATTAAAAATTAAAAAAAATTAAACTCAAAATCTTAAAAAAAACTGAGTCAGTATTTTTGAAATGAGTATTACTGATTTTTTATTACTGAACTTTCACTGAAAAAAGGTTAAAACGAAGATTTTTTTGCTAATCATTAAATTATTTTTAAAAGACATTCCATAGTCTCAATTTTCTTTATGATTATTTATTGGTCTTTTCAAACATCTATTTTTTTTATCCTTGATCTTTCGCAAAAACAAAAAAAAGGATTTAAAGAAAAAACAAAACTAAAAAAAAAAGCAAAAGAAAAATAAAGAAATTTATCAAATTATAATCAAAAAAAAAAGAAAAACTAAAATTTTACGAAATTAGAAAAAATAAATCTGATCTAACAATTGAAAAATTTTTTTAATAAGAACATGGTTTAAAACCACATAAAGAAATGCTTCCATTAACATTATAAAGTGAGTCAAAAATTTTGAAAAATAGCTTAATATTCAATTTAGCTTGAAATAATAATAATAATAAATATTGTTTATTTTTATTAACAGGACTCAATTTTTTGTGACTTTCCATATTTTTTTACTTTAACGATAAGAAACTTTAATTTTTATGAAAATTCTAAAAATAAAGTAGCAATATTTTATTTTTAAAAATGAATTTTTTTCGAAATTGTTAATTTTGTATTCTAAAAGTTCCAAAAAACACTTTCTTTGTAATTTTATATTGAAACATAGAATACTGAAAATCACTATTTTTATGAGACATCATCTGACCAAAATAATTTTTTTACCCTTTAACTTTGAATGGCAATTAGAGCAACTCCATACTCGATATTAATGAAATGAATCCGATTCTTGATTCAACAATATTTCTAATTTTAAGTCAGTAATTAGGACACACATGACTAATATATACGTTAATCTTTTTTATAGAAATAATAAAACAAACAAAAAAAGAATTTTTTCACAATAAGTAATTAACTGCTATTTTTTATTGTGATTTTCTTTTTCTGGTACTCTATTTTTTTGAAATTAAATCGATTTTTCAGGTACTGTTAAGAATTTTAATAGTGAAAAAAAAAATATTTTTGATGATTTCTCTTAAAATACAATAAGCAACCAATAATAATTTTTTAATGTTCAAAAGAAAATTAATAACAAATTTTCTTTTTTGGTAAATTTCCGAAGATTTGATTTAAATTCAGAGATAAAAATATTTGATCTTTGAAAAAACAATGATGTACACAAAAAAAATTAGATTTTATATAAAACCTTTTAATAAAAAGAATTTTTTATTCCAATATTGAATAAAAAGAATTCAAATAATTTAACAGTCTTTGTTCATTGAAGAAAAAATTGATAAAACTAAAAAAATCTGAATTTAAATTTAAACTTTTCGGCACATGTATATATATATATATTTCCAAATATTCAACAAAGAGAATCCAAATAGTTTAAAAATGAATCATTGAATAAAAATATTTTTAATTTTTTTTTTTTTAATTTATTAATTAAACAAGAATTAAATAGTAAAATTAAGATTTTCTGTTTGAAAAAAACACTAAATATGGCATGATCTAAATTATTTTTAATTCTGTTTTTATTAATAAAACATTGATAATTATTCAGTTATTATTATTTCTGAAATCTATATTATTGAAATTGGCATGCTTATAAATTTTTACAAAAAAAAATTAAAATTTAATTTCAAAATTCCTCTTTAAAATTAAACAAAAAATGAAAACTCGATATCTTTATTTATATTAAATGGATTTATTCATATATTAATTAATTTATTTCTTTTTATTATTATCAATTTACTTTTTTTTTTTTTTTTTTTATTTACTTTTTTTTATTTTCATTTTAAATAGAATCGATTTAAAGGGGTTATTAGACGAATTTAATGAGGAAGAATACGATCTATCACCTTTCATCCAAGATGAAAATTAATTGAATTATTTTTACTTTTTTTTTATTTAAATTAATAAATTGTAATACTCATTTAAAAAGTATATCTTAAATTATTCAAAATTAAAACAAATAATTCTCAATTTTCATAAACAAATATGAATAAAACATTTTTTAAAAAAATATTTTGAAATAGCACAGATTTTATTAAAATACTTTTAAAATACAAAACTTTTTAGAATTTTATCAATAAAAAAAATATTTATTCAATTTTTTTTTATGTTTTTTCTTTTTATTTAATTTTTTATCCGAAGAAACTGTATTGGATTTTTAAATTCAATTTTACTCAAAAAATTCCACTCTATTTTTTGAATTATAAATATCTAATTTTTGTTTCCTGAGAGGATTTCTATGATTAGTAGATTTTCAAATAAATCTGAAAAAAACAATAACACCTCAATTTAGTTTTTAATTTATTTGTTCTGTTGATCTCAAAAAGCTTTGATAATAAAAGTAAACATAACAATAACTGTCTTAATTGGTTTGATTTGGTAACATTCTACTTTTTTATGTTTCGAGTTTGGTCTTGGAAGAATGAAAAAAATGATAATGTTAGTAGGGATACAAGATGAAATTGAGGAATTCAAAAAACATAGATAAATCTCATCTGAGAACTTTGGATAATATCATTATTTGGAGCCTTAAAGGTAACCCAAAAAGAAGGAATTATAACTAATGATTTCTGAATAAATAGGAGAATATGAGATGCGTTGTATTTTTTGAACTTTTGATCTAACTTGACACAAAAAGGCGAAAAAACAAAACAAAATATCAAAAAATACTAATTTATGATTTTTTACTGATACAAAACTTTGTTACGGTTAAAGGTGATCTAGCATTTTTTCAAATATCAATTATTTTTTATAATTGTCCTTTAAAGAACAAATAAGAAATAAGTAGAATAATAAAACAAACCAGAGTGTAGTTGATATCCACACATAGGGAATAACACTAATTAAAAACCAATAGATTTTCTTAAAAATTGAAAAACTCAAAATTCTTTGGCCTTATTCTGAAAAATAACAATGTTCATTTTGATCTTTCAAACAAATATCAAAGAAAATCCCAATAGAAAAAAAAATTATTTCTCTACAATACTTTTTACGGTTTCAGTAATATTAGAATAACACTTTTTTACCACATAGTTATTGACATTGCAATAAAAAGCATTTTTTTTACAAATGAAATCCGTATCAAAATCAAATCAAAAAAAGGAAGAAAAATGAAAAAGAAAAAATGTCAAAAAACGATTTCAATTTTGAAATTTCCAAAATAAATTAAATCCTCTAATATCAATTCAAAAGTTTCAGACATATATAATACACTTTCCATAGAACGGTAGCCTTTGATTTGAAAATGGTTTATAAAGAACTTGCATTTCAAATGGTCTTTTCTACCAACCAAGAATTATTAAAAACATTAAAGTTGAATACTTCATGTGTTTATTCAAGACAAAACTTGGTTTAAATTCCACAAGAGACATAAATTAGATCATCCAACTTTTCAATAGTCTCTATCTTCCCTTTTATTTTACATTTGTTCTGAAATACCTCAAAATTGATCAAATATAAAATCCGGTCAACACTGGATGTATTATGCGCTTTTAACAAAGACTTATTTTGAACATTCCTCTTATTTGATTGGATTGTAATTGCAAAAAAATATTTTTTTTTTAATATTTTTAATTTCTCTTTTTTTCACTTTTGAAAATTCTTTAAAAATGAATTATTATCTCTTTTTCTTTTAAAAAAGAGACCGAAATACTTTCTTTTTTACTTTTCTCAAAAATGAGATTGTTTTTTTTTTTTTCTTAAACTGAAACAAAAAACATTATTTGGTTTAAATAAAAATTCAAACAAATAAAGGAAATTTACCCCACTTATAAACATTGAGGTAAAAAATGAAGGAATTGTTTTGACTTCTATTAGACAATTATTTTGTTACTTAAGGTAAATTGTGAGTTCAAAAAAATATAGTTGAGATATAAGATATTTTAGGATTATAAGCGAAAAAAAACCCTAAAGATATTTTTTAAACAATTTTATGTTTTAAAATTTGAGTCAAAAAGTGAAATATAAAAAAAAATTCAAAAAGATTTTTAATGGAAAACCTTAATAGAACCTGAAAACGAAAAGTAAAATAAATTAAAAAAAAAAATAAATTAATCTCAAAGGGTATTAAATTATCTTACTTTCAACCGATCCATAAAAAAAAAACAATTTAAATCTCCTTTATTATCAAAATGTAAAAAGTAGTCTTGGGTATCTCAAAAATGAGTAATTTTTTGAAAAAAATTTGAAAGATAGATCAATAATATATAAAAATAATTTTTTTACATAAAGATTGTATTAGAATAAATATTATTGTGTTGAATTCTCTATTTTATCTTTAATTCTTGGATAGACCTCGATTTTTATGATTTTCTTTAGTAATGTACCAATTTTGATAGAATTTTCTATTTGGTTTTATTATTCCAAATACTATTAGAATTATACGAATAAAAATTCCTGATTTATGAGGCATTCAAAATTTTAATTAAAGGGGTTTTATTGTTCAATAAAAATAGTCCGATTCAAGAATTTCAAAAATATCCAATAATTTTTTTGTAAAGAAATCTGAAAGTATCATTTTTATCTATTAGGTTAATTTCTTCTCAGTAGAAATTATTTTGATATTTCTATTTAACTCTAATTCAATTTTTAAATATATTTGATAAATAAAAAACTTTTTTAAAAATATTTTTATTTTTTGACAAATAAAACTATCAAAAGTAATTAAATGTTCAAAGAGAACGAATTAAAATAATCTCCAAAACTCATATTAACAACATCTATCACAGCAAACCTCTTTAAGTCTTTATTCCGTTTTTGAATAATTCTAATAAGGGAAGAATTAATAACAAACCGTGAAACACTTGATTTGAAAATTATAGAATAATTTTTTTAGACTGAAAAAAGACCATACTAGACTAATCAACGATATAAAAAAAGAAACTTGCCTAAAAAATTGTCTCTTAACAAAAATAACAAATTCTTTTGAAACAGTAGAAAAATAAATCGAAAATCAGGGTATAAAATAAAATATAAATTTTGTCCGAAATATAAAATTGAAAATTGAATATTTTTATATTTTTATAGATTTTCTTGATTATTTTTCTTGCTATGGAAGTTTTTGATGATTTTTAAGTGTCCTGGGGGAGGAAAAATCAAAAAGGTTAATTTTGTGATTGGTAGTATTTTATTACTAATATTGTAGAAATCCAAAATTTTGAAATCATCAATAATAAATATTTTTAAAATTTTGTTCGAAACCCAATTTTAATAACCAAAATCAAGTTAAAAAAAATTTCCCTCTTAAAACAAGTTACAAAAGCCTAATTACTCTCTTAATTATTTTTTTTTGGATCAATTTCCAGGCTAAAAATCCTAAAATACCATCCCAACACTAAAACCTATCCTGGTATACCCTAGCCTATCCTAACATATATTAACTCACACAAAAAGTTTTTTTTTAAATTCCTAGAGCAAATATATTTCAATTTAATTGACTATTTTCAAAAAAATATTAAATTTGACCAAATTTGAAAAATAATATTTTTCACGAAAATTTTTATCAATGCTGATTCATTGTGTATTTCTCTTATAAATCAATCTTTATTTTGAATTTTCAGTTTTTATTATGTTTTTCAGTTAAAAATCTTTTTGAAATTTTTTTACCTGTTTCACTTTTTTTCACGAACGGCTATTTGGTAAAGCTATTTTTTTTCAAAATAAAAACAAACTACAAATAAATATTAATAACTTTTTTATTAAATTACAAATTTTAAGTTGTAAATCTATTGATTTTCGAATCAAAATAGGAATTAAAAAAAAAAAAAAAAAAGATTTGTTTGAAGAAATTGATTTTAACCCTTCAAAAATAGAAAAAATCGACTAAAAAAATAAATAAAAAAGTTTATTATTAATGTTAATTTTGATCTTTTAATTGATTTTTTTATTTGGGAAAGATAATGAGTATAGCTTCTTAAAATTGTTACTTGTCTGCAATAATCTTTTAATGTGATTTTTGTTTTGTTTTTCAAATTTTTGATAGTCTTGTTTGTCGATCTGAAAACCACTTTTTTCCCATTCGTCAATGAAAATTTTTTCTTTTGTTTCGTTATTGTCTGAATTGTCATTTTTCTTGTTGTCACTCAAACTTTGTGTATCTGAGTCATCTGAAGATTCTAAATTATTTTCATCATTTTCTGTTTTTCCTCCTTCAATTTCTTCTTCACTATCCTCTTCTTCTGAGTCTTCTTCGTTGTCAACGTCACGGTAGTCACTTGAAAGCTTTATCTCGTTTCTTTTTTTTTCATTCATTGTTGTAGATACTTTTTTCTCTTCAACAATAATCTCTTTTTCTTTTTCCTTTTCCTTTTCTTTTTTTTTCACATTATCAGATTGCTGATCAAATGTTTTTAATTTAATAAAAACCTTATTTTCATCAAATTGAAAATTGTCCAGTTTCTCATTTTGGACACTTTGTTTCTGAGACTTTTCAAACCTTTTCTTTATTTTTAATTTTTTTCTTTGTATCACTAAAAGTTTGTTGATTCTTTTTTCTTGATTAATTTTTGTGTGATTAATTTTATTTTTCTCAAAAATTGTTGTAATTTTTTTCCAAGCATTATTTTCTTCTTCATTAAAATTGTTTGGATCAGAGATTTTGAATTCAACCATTAACTTATTATTTTTTATTAGTTGGTATAAATGGAGGAGTGAATTTACATCGATCTTTTCAAAATTGTTTAAAGCAGAAAACCTTGTTAAAGTTTTGTTGCTGATTAAAAAGCCTGTTAAAAGTAAAAACGAATTTGTACCAAGTTTAGTTGAGTCAAAATTGATTTCCTCAAGGGTTTGATTGCTTTTTTTCAACAAGACTGCAAATTTTTTTAATGTTAATGGGCCCAAATCGTTGTTGCTGAGATCCAGTTTTCTTATACTTTGGTTTTTTTCCAACAAGCTCATCAGTGGGGCAGTTTCCGAACAGAACAAATTGTGTGAAAGGGACAAGGAATCAATGAGAAGCTGATCATTTGCTAAGAACGAACATACGATTTCTAAAAGTGTTTTATCGATTTGGTGGCCTGAGAGATCAAGAAAGGCAATAATGAAAAAGACTCCTTCTTGACAAGACTCTACCCGTGCATTTTTGAGAGTATGACGAATGGTATTTATGATATTTGTATGTTCATCCAGTAAAGGCACAAATTCGGGTTGTGAGTTGTCTATCTTGCTTTTGTTCGAATAAACAGATAACAAATCCTTTTCTAATAATTGAACAAGCTTTTCAATCGTCCACTCAACTTTATTTTGATTTGTCATGATTTGGGTTTATTAAATGTGGCAGAGTGTATGTGGTTGTATTTGTGAAAAAAACTTTAAAAAATAAAATAATTTTCTTTCTTTTTCGACATTCATTGGAGAGTTTTCTCACAATTTGAAACTTTAACCACCTTACTAATTTTGATTTTTTTTTGAGTAGAGACGATCGTTTTGTAAAATTGGTTCTTTCTAAAATAAACCTAGTTGAGATTTTAATTTGAGTGTTTCAAAAAAGAGTAACAAAACTTTCAAAAGGTTTTATTAATGTGTTTTTCACTGTTTTATTTTTGATATTTGGAAAAAACATTTGTGAAACTCACTTTTATACAAAACCAAACAATTCAAAATCTCCTTATCTTTCGAAGGAACAAGAGTATAAATACCAAAATATTCTGAACAATAATTTCTCCTTGAGGGATAAAGTTCTATCTCTGAGAAGACTAAAAATAAAGGGTGCTGCTATTTCAGGTAAATCACATCAGTGATCTAAAGTTTGATTATCTCTAAAAAATTCGATTATTAAAATAGTACTATTTGTTGGTACAGTCAACAAAATAATGCGTGCCCAACTACTAAAATCCTTGTTACGAAATATAATCCGTGCTTTTTTTTCTTCTTGTTCCAAGGCAACATCCAATTTACTAACCCAAGAGTATACCTAAGTTCATATCAATTTTGAAACTAAACTCCATGATATTTTCAGTAAAATTTTTATTATTAATGAAATTTAGTTCAAATTTTTTTGTAATTTTCTGATTTTTTTTGTTTTTTTGATAAGAAGTAGACCCTAAAACTTTAACTCTATTTTTTGAGATAAATTTTCCGATTTGATCCTTCGTTTTTATAATTTCTAGTTTAAATAATAGAACTTTAAGAAACCAATACACTTTTCGATAAGGGTTTATTGTTGGTTTCTTTGATTGGTTGATGTATTGTTATTCTCGAATATATTTATATATATACTATCTTTCATAATAATTGGAACATTAAAAATCAAATTTTAAATAAAAATATTTTTAATAATTGAAGTTATCTATTATAATATAAAAAAATTAGATTTTAATATTCAATACTATACTCAAGAGATATTTATTTTTTGTCTAAAAATAAAAGAAATGGAATTAAAAAAAAAACTGTTAAAAAAAATTGGGATCATTTATTTTGAAAGAAACATTACATGAAAGATAGAAAATTTAAAAAATAAATAAAACCTATTTATCGATTCTCCTTTCATTTGAATAACTAAATCTAATCTCTTTTTCATATTTGAAACCAAATTTTTTCATTAATTCAACTGTTACTTCTTTCCAATTTTTCATTTTCATTTTCCGTTTTAACAAAACACTGTTGAAAAAATAAAAAAGAGAAAAAATGATTTATTTGCAAACTTTTCATTGTGAGAGGAAAAACTTCAAAACGATACAACTGCAATTCAATATTCAAATGTAAGATGGACTATTTATTCTGAAATTTAGTTTATATATAAACTCGTTTTCAGTCAAAGTCCCAACATTTTTTTCAAATATTAATTATTTTATATAATTGACCATTGAAGAAAAAATAAGAAATAAGGAGTATAATACACATCAAAGGATTGTTGATATATGTCTGAAAGAAGACTAATTAATTAATAAATTTTCTTAAAAATTGAAAAACTCAAATTCTTAGTGGATAATTGAGAAAAACAACACTGTTTGAAATGAACTTCTACTGGTATTTGAATAATAAATATGAAACAATTTCCACTTCATTTTCCATACTTTTTCTTTTAGAAATCAAGTCTCCAAAGGAAGTATGTTGGTATTTGTGGTCCTCTATTTGAAAAAAGAATTGAAAATGAAGTGAAAATTTTTTCACATTTATTAAACAAATATCAAGAACAAAGATCAGAATAGAATTCCAATAAAAATCAATATGATTTCTCAACAATCTTTACATGGTTTCAATAACCTTAGAATAACACATTTTTACCAAGTGACTATTGATCTTGCAATAAAAAACTTTTTTACAACTGAATTACATTTTAAAAAAAAAATCGAAAAATAAAAACAAAAAAAACAAAAATGTGAAAAAATGATTTTAATTTTGAAAATTTCCAAAAAGAAATTTTTTCTTCCAATATCTATGCAAACCCTTTAAACAATTGTATTTCACCCATTACAACTGGGCCCCTTTGACTGAAAAATATTTTATATATATATATCAATTTATTGATTTGGTATAAAGAAAATAAAGAAATAATAAAAATGAAATATGGTTTTAATGAAAAATACTTTACTTTTTTTAAAACTTTATTTTTTTGAAAAGTTTTAATTTAAAAAAGACTTCAATTTTTTAAAAAAAAAACTCAAAAAAAGTTTGTAAAAAATTTTAACTTTTTTAAAATAAATATATAAGATTTGTAATATCCTTTTCAATCAAAAAATAATCACTTAACATAAAATAAGAAAAATAGGCCTATTTTTTTAAAAACAAAAAAAATATGTGTAATAATATATTTATCAAAATTAATGAATTTACTATTAATCATAGAAAAGATATTGGTATTACCATTCCTGTTAAATATCTATCTATTTATCTAGCTATATATATATATATATATATAGAAATAATAATTTTAATTTTTAGAAAAGAAATGCAATGCAATATCTTTTTGGAGTTGGTAATGCAAATTGATGTTTGACCAATTTCTACAAGAGAAATCCAAAAAATTAATTTCTAAAGAATATATTATATTCGTATCGAGTTCAATTTTTTCATTCGAATTTTTTGTAGAAAATTTATTCTGGGCAAATTCCAACAGTTTATCAAGGTCATTTTGTTTAATCTTTGTGGAATCAAATTCATCTGGAGTAAAATTGGATAAGATATGGTGTATTTGGAAAAGGCTAATTGAATTCAAAATATTGGTACATAAGTAATAATCATTTTCTTGATCTTTTAAAATGACTTTATTCATTAAAATTAAATCAATCAAGTTATTTAATTTATTTAATTCATTTTTTGATTTGGCAAAGGGTGTTTTATCGGCCCATTCTTCGATTTTAGATAGCGACTCTTTAATTTTCGCGGAATGGCCAATAGTTAAAAAATTCTTTTTCATTAATAAGTAATTAAAAATTGTTGCATTAATTGAAAAAAAGGCATGTGTAATAAATCCTTGGCAAACGATCTTTGGGAGTTTTGCTAAATTGCAATACTGGGTGATGGATTTTAATTGGTCAATAACCGATTTCGTACAATATTTTAGCGTTTTTTTAAATTTTTTGCTTTCAGAGGGATAACATTTTAAAAACAATTGACGAAATCTTGGTTGTAATTGATCATTAATGATATAAATAATTTTCAAATATACTTGATCTAATAGTTCGCATAGTTTTTCAAATAAAAGTATTATTGAAGGAGCCCTATCTTCAAATAAAAATTCACTCTCGTTATTATTATCATCCCCTTCGTTATCATTGTTTATTAAATTATCAAAATTAATATAAAATCCCTTTGTGACAGATTCTGATTGCATTTCTGATATTGATTTTATTCTAGTAACATCAGACATGCCATAATATTGATCATTATCATTGTTATCATTATTGTTGCTATTATTATTGTTGCTATTATTATTATCCTTGGAATTAATTATATGCTGGAATCTTTTGTTTGATATCTTTTTTAAATAATATTCTTCCGGCGAATTCTTCATTTCATACAATAAAAAACAAATTGACCAAAAAATGTTCGACAGTAACCAAATTGTTTTTTTTAAATTATTTCGGTTTATAAATAATAATAAATTTAAAGAGTCAATATATGTTGTTAAAATTTCTTCACATCCAAAATCAAAACTATTTGATCTAATTAAAAATGAAATTAAAATAACTGCTGGTATTGGATAAATACCATCAACTTTTTCATCAGAAAAAAAAAATAATCTGTCAATTAACCATTTTTCCTTCTCAATATTTTGAATTATTTGTAATTTATTAAATAATTCATTGGTTTTAATTCTCTGTTCTTTTAATCTTTGTTTTTGTGAATTAATGATTTCTTTTTCTGTTTCTTCATTTAAATTCCATTCCATTTTTGGTTTTTGTTTTTTCATAATTTCTAATTCCTTCCTTATTTCCTCTTCCTTTTCCTTTTCACCTTCATTTTCATTTTCATTTTCCTTTTCATTTTCACTTTCCTTTTCATTTTCCTTTTCACTTTCACTTTCATTTTCACTTTCACTTTCATCTTCATTTTCTATTTTAATTTCGTTTTTTTTTTTATTATCTAATTTTAAATCACTTTTTTGTTTTTCTGATTTCTTGTTAGTTTTTCCTTTTGATAATTTAATTTTATTTTGATAATTTAATTCAAAAGTTTCTAATTTGGATCTTTTTTCTAAGATTTTCTCATATTCACTTTGCTGTAATTTATAGTTATGTTTACTGATCACAATATTTTTTTTTAATTCAAAAATTTTTGGTTTATTTTCAGTTAGTAATTTATTGGTATATTTTATTTTTAATTCTTCGATTTCCTTTCTTTTGATTTGAAGATATTTTTTGTGATTCCTTTCTATTAAACCTAATTTCTTTCTAGTTTTTTTTAATTCGATCTTGAATTTTTTTAATATTATTTCATTATTTTGATACGTTGCAATTTTTTTTTTTTTTTCATTTCTGAGAGAGACTAATTCTTTTATTTTGGATTTGAGAGAAAGTTTTAACATTGGGATCTTTTCAATTTTTTCATTCCTCATTTTGTCATATCTTTTTTTAATTTCATTTTGCATTTGAGATACTCCAATTTTTTTTTCATTTTCTTTTAATCTGTTAAATTCCTTTTTTTTTTTATTTTGTTTCTTTATTTTCTTTTCTAATGTTTTTTTTTCTTCCTGATTATTATCAATTAATTTCTGTATTTTTTTTATTTTTTGTTTGCTTTTCTTTGACTTTACTTTTGATTGTTTCGTTTTATAATTAATTTCTTTCAATTGTGCCTTTTTTTTCATTAGTAACATTTTTTTTTTTTCGATCTCATTTTTTAATTGTTCAATTTTTAATTTCTTTTCCATTGCCTTTTCTTCTTCTTTTCCCTTTCTCTTTCCCTTTCCCTTTTCTTTGATGTCTTTTTCTTCTTCTTCTTTCATCTCTTTTCCGTTATCTTTTTCTTTGCCTTTTTTCTTTTTTTTTGTTCTTTTGGCGTTTTTTTTGTGACTTTTATTTTGCTTAATTTTTTGTAATTGTCGAATATAATTTTTAATTTCATTCAAATCTTCAATTTGATCTTTATTTAACTTCATTTCTTCAAATTTTGATCTTATGTCGTTTACAATATTTTGATTTTCCGATAATTTCTGCTTTAAATTATACAACTCTTTTTCGCTGGACGAAAGCAAAAAATAGCGACTTTTCTGTTGCTGCTTAAATAACTTCATTTTTTTTTTTGCATTTTGAAATCCCTTAACCACTCTTTTCTTTTGGAGAACAATGTTTTTTTTTTTTTGAATCTCACTGCCTAAATGCCTTACTTTCCTTTTTTCATTGGGATCGTGAAGTAAATTGTAAACACTGTTTTTTGAGTTTTTGGTAATCTTATTATTCACTAATTTCTTTTTTTTAATTTTTTTTCCTTTTTTCGAAATTTGAGTCGTTGTCGATTTGGAAGAAATATCAGATAAAAAAGTAATATCAGATCCAAACGACGAAACAGATTCAGTGTATTCAGTAAATTCCTCGCTATGTGTGAAATTGTTTTCTTGTTCCCTTATTATTTGTTCTAATTCTTTTGGCTTGAGGCTAATACTTTTCGTGGTTTTATTTTTAATTCCCAGATCTGTTTCGCTTTCCTTCTCCTTTTCATTTTCGTTGCTGTTTTGGTTTGCATTTTTTGTTTCTTTTTCATTATCTTTTTCATTATTTTTTAAATATTTTTTTAATTCGGGTTGAATAACTGTATGGAGAAGAATTGGAATAAACTTGGACGTTATTTTTACAGAAATTTGGATCGCAAAAATTAAAAATGGGGTAATTTTGTGCTTTTTCGGGTTTTTTAAATCAAACCTAATCATTTTTAAAATCGGTTCGTTGATGCCGATAAAATCAGTTGTCTCGATCTCTGCTTTTGCAATTGTCACGCTTTTTAATCTTTTCCCATTCCTTGATCGATCTTGTTGTAAACAAAACCTTAAAGGCTTTTTCAAATACTCAAACCCACTCCCAACACTTGTCATATTGCCTTTTGACTTTTGGCGATAATACGTAGAATTAACACTGAACTCTTCTTGGAAATTGGCAGACGAATTGGTTGCTGGTAAAATTCGCTTCGTTAAAAAGGTATGGCTTCCTATACGTGACTTGACAAGAACTGGCGAAGATCTTGAGGGTAAACTCGTGGCAGCAACAATTGCAAAACGTGCAGTATAAATTGTTTTCTTTCGGTTGACACGTTTTAATTTGCTCATCTTGTTTTGAAAATATTAAAAAGAGAAAAAAATTTCCTTTGTTTTTTTAATTTTTAACACGAATCAAAATAGGTTTGTACAGAAATAACAAAAAATAAAAAATGGTATTTGTTTCACTTTTTTGAGTTGATTTGGGTGATGATAAAATTAGAATTTTTTATATTTGAATTTAACTTTAGAAAAGTATCTTATTGAAAATTTAATGTTAAATATAAGGAACTAATTGACTGATTATTTTGTATTCTGGTTTTGATTACCTTTTAGGATTTTAATCTACAGTAAAATTTCTGCTTATTGAAAAAAGTAGAATTTTAAACAAAAGTTTTTATAATAAAACAATACCCCAAAGATATTGAATTTTTGACCAATGAAAAACCTAAAATTTGGTTTTTTGTTATGAAAATATTGTTGGATTTTGATGAAAATTATTGTAAAATCTATATCAATAAATTTTATTATTTGGTATTGATAAAAAAAAAATGTGTTTAAATATACTTCATAACCAAAATTTAATTATAGTAGGGAAAAAAATATCCAACATGATAATAATAGCCGGACAAGATTTTTTAGTTGTGATTATTAGTAAAATTCTTGGGTAATTTCATTTATTTTTAATCCAATCCTTTTTATAAATAACCAAATTTTTTTATGAGCCTTGTAATAAACCTACCTAAAGTTCATTAAAGTAGTGTTTTCTCAAGAATAGTTAAGTAATTGTTTGTAAGCCTAAGTAGATCTACTTTTTTTGAAAAACAATCTTGTTTTATAGAGGTTTACTAGAGTTTAAAAAATGATAATTTTTATTATTTTTTTTTCAAATTCATCTTTCTTGATAAAAAAAAATAAAAAGAAAAAAAAATCTACCAAATTAAAAAAAAATTTAAGATCTTAACTTTTAAAAAAAAAATAAACGAGAAGAACGGTGGATTAAACCTAAATAATATGTTCTATTTATTAACAAAAGTAATACAGTGACTGAAAAATATTTAACAATGTTAGAAACTCTGACATTTTATTCTTAATACTTAAAACTAGAGTAAAAGTCCTTTTTTTGGGAAAAAATTGTGAAAAAAAATGTATAATGATTAAAAAAATATTTCTATCTTAAATTTCCACAATAAAAAAATTATATCCTCAATCAAATATCCAAATATTTGAACGTATAAATCAAATACAATACCCACCGATATATATATATATATATATATATATATATTGTACAGCTATTTAAGATTTTTTTTTTTTTTATCTTGAAAAAACTATCTTATAGTTAATACAAAATTAAAAAGTTTTTTATGGTATGAAATATCTGAAAGGGTAAAGAATATATCTTTTCTATATTGAGTAATACTCTAATACTTTTTTTAAAATCTTCATTTTTTTTTTTTTTTTTTTTTTTTTGAGATTGTTTAGTCTTTTGAATATCAATTTTTACATTCAGGTTAAGTGTTTTTTTTTTCAAATTCATTATCTCATTTTTAAGATTAAGTAATGAATTCAATACTTTATAATGATTTCACAAAATACACTTATTATATTTCTGATTAATTTTAAAATTGATATATAAAATTTTTATTCTTTTTAAAGAATTTTTCATTTTATTTAAATAAAATAAAATAATTTTTATTCTATTAATTTCGAATTTAAATAATTTAATATAGCAGTCAGTTATGTTTTCAATTCAAAAGTTGAAAAATAAAATAGAAAAAAAAGTTTTAAAAAATAGAATAAAATATTTATTATTGTTATTGAAATAGATCAAAATTTTACACCTCTTATATTCTTTGAATTTATTTTACGAAAGGATATTTAACATTGAACCGATTGAATTTTCAATCATTTGTAATCAAAATGAAAAAAATTATTTATGGATAAAAAGATAAAAAAATGACAAGTAAAAAGTAAAATTCAAAACAAAAAATGGAAAAAAATAAAGATAAAAAATAATATAAACTACATTTGTACCAAGAAATTCTGAAAAAATCAACAAAGATATTATTTTTTAATGAAGACAATACAAAATTGCAGAAAAAATTCTGTTAGATATTTATTTTTATTTAATAATTAATATATAATTTTAATTTGGTGATAGAGCTTTAATTTTTCGATTTCTTTTTTTTTATTGATGGAAGAAAAGTAAATTACACTCTAGATGCCCTTTTACTTAAATTTCCTCAAAGGAAATTTAAGCGTAAAATCATAGATTTCACGATTGTTCAAGAGAAAGACATACCTATTTTTTTTTTATGTTGAAAAAGCAAAAGTAAAAAATTGAAAAAAGAAAAAAGAAAAAGAAAAAAAAAAAAAAAATTATAAAAAGGGTTTATAAGAAGCAATTGGTAAAAAATCAAAAAAAAAAAAAAAAACAATGCAATCTTTAATTAAGAACTCCCAAAATCATAGACACGATACTTTTGGTTGATTTAATAATTTGATAATTGATCATGAATGTTCACATGGGGATCGTTGTTTAATTGTTGTAATTTCTTTTCATTTTTTTTTTTTTGATCTTATTTGCTTTAAACCTTAGGTCATTTTAGCCTTTGCTTTTTATTTTTTATTTTCAAGTTACTCATACTTTCGTGTTTCAGTGTCACAGTATTAGAAAGTAACCACTTGATCTTTTTCCTTTGTAACCTTTCTTCCCATTATAAAGAAGATTCAGCTAGGGGAAAAATTGAAAAAAATCAATTTTTCTATTTCTTTTTTAAAATTTTGATTTCAGTTTATTTAATCACTTTATTTGATATCATTTTACATTTTCTTTTTTTTGTTTTCAAATGTTAAGTTCTTTAACATTTCAGTATTCCAATATGGGGGAGTAACTAACAGGTAAATTTTTAATTTCTAACTTTTATTTCTGTGAAAAACAAATTCAATAAGGTAAAAAATATTAAAAAATGTAACAATAGTATGATTTAATGTGAAAATTTGATTAATATCATATAAAGAATAGTTTTATAATATATTAATACAGTTTAAAATAATTATTGTAATCCTATAACCCAAAATTATTAGAACACGTGTTAATTAACAAAATTTGAAAATATTATTTTATTAATAATAATAAAAAAGTGAAAAGGTTTTGATTTATGTTTCATTAAATTTTATATAATACAAAAGATAAGTGATAAAATTTATTTTTTTTATAATAACCTTTAAATTACGATATTATTCTACATATACCAAAAATGACCCGATAATCCACAATTGGACGGACATAATTTTCAATTTTTTTTAAAGTTTGAATTATAATGTTCTATTCAAACATAATTTGAAATTCAAAAGTGGTATGAATTACCAATTTCCATATTTATACGGGATCACTGAATTGTTTTGATGATTATTGAAGATATATCAATACTCTCGAAAATCTCTATCTTTCGAAAAATTCTCAACTTTTTGAATAATAATCATAATTTTGGATTTTTTAATTTTTAAAATTTTTTTAATACTTCATCCATATTTAATACTCTAAATTTCTTGATGGTAGATAGATTATGTATATATTATGCTCTTACTTCAAGAAAAGTTGATTTTTTGAAACATTTGAAACAAGAATTCGAATGTGCTATTTTATTGAAGATCTGTGAAGTGGGTGTTGTAACCCATGAGATATCAAGGAAAATCTCGCATATTTATTTAAGGATTAATAAATTCATTTTATATTTTGGTTTTTATAGATTTATAATGGGTTGATCTCTAATGAAAGAATTTGATAATTAATATGGAATCATTTACAGGTATTCAATTATTCATATTGCTAAAAAACCCTTTAAAAATATTATTTAACAATAAGTTATTAGATTTTTATTAATGATTTAGGTTATAAAATAATAATTTTAAAAATATTTTTTTTTGATTTTTTTATAATTTTTACCTTTTCCAAATTTCCCTTTTTAATATGTTTGGGTTCTCCCTCTTTTTGTTTTTTTAGGTATTTATATATATATGTGTGTGTGGGGGGGGGGGGGTAAAGGAATAAAAAATACATTATAAGAATTGGTAGACGTAGTCATGACTAGCCTAACCAAACTTTTTTATGATCTGATTTAAAACGAATTGAACTATATTGATATAACTGAAGATAACTAAATCCATTGAATGTAATTCGAAACCAATTAAAGTGAACAGAAGTGTACTTTCCATAAAATCTGTCAAGACATTGTTTTGATTGGGTTTTAGCTTTAGGGTCGGTATCCCGTCCTGGGATTATGCGAACAATATATTTGGGAAACTTGTAAAAAAAAAAAAAAAAAAAAAAAACAATTAAAAAAAAGAGAAACAAAAGAAAATTTGGAAAACCAAATATTATTCTTAAAACATATGAACTTTTTATGTTCAACCCATCTATAAATTTCTAAATTAAAACTTTATAAAGTAACTTATTTCACGTGATCAATAGTTGTTCAAATATTTAGATCTCTTTAAGAAAAAAAATAATATTGCTATTAAAAATGAAAACGAAACAACCACCAACCAATTCAATATTTTTTGTGCAAAAAAAAAACTTTTTAATGAAATTTTTACTTTTTTTTATTATTTTTACTCTCTTCCATTTCAGAAAATTAAATTGAGTTAAAATACTTCTAATGACTGCAATTGAAAGATTCTTTTACTACTCTTTGAATTAGGAGTAACAAATTTAGTTACTTCAAAACTTTCGCTTTAACAGATTAAAAGCTATTGAGTACTTAACCCTTATCAATAAATCCTAACATCTTCCGTTTTTTGTTTTTCATTCTATTCTTCTTGCCTTTGTTTAAAAAATTTTGTTTTCTTTTTTTTTTACAAAAAAAGAATATCCCATAAGTTATAATCTTGCCTAAATTATAGCTCAGATAAAAAACTCTAGATAACAAGTTATGGAATTCGGGGAGTGTCTAATATTACCATAGAGTTCCCAAGTTTTCTTGGGTTTAAATTTTTTATTTGTGAAGTGTTCTAGGTTTTTTTTTTTTACTTTTTGAAATAAACAGAAAATTTTAATAAATTTTCGGTTTATTTTAAAAAAGTAAAAAAAACTTAACAAAAATCAATATTTTTTCCGAATAAAAAAGAAAACCTAACAAAAATCTATAGATTTATCAAAATAAAATAGAAAACTCAAAAAAGCCTAGAACAGTTCACAAATAAAACAGTTAAACCTCAAAAAAACGTAACAAACATTTCTTGATTTTCTAAATAAACAGAAAACTCAAGAAAAGTTAATAGTGATTTTCAAAATTCAAAAAGAATTGAGAAAAATCTTTGATTCTACTCAATGCTTTTAAATTCTTGAAAGACTTACCATTATTTTTTTTAATTAGAGAAATAAACTGAAAAGTGATTTAGTTTTCGGTTTATTTTACAAATTAAAAAAGGCCTAACTGCAAATAGGAAGTAATTTTGTTGAATTACCTCTCTTAAAAAATAAATAAAAATATTCTTGTTAATTACTTTCCCAAATCTAAAAGATTGAAATCAAAATATTATTATTTCAAGATTCAAAAACCATTGTTTAGAACTTATAAAATTAACTATAATTTCAATTTTTTAATTTTCAGATTTATTCAATAATTATGAACAAACAATACCAAAATAATGATTGTTTCCGATTTTTTTTTATAAAAAATGGCTGTAACATCAATATATTCCTATCCTTCAGAAATAATTTTTCAAAACATTCCCAAAGTTAATTATTTAATTGTTTTAAAAAAACTGTATTTTGAACATCTAATCCACATTCATAATCAAATTTAAAAGAAGATCTTTTTTCAAATCTGAAATCTTCAAAGTGATTTTTCTACATTAAAATTAATGTCTGGAAATTCAATTTTTTTTTCAACATTTCATTGATTATTTTCTAATGTACCCATTATTTTAAATGATAAGATCATCTTCTAAGGTCTATTTTTCAAAGAGAAGTTATCAAAGTATTTGCATGATATGTTACTGCTATGATTTACTTTCAAGAAACACTGTAATATACTTTTAGACTTCTCATGGTGTACTCTCCCTTAAAGTATAAATTTCCCTACTTATATTTTACAAAGATCTTTGCATGTAAAAAGAGAGAAAAAAGTGTTGGTTAAAAATATTCTATTAACAAGTAAATATCTTCTTTAGAACGAAAAAAAAAGTATATTTTCAAGTTTAAGGAAAGTTTTGGGACTTTGGCTGAGAAACTACTATGTCTATTTTTTTTTTTTGTTGCTCACAAATCCTCAATTATTTGATAAAACTGTTTGAGAAATAAATAACAATTCCTTAAAAAAAGATATTGATTTATTCATTTTTTTGTATTTTTAGCACTGGAAATATTTTCTTTTTTTTTTATAACCAATACCAAAATCAAAATGGTAAGTGATTTTCTTCAAACCTCACCTTCTTAAATTAGTTTAAAATTTAATCTATTCAAAATCTTTTATTCAATAGTCAACAACTGATCTACCAATGTCTGAGTGGTTTCCTTTCCCAATAAAGGCAAAACAAAAAAAATCAATGAAATTCAAATCATATGAAAAATCAGAAGCACTTTTAGATAGTCATTTTGTCAAATTTGATGTAAGTTGAAATCATGATTTGCGATCTTTAATCATGGATCCAATCTCTTTTTTTATTCTACTTCAAAATCCATTTTATAAAAAAATTTAAAAAACAAAACAAAAACGCAACTATTCCATTATAACTGTTCTTTAATAAACACTTCTTGAACTAACCTTTAATTCTTTTTTCTTTTTCTTTTTCTTTTTCTTTTTCTTTTTTTAACATTTGAATGAAACTAAAAATAAATCAAAAAAAAAAAAATTGCTTCTTGAAATACCATCGCAGATTTTTCAAAAAAATATTTTAAAACGTAGAGTCAACCGAAGACTTCAATTAGATTATTATAGAAAAGAGTTGATTGTTTTTAATGACTCGGATTCTGTTTCTACACACTGTAAGGCGATATCAATAGAAGAAGTAATTAAAATTTACAAACTTTTTTTCTTTTTTTTTTTTTTTTTTTTTTAAGAACTGTTAACACCAACATCACAATTTATTTTAAAAATTTTTCTTCTTTTTACTTTTTATTTTCTTTTTTGTCGCACCCTCCAATTCATTAACGAAAATAAATAAAAAAAAAAACTTTTCAATTATTGACGAATGTTAATCCGATTTTATAAATTAGTACAAAAAAGTTGAATCTGAAGAACCCCATGAAGTCTGGATCTTTTCTAAAGATCTCAAAGATCCCATTCAGCTTTGGGCTAAAAATAGAGAAGACGTTCGCCAACTACTTGAAGAAATTAAAAAGTTTATTGTCGCATGTAAAAACAAGAAAAAAACAAGCAAAAAAAAATAAAAAACAACAAGACCTTATCCAAAGATTTCAAAAACAAAAAGTAAAAAGACTTTTTCAAAAGTAAAACAACAAAAGTTTGATACAATCCATTATAATTGTCAATTAAAAATGAAACAAACTCGCATTTAAATTATAATATTACAATTTTTATATTTTTTTTTTTATTTTTAATCCTCCTTCTTATTATTTTCCTTTTTCAAAGAAACGAATAAATTAAAACAAAAAAAATGAACCAAAATATTTTTCTTCTATTAGCATTTCAGTTATAAGAATACTTTTTTTATTTTTTGTTATCTTTTATTAAAATAAGGTTTAAAATATACACCATAATAGTTGAACTTTAAATTGTACTATTTACAGTATTCTAGAATTTAAATTCTCAATTTTTTCAAATTAAGATTTTTCGAAGAGCCCTTTCCAATTTTGAAAAATGATCTAATGCAAGAAAGAAATTATTATTAATTGGTTGTTTTTTTTTATTATTTCAATAAATATTAAGGACTATCCAAATTTTATGTTCTATGAGAACTGAAATCCAATTGTAAATAGAAAAAATGGTTTAAAAGATAAATTTTAAAGGAAAGACAAAATATGACTAATTGTAGGTTGCTATTTATGGGATTTTGAAAATTAAAAAAAAACATTTATTGATCCAAAAACTTTTTGAAATTCTCAGACAAAAGAATCTAAATTTAAAGACATATTTCTTGGCTCTGACTTCTCTTATTTTCTGTCTTATATTCAAGTATATCGTTACCATTGTAATAAACTTTAATATTTTAATATAGGGTGAAAATTCAGTGTAATTAGAGTATTTTTATTTTCGGACCTATTCAATGTCAACTTCAATTTTGATTGATGGTGATGTTTGAGCTCCATAAATTTCAAAAAAAAAAAAAGGAAAAATTTTTTTTTTATTTTATTATCATAATTTTTATTGAATGCATTTTAGTTTCTTTTATGGCAACCGTTGGATTTTATTGTTAGCTAAGTATTTTTCTCCTTTAGAAGAATTTTTTAACAAAGTTAGTTATTTTTCTTCAAAAAGTTTCTTAAAATCTTCAAAGGATATCGCACCATCTTTGTCAAAATCAATTTCGTTCATCAATATTGCAATCTGATTTTCAGTAAATTCTTCACCTATATTTTTCATCAAGTTATGTAATTCTTGTTGATCAATTACACCATCATGATTCTATTTTAATTTAATGTTTAAATTTTTTATAAATTAAAAAAAAAAAATTGATTTATTAGGAAATTATTTGTAGAAAAAAAATTAATAATAATTATTTTAAAGCAATTTTAATTTATTGATTATAATTCATTTGCTTTTTGTTTTTTTTTTTTTTTTTTGTTCTAAAAAAAAATTCTTTAATAATTGTAGGTTGTGTCAATCATAGGTTTTTGATTAATTATTTATATCAAAAGTGTATTTAACTAACTTCCTTTTCTATTTTATTTCTATTTTCTTTTCAAACTCAGTTATTATCATATTTATATTTCTTGAAAATATGTCTTTGTAATTTAATTCAAAAAAAAAAAAAAAAAAATAATTAATTTGGAATTACTGTAAATAAGAAAAATTGGGATGATAAAAAAAGGGGAGAAGATTAAATTATTTAAATAATTAAAATAAAGATATTTGTTTGGATTCTTTCAATTATTTTTAATTTTTTTAATGTCTAATTCAACTATCAGACATTTATTAAGTCTAACTAAAATTCAAAATTTTAATTGTTTTTTCTCTTTTCTTTCTATATTATTATATACATTCACACAATAAATAAATGAAGTTCAAAGATTTCGGGAATCAATTAAAACCGTGTTAATTGTTTTTCTTATTACCAAAGAATTTTGAATTAAAAAATTTTCTATAAAATTGTTTATGTAACAAGTTCTATTCCCTCTTCAACTTGAAGTCGTTAAATTATTAAAAGCTATAATGATGAAAAGATAAAGTGTAAGGTGTCTATGATTACGTAATATCCCCTAGGAGGGTAAATCTGCCATCTTTGTTTTTGAAAATTTTGATGTGTCCAAATTCTACTCTTGGGGTGTGTTAAAATTTTGGAAATAACAGTGAAAATTGTGGTCGCACAAGGGAATATAATAGAAATTTTATCAGAACAAAAAAAAAGAAGAAGATTTTGATGTAAAAATTTCTTACTATCACAATCATGAAAAAATTTTTTCAAAAAAAAATTCAAAACATTTGCTAAGTTTTCACTTTTAAATAACTTGGAACATTATAAACACCATTGATTAATAAGATATATTTGATTAAAAATTATTTTTCAAGATATTTTACAATTTAAGTTAAATCCTTTTTTCGGGTTCTATTAAGATTTTTTTCTAATTTTAATAGTAAAAAATTTCAAATTTTTTTTCTTCTAGTTAAGAGGTTATTTTATTATCTTTTTATCTCTTTTTAAAACATATGAATATCTTTCAAATGTGGAATCAATTATTTTGACTATTAAAGAATTATTGATTTGAATTGATATATATATATATATATTGATTTTCCGTTGGGTTTTCCGGGATTTAAAAGAATGGGGTAAAATCACTGATTTTACTCAATTATTTTGAATTTTGATAAACCTAGGACACTTTCGTTAGGTTTTTTTAAATTTTTGAAATGAACAGAAAATTTCAAAAAAATTCATATTATTCCAAAAAGTAAAAAAAACTTTGACATTTTTCGTTAGGTTTTCGAGAATTCCAAAGAATTGAATTAAATCTTTGATGTTAATCAATTCTTTTGAATTCTGGAAAACCGCCGTTCGCTTTTCTTGATTTTTCTGTTTATTTGGAAAATCGATAGATTTTACCAATAAAACATTAAAACCTCAAAAAACTAGTACTTG
The DNA here is from genome assembly GCA_027625915.1 of Anaeramoeba flamelloides. NCBI lineage: Eukaryota > Anaeramoebidae > Anaeramoeba > Anaeramoeba flamelloides. Next base: position 524,823 of record JANTQA010000008.1, read on the forward strand.
ATATTTAACCTTAGTTTTTCTTTGTATTTATTTCAGTTGTAGTGGGTAAATAGAATGTTTTTGAAATTATTAGTTATTATCTGTTCAAGTAAATATCTCAAAGTTTTATTAAATTACAAATCAATTTTTTGAATCTTTTTTCACTTTTACCTCCAAAAAATACCTTTTTTTCTAGGCCAGAGAGTTTTAAAAACTGTAGTGTGGCTAATGAAAATAAATACAATAGCCTTAAGATTTTCGAGTTCTGGAATGTTCATTATATTGCAAATAAATTTGGTTATTGTTGATGAAATGTTAAGTAAAGTATTAATTTTGTCGAACTTGAAATTTTCAATTTTATTTTTTCATACTAAGGTTTTTAATTCAAACACCTATAATTTTTGGCGCAAAATTAATAATAAGTCAGGAGTAATTGTAAAGAAGAGTTTGTTAATTCTTAGGATTTTAAATTTTGTGACTTTTATTACTAAATCGTAAAAACAAATAACTAATTTAATTTACTGGGAAATCTGTTTAAAAAAAAATGTAGATGAAAATTTTTAATATCATAACTTCAAACTGTCTAATTCACTCATTTTAAGAGGGTCGGACAACACTTTAAAAAAACTTTTAAGTACTCACTTTTTTATAACAGTTTTGTTTTGAGATTAAATGGAAAAAACTTTTCATCTCGTCTTCTTTTGTTGTTATTCCATTTATTGTTGTGCCGTGTTAATTCTGTTTTAAAATACAAAGAAGAATTAATCTTTACTAGCATTGTATAAGATGTTATGGGCTGAAAATGTGCTAAATTTTTGGAGAAAGCAGTTCAACCCGATTTTTAATTGGTAACCTTAATATAATTTGAATACAAAAAATAAAATTAATTAAAAGAAGAAACAAATTGACTGTTTGGCTAAAAAAAGTGAAACAAGGAAAAACAGTTAAAAATGATTTTTAAATTGGTATCCTTACTCAAAACAAAAAGTAAAAATAATTAAAAGAAGAAATTACTCAACCCCAAAGAATAATTCATTAGATTATTTTCAATCAAATCAACAAAAAAATTTTAAATCTCCTTGGTTATCAAAATTAAATGAGAATTTCCCTAGATCTCAAAAATAGTGAAATTTTTTCAACAAATTTTTAATAATAGATCAGCCAAAGAAAAATCCATACCAAAAGATATTATTTAGATAATCTGTTATTGTGTTGAGTCCTTTATTTTGGCTTTAGTCATTGATTTTTTCTGATCTTAATCGAACTTTATTTGAATTTTCGGGTTTTTTAGTTTTCTAAATTAAAAAGTGTGTTGATCTTTTTTTCCTCAACTGCATCTTTCAAGAATAATTCATTCTATTATTTACAATCAACAAAAAACAAGTTAAATTTCCTTGATTACCAAAAACCAAAGTGTGGTTTCCTCGATCTTAGTAATATTTCAAATTTTCAATGGAATTTTAAATAATAGATCAGCCAAAGAAAAATTCATACTAAAAGATAGTATTTAGAAAAGCTGTTATTGTATTTAATCCTTTATTTTGTCTTTAGTCTTTGATTTTTTCTTTTATTAATCGATCTTACTTTTCAGTTTTTTATTAAGGTTTCAAATTAAAAATAGTGTTGAACATTTTTTCCCAAATGAAATCTAAAGATAAATTGATCTCTTGGAATGAAGGTTTATTGTAAAGAAACAAATTAAAAAGCGAAGAGAAATTTTTTCCCATTTAAGAATGAAATTCTAGCACCATAATAATCAGTGTTTAAAGGAATTGTATGAAAAAAAAAAAAGACATCATACAAAATAGCTCATAATTAAATAGCTCTCCTCAAAGGTCATTCTTTGTTTTTTTTTTTTTCTTAGCAAAAGAATTATTAGTGATCTTTGGTCAAAAAAAAAAATGACAAAAAAGAAATAAGTCAAAACAAAAAGAAAAAACTCATTCCCAAATAGATCAGTTTAAATTATTAAACCTTTTTCTTGTTATTCTCTAAAAAACTTTTGGTTTTTCTTTGTTGTGTGTGGTTAACAAAAAAAAGAAAACTATCTGTGAAAAAAAAAAAGGGATAAATGTGAAAAAGGAAACAAACTTGGTCAAAAACAGAAAAAGCTTCTTTCATCTCGTTTGTGTCAAGTTTTTCCGATCGTTGCATTAATTTGCAAAAACCTTCGAAATTAATTCCTTCTTGTGAATTTGAAGCATAATTATCGATAATAGATTTTAATTCTTCTTTTGTTGGGAATTGTTGAAAGTTATGAAACATCGACGCCAGCTCACCAGAAGTTATCAAACCACTATTGTTGAGATCAAACATTTCGAATGCAGATCTGTATTCTTCAAGCTTTTCTTTGGAAAGTTCAGTAGTCATTTGTTTATATTTTAATTAAATGGTTTTCAAAAAAATAGAAGAAATTTTATGTTTTTCAAGTCCATTAATAATTCTCTTCATTCTTATTCTGAACAAGAATTCGACTTGTGAATTTACAGATTTTTCATTGAGAATCTTTTTTGTTCTCATATATAAAAAAACTGCCAACATGAAAAAAATTGATGATAAGATTTTTAATTGTGAATATTAGTTAAATTGTTGTGGAATTTCAAATATTTTCGATCAATTTCTTTATTTTTAAGAATCAAATTTTGAAAACTATAACTCACTCACGTATTTGAATGATGATTAATGAAATTATAAATGTTCACAATAGAATTCAATCAATCCTAAAGTAAGAATAAAAATTATCATTTTGCAAACTCGAGTAAACCTCAATAAAACTCGATTGTTTTTCAAAAAAAAGTTGATCTACTTATGGTATCATACCATAACTTGAGTATTCTATAAAAACCCTACTTTAATGAACTTTAGGTAGTTTTATTACTTGATTTATGATAAATTTCGTTATTTATAAAAAGGATTTCATTCAAAATATAAGCAATATACACAACTATTTTAGTAATAATTACAATAAAAAAAAAAATGCCCCTGATTCTTTTGATGTAAGGTTATTTTTTCGATACTAGACATTTATTTCTTTTAAACCAAATATAGTGACTCTCAGAATGTTACAATTAGTTCAGGTTACTTCTATCGTATAACAACATGTTTATTGACTAAAAAAAAAACATAGATCTTTAGTTTTTGTTTAAATTTTTTATTTTGGTGTGTTTTCAGAAAATTGTCTTTGTAAACAATAGATTTCTAAACCCTAATTCAAAATGTTTATTGAAATGGTTCGAAAATCATAATTCCTCTTTGAAATTGTGAATCCATTTTATTTGAAAGTATATATAGTTTATGGTAAGGATATAAAAATACTTGAAAAGAATTTCCAATAGACTTTTTATATTTGTGAGAAAATCGATTTTATATTAGTTATCTTATTTATGAATTCTGAAAATTTTTTGATCAAATAAATGTTGTTTTTTGAATCCTTAAAAATAAGCTAAAAATTACATTATTTTTAAATTTTGTTTTTTTGAAAAAATTTTCTACAATTTTTATTTACTTTATGTTTTGTTTCAACTTGCAATGAACAAATAAAATAGATGAAAGCATAAGCGAGTGGGTGTATTATAACAATTTTAAGAACACCAATTTATAGGAACTAAAATATTCAAATTGGTTCTTTAATTGGGCATATAATCTATTAATAAATAATGAATTGGCATCTATCTTAATAATAAATTTTTAGAATATAGATAAAAAAAAAAAAAAAAGGGGGGGGGGGGATATAAAATTATTAACGACTGCTATTGAAAAAAAAAAAAAGAGAAAAAAGTATTTATTATTTGTTTTTTTATTTGGTATTTGATAGAATTACTTCTTCTTTCTTTGGTTTAATATTTCAATTCTTTGGGAATTAAAATCATATATTTTGCAACTTATTGGGAATTGATTTTTTACTAGTTCTAAACGATTTACAAACCGAATTTTACTTTTCTATTTTCATTTGAGGCATCAAAAATGGATTTAGTTTAGAAAAAATCATATTTTTTAAATTGTTCTTTTGGGTCAAGCCATTACTGTGAAATTTTTTTTTAGAATTTTCTGGAAAAAAACTTTTTAGTGATTTTTACGAGGAACTAACACCAATCAAAAACCGACCAAGGCATGATGCACAATCGGTCTCCAAAAATCAAAAAGTAAAGATGGTGACATTTTTATAAAAGGGCGACAAAGAGTGGCACTCGATTTTCAATTATAATAGTTGTGAATAACAATTTTGAAAAAAACTGTGTCAGTTTTGAAGTGTCTCTCTTGGTGCTTTTTGAGATCTCGGTGATTTTTTTTTCGTTTTTTTTTTTTTTTCATTTTTCAAATGAGATATTTTTATTGAAAGAATAATACATTATCCATACTTGGTCAAATTTAGAGGGTTGCAAGATAACAAGAAATCAGATTAAATCGAATTAAATTGATTGCAAAATTCAAGAAAGCAATTTGTTTTAAATTAACGAAATTTAACCATTTGGAAATAGAAAATGAGAAAAAATGAATTTCTTTTTTTAAAATTTTGATTTTTTGAAATTGAGAACTCTTTCAAACTTATTTTTCTTTCGTTGAATTTTTTGTCAATAGAGATCCAATGATTTTTTTTTTGTTATTTGAATTTTGTCAACCAAAAGAATGGCTATTGCACAATACCCTTTTTGGCCCCAGGTCACCCCTTGAGTATGGTGTATATGTGTGGTAAATGACTAGACCCTTAAGATTTGAGATTTGTTGGGCAGGTTTATTTTATTTTCAAAAGTTTTTTTTTTCATCAGAATTAAAAATAAAAAAAAAATTATAAATTGTTATTCAATTTGTTAAGAATTTTTCTTTTTCTTTATAATGAATTGATTTTTAGTTTTTTTTTTTTTTTTTTGATTTTGAGAATTTAAACTCTTTTTAAAACAACCTTTGGGAAAATGTTGTTTGTATTGGCTAAGTTTGATAAATTGTACTGTAAGTTACAAAATGAAAAGATCAAAATTTTCATTCAGCTTTCGAAAAAACTTACATCCCAATAATTTATATAAATCCACAAATTCGATAATTCTAAATAGGGAAATAAATAATTTAATGTTATTGTACGAATATTAAAATTTTGACAAGTTCTAGTGTTTTATAAAATCTTTTTTTGGAAAGCTGTATGGAAATTTTCTTCCATTTATTCTACAACAAATAGTATTTAAAAAAATAATTTTAAAACCCTTTTTGAAAAAAGTTCTTAAAAAAAAATAAAAAACAGTAAATGGGGTTAAATTGTATAAAAGAAAATTAATATATATATATATATATATATTCGTAATGGGATTAATAGGATAGGGATAATAAATATAATAAAGTCAGTTCCGCTTTTAAGGCACAAAATTCAACGAAAATTAAGGTACAATAAAAATTTCAAATTATGGCACAAAATTAAGATACTAGTAAAATACATTGTAAAAAAAAAAAATTCAAAATTTTGTGGTTTAAGGACTATTCGAATTTTATACTCAGTGAGGGTTGAAATAAAATACTAGAAACAGAAAAAAATATTTAAAAGATAATGGATTGAGGAAAAGTCACAATATTGCAATTTTTGGATTTTTTAGATTTTACTTGAAAATGATTTATTAAACCAAAAACTTTTTGAATTTCCGGAACAAAACAAGGCAAAACTAAAAAGCTATATTTTTTTGATATGAAGAAAATGACACTCCTTTTTCTTTTCGGGTATATTTATACTCTCTCGCCACACTCTAACATAATTGAAAAGAAACTGGAGTGGCATTTTCCTTATGATATTTTTTTCTTTAAAATTTGTTGAGAATAATTTGGACCTGATGAACGAAAATTATTTTTTGACCAACTCAAAATTTACCAAAAAAAAAAAACTAATTTTTTCAACTTAGCAAGATCCCTTAGATCAAGTTTCTTTTAAGTCTATAAATATGTTACTAGGTGGAAAAATAGTTTTCACTCACCATAAAATTCGAATAATCCTTAATTTGAGAGTTTTTGTGCATTAAATTTCGTTGAAAGTTTCGTTCGTAAATTTGAAACTGACTGTATAAAAAAGCAACAAGAAATAAGCAAAGTAGAAAATGGTGTCTTTAAATCTTCTTTAAAAATATTAAAAAGTGAACAATTGACTTTTTGGTGACTACTCCCTTAAAACCTTTGTATTAAAAAAATCACAAAACATCTAAATTACATTCATCGAACAAATCATAAATTTATCTTAGTTTTGAGTAGTATAATAATCATTCATGTTTAGGTCGACTTGCTTCTATTATATCAGATGGATTTCACAAATTCACCCTATCAATGTAAATCAAGACTTCCACAGGAAGTGGGGTTTAAAGATACTATTGCCATACAATTATTTTGACCAACTATTTACCTATTTGCTATTTCATTTTTAGAATTTCTGTTTTAATAGTCGCACTATCAGAAACCAAGTATCAGATTTTAATTTATTGTTTTTGATTGTTTTTTTCATTACTTAATGGGTAAACCTTCTAGAAGAAGTAAACTCTGATTAATATTTTAAACCATAATTTTATCAAGTATATCTAAGTCATTTTCAGAAAGTGTATGTATTTCAGAATTGAGAATGGGTTTTTTAACAGACACCGAAAGAAGGAATTTAGACATCCTTTCAATTTTGTTCTCAAATTTTTTTTTGTTTACAATTCAAATAAAAAGAAAACAACATCAAAATTTTTAACAAATCATAATTGTTTTTTTCAGAATAGAAATTGATCGAACCAACACCTCTTACTGGATATACGATAGTTCTTATTTTTCAAATATCTACAAGTTGTAGGGGTTAAATTATTTTTGATTTTTGTTTTTTCTGTCTAATTCCCATTCTTTTTTTTAATCAATTTTCTTGTTTGGATTCTGAATTATACTTGTTGACAAATACCCATTCAAAATCAAAGACCTATAGAGATGGAGAAGTGCCCACCGTGTAGCACCATTGCTTTAAGAAAAGGTTTTAATGCTGGCACCAAGAATTTGCGGCTGAAGAATTGGGTAACTTTTATAAACGAAAGGCAAAATTCTTCTTGCAAATAATTAAGAAGGGTTTAACACTTATTGGTTGCGGTATTACTACACAACACCAAAAGTTCTTTTTTTTTGACTGAATAAAACTAAATTTCTGTAAATTTTCACAATTTCCTTTTTAGAACTTCTTTTTTAAAATATTAAATTTTTACAAACTAAAACCACTCTGAGTAAAGTGATCAGACTTTATTAAATTTTTGGTTGGTTTCGGAATTGCTGAAAATAAAGAGTTTGTCAAAATTATTAATAATTATGATGAAGGTTGAGTATTTGTAAAATTCCAAACCAGGGAACTTTTGTCTCAGCTCTTCGAAAAACCAGTACCTTTTAAAATAAAAATTTTAACTTCAGAAAATTTAATTATTATTTATTTTTGCTTTTTTATTTTGAAATTTTCAAATATTTAAAAAGGCTTGTTGTGTCTGTTGAGTAAAATTAAAAAAAATTGAAAACACAAAAGAAAATATTCTTTTTTTATGTCAAACTTTTTGAAGGAAAAATAAAGATAAGAATTTAGTTTTTCAAACTGTGTTAATTCGCTTTGCACTGAAAAAACACTGGTTCTTCTAATTTCTAAAGTCGACAAAAAAAAAATACCTCAATTAAAACAAATTTGTATCCGACAAAAACAACAAAAAACAAAATTTAACTGAGTCACTCACAAAACTAGAAACGTTTTTTCGAAAATAAAACAACAGTCATTTGTTAAATACAGAAAAATAAAATTTCATTTTCTTTACTTTCTTTGTTTTTTTTTAAAAGTCTTTTTATCAAATTTGGATTTTAAAAAATTACAAACCAATTCAAGATCTTTTAATTGATATGACGAATCCACATTTCACTCTTCCACTGACAGGATCGCTGAATTCCTTTTCCGATTTTCTGAATACAAATCTTCAACCACAAAACACCTTACAGAACCAAAACGAAAATAACCAAAACCCATTACAAATCCAAAATAACCCGAATCCTTTGCAACAGCAAAACCAACAAAACCAAAGCCAACAATACCAGCCTGTGGTCTCAATGGAGTTACGGCTCGGTAGTCTAAATTATCTCCAAGATCCAAACAATACGACAATGCCATCGATAGCACCGCAAACGACACCAACAATTTATACAAGCAACAACTTTTTAAATACAAACCTGAATCAGCTTTCAAATTTTAATCAATTACAAACCGAAACCCAAACACAAACAGTACCTCAATTACAACAAACAATTAATTCTAGAATTCTCAACAATACAACAACAACGCCGTCAACGTCAATGTCAAATTCAACAGCAACAACAACAACAACAACAACAACAACAAATCAAGTTAATTTACCCAAAAAGAAAAGTTGTAAGTCAATATTTCTTTTTTTTTTTTTTTTTTTTGATCCTTTCCCTTTCAAAGTATTTTATAAAATTTCAACAGAGGGGTTGTAAAATTGCTTAGTTGGTGCCTTTTTTTTCAAATTAGCAGTTTTTTTCTTGTGAAAAAACAAATAAAAAAAATACTTTTTTGTAATATTGTTTTTATAAAAGTGTTACGAATGCCTGAAAAAAGTGCATACTAAATTTTTAAAGTGTTAACCAAGCCGCTTTAAATGTGCGAATTAGACAACTTGAAGAACAGATTCTAAAACTTTTAGTACAAACTTTTTTAAAAAAGTGTTTCCAAAAAAGTTTTTAAAAAAGTACTGAAAATAGCCCTAATTAAAGTTTGTCAACTGTTTTGTAAAGAAAATTTTGAAAAAATGTTTTGACTCACTTTTTTAAAATGGCTCTTGTTGAAATCTACTTTTTTAAAAAAAAATAATTGTTACAATTAGCCTCAGAACAGGAACTTTTTGCTTTGGTTATCTTGAAAAAATTCAAAATTTGAAAATTTAAAATATTATTAGGAAAAATGATAGATTCAAAAATCTGGATACATATACATAGAACAGTTTTAAAAAAGTGTGTACTAAAAGTTTTATGATTGAGACTTTACGCTATTTAGTTCACTTGGTTTAAGTAGTTTGAGTAATACTTGATAAAACTTTGAGTACACACCTTTTTAAAACAGCCATACACACAAATATGCGTTTTTTTTTCTGGACGCATGCCTGTCAAACACTTGCTTGACTTTGCAGCAAAAAAACAAAACCAAATAGTTGTGATTATAATTTTATTTAAATAGTATATTCGTAGATTAAAAAAAGCACAATCCGAATTCTTTTTATTGTTGGAAAAAAAAAAAAGCACAAAGAAAATGACTTTCAAATTAACTTTCAACTAAAATCAATATCTTTTTTTTTTAAGAAAAATTAAACTTTATTAAAATCACCGTTTTCTTAATTTTGCAATTTTTTTTAAATTTTCAATTTTTCTTTTACTCTTAAAACCCAATAAACAAATAATCTAATAAATTAAAAAAAAAAAATAAATAAAATAACCAATAAACAAATAACTCAAAAAATAAAAAAAAAATAGATCGACATATCATTTATGTCAAGAAAAAAAAAAAATATAAAAAGAGAGACAAACAATCTTATTCAAATAAAACAGTGCGTGATTTTATAACTGACGACATTACATACAAAAGAAAAAACAACAAAAAAAAAAACACAACAAAAAAAATAATTGGCTTAAATCAATTCCCAGATAACCAAGATCTAATATTAGAAAATGCCAACAAAGAATCATTTGTTACTAATAACCAACAATTAGAAGAACCGAGCTATAATTTAGATCTTGAAGAAGAAATCATTGAAGAAGCAGACGCAGAAGAAACTGATGAAGAGGATGATTTTAATTGGAAAAGCGAAGAAAAAAAAAATAGAAATTTGAAAAAAGCTGGTAATTATTATTTCATTGATTTTTTTATTTTTTAAATGTTTTTTTTTAACAAAAAACCAAACAATTATTTAATGATCAGAGGTAACTATCCAATCCTTAGAAAAGGAAATTTGTATCACATAAAAAAAAAGAATGGTAATTCAATTAAAAACATTTGTATCTTCAAGAATGTTTCATTAAGTGAAAACGAAAAGTTTTCAGAATTCATTACAGTCGTTTTAAAAAAGTGAGGACTTTTTCAAAAACTTTTTTAAAGTTTTGTATTTTAAAAATGTGAAAACTTTTTCAGAATTAAAACTTTTAGAAAGCTTTCTATTTTAATAAAGTGAAGACTCAACCGTTAAAAGGTGGTGTAGAGGTTGGAGTGTGAATGTAAGCATCTTTTTTTAAAAAAAGTTTTCACCTAATCAAAACAAAAAACGTGAAAAAAGTTTTAATTCTAACAATCTTTTTAAAAAAAAAAGCACTCACTTTTTTTAAAATGACTGAACTTTTTTCAAATTGCTGTATCAAATTGTACAATATAAGTTTTAAAACTTTTTTACTGGATGCTTTTGGAACCTTTTGTGGTTCACTTTATGAAAATTACTTTATTAACGAATTTATCATTATTTGGAATTCTAAAGAGATTTTTTCTTTTGATACAACCATTCCAATCTATTGATATAGTCTACCATTTGAGTTAATAACAAACAAAAAATTAATAGAGTTAGACAATGAAAAATATTTTTTTTTTTTTTAGGTTTTTGTGGGTTTGTGGTTAGACTTGTTTTAATCAATCTAAACTAGCAAAAACAACTAATTTTGTTTTATTTCTAAAAGAAGAATAACTTACTATATCTCTAGAAGGAGCAAATAAAAAAAAAAAAAAAACTTTCAAAAACAGTTGAAATTTTCCCACTGTCTATCATATTAAATTCTATTAAACAACATGATTGATTAAAAAAAATAAAATAATAAAATAAAAAAAAAAAAAAAAAAAACTTTATTGAAATGAATTGATTTTTTTTTTTTTCAATTCAAATTAACATCTTTTTATCTTATATCCCTAATATTTATAAAGAAACCAAGAATCACAGCTAGTAATCCTTCTTCTTAAAAAAAAAAAAAAAAAAAAACACAAGAACTAGAAATTATTTTTGAAGACTTTAATTAATTCATTTTTAAACAAAAGATCTGCGATCATAGAAATAACAGAAACTTTACAAAAAAAAAATTAGTTTATTTTAATTCGGTTTGATCATAAAAACTATTTGAGTTCACAAATAGGTTATAATGAGTATATTTTTTTTTTTTTAATTTTTATTAATTTTCTTTTATGATCAAACTAGAAATCAAATTGAATTCAATATTAAACTGAATAAAATAGTCAAATTTATAAAAACTAATTAAAATTATAATCTTTTGATGTCTTTGAAAGTTACTAACACCAAGAACTCCAATTACACAATAATATTTGTCAGTAACTTATATGAACTTTTTTTTTCTATGTTAATCTTTTCCATATTTGAAGAAAAATTTTTCAAAAAGAAAAGAAAAGGAATTAGATTTAACTTTGTGAGAAAATGAAAAAAAGATAGACTAAAAGATTTTTTTTTTTTCCCTTTTTTAAAGCTACTTTTAAAAAAAACTTTTTAAAATAAAACTATTTTTAAAAAAAAATTTTAAAAATTAAACCCTAATTTTATTCACATTATTAAAAAATCAAAACAAAAAACAAAATAAAAAACAAAAAAGTTCCTATTACAAGAAGATCATCAAGAAGAAAAACAAAAATCCTTGAAGTTAAATTAGATAAAAGTTCAGATTCCGAAGATTATTATGCAACTGACTCAGAACCAGAAAAAGAAATTATACCAAAATCTAAACCAAAAGCAAATCAAAAACAAACATTGGAAGTCAAAGAAGAAATAAAATTCCACAATGCAAATGAACCAATAACTGTCAATAATTCAATACAAAGCCAAGACAATTTACAAACATCAAATTTTGTTGAAAGTAATAAGGATCTACAAAGCAATGTGATGCTTAATAACAATGTTAATAATAATATGATTTTGGAAACCAACGAATATAATCAAATCTATTACGAACCACAAACTTTACCATTTTTTAAAAAAAAACTTGAAAAAATCTTAACAAAACGAGATCTGGAGGATCAAGATAATAATTCAAGATTTTTAAAGTCAATTTCACAAAACACTTCCGCTGGTAAAAACAATGGCAATGATAACAACAACATTAATGACAAAAAATATTTAGTTAAATGGAGAGGTGTTTCTTATATACATGTTGAATGGGTAAATGATGAAGCATTATTAAAACAACATATGGGAAGGTCTCGAGTTAAAAAATTTAATGAAAAAATATTTCCCGAAATGTTAGAAGAAGTAAAAAATGAACCATTTAATACCGATTTTTTTGAAGTTGATCGGATCTTAGATTTGATAACTTTAGAAAAGACTCAAAATTACAATGGCACATGGGGATGGCGAGTATTACCTCGAACTTTTAATGATGGGAAGGAAGAACTCAAAACAAAATTAACCGAACAAGTCGAAACAAAAATTAAAACCGAAACACAAAAAGAGATCGAAACAGAAACAGAAACACAAACAGAAACAAAAATGGAAACAGAAACAAAAATAGAAACAAAAATAGAAACAGAAACAGAAACAGAAACAGAAACAGAAATAAAACCAGAAACAAAAAAAGAGATCGAAAATATAAAACCCACTGTTCCATTAGTCTTTAATAATATTGAAACCCATTTAAAAAACCTGGGAAAAGAAAGCAAAATGAAAAGAGAAGAAATATACGAAGGTAACGATGACGAAACAGAACAGGAATATTACCAAGAAGGCGAGCCGATTATACCTGTACAATTTTACGAAAATTTAGAAACTGACTTCGACAATTTACCTGACACAATTCAATTATTTTTAGTGAAATGGAGTTCTTTATCATATCAGGATTCCACGTGGGAGCTGGTTGAAAACATTAATGATGATAAAAAAATTAAGGAATTCTACCATCGAGAAAATTCTATGAAGGCAAAAATCAAAGATGTTAAAAAGGTATTAACTTCAAAGAATTATAAGCAATGGGTTGAAAAAACGGAATCACCAAAATATAAAAATGAGATGAAATTAAGAAACTATCAAGTTGAGGGCTTAAATTGGCTGAGCTTTAATTGGAATATCAACCGGAATGGTATTTTAGCAGATCAAATGGGATTGGGAAAATCGATTCAGACGATAGCAATTTTGGAATACTTAAAAAACGAAAAAAACATCAATGGGCCATTTATAGTTATTGTGCCCCTATCCACATTATCCAATTGGGAGAGAGAGTTTGAGAGATGGTCAAATTTGAACAGTCTAACCTATCATGGAACAACCAAGTCGCGAGCCATTATTAGGCAAAACGATTTTTTTTATCGGGGCCAGCGTAGAGTCCTACCACAATTTTGGGGCATTGACCCGGTCGCGGAACAAAACAAGGATAAAGAATTATCTTCAAGCGACGATGAGGAAGAAGACGAATATACCAAAAAAAAACGCGACATTAATAATATCCTCTTCAACAACAATAATAAAAACAGTGATAACAAAAATCAAAGAAAGAGAAATTACAATTACAATTATCAACGGGATTTAAAATTTTATGAACAAGAAATCAATAATGAGGTGGAAAATAATTTAATTGATGAGATTGAAAATTTAAAAAAGGATCAAGAGGAACTCAAAAAACTTAACAAATACTTTAATGAGCAAGCAAAAAACCGAGGTGACAGCGAACAAGAAATCGACGAAGAGGAATTATTTAGCAATTTGAAAATCACAGATTTGGAGATTGAAAACAAAATCTTTAAATTTGATGTCCTAATTACAACATATGAAATGGCGGTAGCAGATAAACTCTTTTTATCGAGAATTGATTGGGAGCATATGGTGCTTGATGAGGGGCATAAATTAAAAAACTACCAATCAAAAACCTATTTAGAGCTGTTCCAATACGTATCCGAGCATATTTTATTATTAACGGGGACACCCTTGCAGAACAACATTGAAGAACTGTGGGCGCTACTGCATTTCCTTGAGCCGATCAAATTCCAAGATCGAGAGGGATTCATTAAGCAATTTGGAGATATGAAGGATTCCACACAGGTGGAGAAATTGCATAAGGTTTTAAAGCCACATTTATTGCGAAGACTGAAATCCGATGTCGAAAAATCCATTGCGCCCAAGGAGGAAACAATTATCGAAGTTGAATTAACAAAATTCCAAAAGCAATACTACCGCGCGGTATTGAAAAGGAATACCCAGTTTTTGTCACAGGGGAACTCCTCGACCAAGATTCCAAGATTGGTCAATGTGGTAATGCAACTAAGGAAAATATGCAACCACCCGTATTTGATACAGGGCGCAGAGCAATTCGCCAACCAAGACTTAATTACCAAGGAGGACAAGATGAAGACACTGATCATGAATTCGGGCAAATTTGTGTTGCTCGATAAGCTATTAACAAAATTGAAGAACCAAGGATCAAAGGTATTGATTTTTTCTCAAATGGTCAAATTGTTGGACATCATCGAGGAGTATTTCAATTTTAAAGAGTATAACTACGAAAGGATCGATGGATCCATTCGCGGCAACGTCAGGCAATCTGCAATTGATCGATTTATGGATGAAAAATATGAAAGGTTTGCCTTTTTGCTGTGCACGAGGGCTGGCGGCTTGGGCATTAACTTAACCTCTGCAAACACTGTAATCATTTTTGATTCTGATTGGAACCCGCAAAACGACATCCAGGCAATGGACCGTTGCCACAGAATCGGGCAGACCAAATTAGTTAAGGTATATCGGCTGATCACACGGAACACCTACGAAAGAGAGATGTTTGATCGCGCATCCAAAAAATTGGGCTTGGATCATGCAGTACTCACCAATATCACGAATAAGACCAACAATAAAAGAGGCAGAAGGAGAACAACAGCTTCATCATCCTCGTCGTCAAAAAAATCCTCATCCGCTTCGGCAGCAGCGGCCTCGTCCCTTGAACAGTCTCTAACTAGCCAAATATCTTCCAAAAAGAATTCGAAGGGGAAACTCAATTCGCAAGAAATAAATGATCTATTAAAATATGGCGCATACGATTTATTTCACGACAACGGCGATTCTGAAAAGTTTTGTGAAGAAGACATCGATCAAATTTTGGAAGGGAGAACAACGAAGGTCACCCATGACTCGAACGAGAACAGCAATAATGAGAATAATAAAAATTCGTCGTTTTCACGAGCAACATTTGTTTCTGAGGACGCAGATACCTCTTTGGACATCAATGATCCAAACTTTTGGCAAAAATTGATCCCAGACAAGAAAAAACGAAACTACGAAACAGAAAGCCTCATGGGGCCATCCAGTTTAACACGAAATTCGCATCGAAGGGTGACAAGGGAATTAAGAAAATCGCTCATCAAAACGATGAAATCCAAAAATGAAGATGACGACTACTTTGATAAGGGCATTGACGTCGATTTGGGCAACGAATACCACCCGGAAAATAACGATTTTATCATGCCCATGAACAATAGATTCCAAAATTTGGAAATTTGGTACTTTACAGAAAGGGATCGATTAATGAAAGACGGGCTATTACATTTTGGATATGGCGGAAGATGGGGGCTGCTCAAGGAAGTGGCCAGCTTGAAAAGATTGAGTATCAAGAAATTGAAAAGGTTTTCGACATCGATCATTCGGTTATGCCTCGCGCATATCAATTCCTTGGAGCTTGAGCAAAAATACCCAATATTGCTCATGGACATTTACGAGCAAATGAAAAACCAAATAATCAATCTAGGTGCCGGTAAACAGAATTTGCCTGTAACCGACGAATGGAACGAATTATTTCAAAAGGCACTCATAGACAAAAAGCAACGCGCACAAGAAAGAAAGCTCTTGAAATTAAAAAATGAAGAGGAAAGATTAAAAATAAAAACGAAAAATAGCCTGAGAAGTAAAAAAAGCAGAATGCTTGAAAAAAAAAAATTAAAAAGAAAAGCTGGCGACAGCATTGAATTGAAAATTGTTCAAGAAGAAGTTTATTTAGAAAAGCAAAATGAAAAATTAAGAAATAAGGAAAATAACGAAGAAGGAGATGAAGAATTGAAAAAAAAAATAGACATATACTCCTTAGACAAAAAAATTACTCTCAAATATAAATATTCCGATTTGCAAAAGATGCATTGGAATAAATCCTTCATTTTAAATTCGACAAAGCCCGAAATACATAGGGTTGCGAAATTTGTTTCATTGGAGGCATCGAAAAACCACCGTGAATTGTTTTATACAGAAGCTTTATTGCAATCACATTTTTTGCGTCATCTTGAAAACGATTATTTAACTTGGTTGGATACATTTGAACAAATGTCAGTACTCCGAAGGAATTTTACTATTTTTTTTACAAAGTTACAAGATAACAATAATAACACTAATATCAACTTAAATAATGTTAATCTAGGCGGTAATAATAATAATAATAATAATAATAATAATAATAATAATAATAATAACGAGAATAATGATGATGATCAAAATGTGAATAAAGAAATCGATTTGGATGAAATTGATCATGAACAAAAAAGCTCTGAAATAATAGTTAAAATTGATTCTTTACTGGAATTGCCAATGGTTTCAGATAAAACCTTCCCCGCTAAATGGTGGTCTAAGCATAGCGATAGAATGTTTTTATATGGTATATTTAAACATGGATATAATAATTTTGAAAAAATTAGAGCTGATCCTATGCTAGGTTTTGATAATTGTATAACTAAAAAAGAAGATTCAAATACAAAAAATAAAAAAGGTAAAAATAATAACAGGAAGACGGGAAATAAGAAAAATGGTCAAAAAAATATGAAGAATAATAAGGAGTCAGATAATAATAATAATAATAACTATAATAATAATAATAATAATAATAGTAGTATAAATAATAATAGTGGTGGTAGTGGTAATCAATTTGGCTGGAATAATCAACAAAATATTTTGAATATGAATAATAATGATTATAATAATTTTAATTATAACAATTTTTACCAAAATATTAATAACCAAAATAATTTTGTTGATAATATTAACACCTTTAATAATGATACTATGAGTAATTTGAATAGCTTAAATAATCCCAATTCAAACCAAATAAATAAACCTAAAACAAGAATTTGGCCATCAGAAAGAAAATTAAAAAAAAGATTCTTAATTTTAATAAATGGCTATAAGAAATTGATGAATTATAAAAATGAAAATCCTAAAGAAAATAATAATTTTTCTTCTCAAAAAATGAAATATCAAAACCAAAATCTTGGCTTGAATCAAAAAAAATGGAATAAAAAATTACTATCTTTATTTTTCCAAAATATTTTGCAATATGGAATACCCTTAGATCAAAATGGCAATGAAGATTTATACAAGTTTTATCGATTATTAAACATAACAGATAAAAGCTTTGAAGAAATCTCTGATTTGCTGAAGGAGTATTTAAACGCCTGTAAATTTGCAATCAAAAGTAATCGCAAGCACAGAAGCAACACGACTGGAAACGAAGATATTGATGGTGACGTTGATGGTGATGATGATGATAATGATGGCGATGGCGATGGCGGTGGTGGTGATGATGATGATGATGATGATAATCTTGGCGCGAGCAGTCTGAAGATACCATTGAAAACTGCAAGAAGGGTTATTGAAAGAATTGATTTGATCAAAAAAATAACCCTGCAAATATTGCCCTTGCCAAATTTAACTGACTTGATGAAAACAATCAAAAATTTGAAAAATTGCCCCCCTTATTGGCTAAATGAAGTACATGACCTTGCACTCTTAAAGAGTGTTACAACTCATGGATTCCCCAACACCCAAACACTATTAAACGATCACAATTTACCCTTCTATCATGAAAGGGCGAAATGGAACCTCCAACAACAAAACCAATTTTCCAATTTAAACACCAACTACAATTTGCCTAACAATCTGATCAACATTAAAGAATTCCCCTTTCTAAAATCAGGAGAGTTGTTTTCCAGAATTAAAACTATCATTCGTGGAATCGAAAGAGCTCAATTGAAAATTGAAAAAGAAATTTTAAATCCAAAAAAAAAACCGAAAAAAA
The DNA here is from genome assembly GCA_027625915.1 of Anaeramoeba flamelloides. Lineage (NCBI taxonomy): Eukaryota > Anaeramoebidae > Anaeramoeba > Anaeramoeba flamelloides. The sequence goes on from JANTQA010000008.1 coordinate 542,841, forward strand.
TTAAAAATCGTAAAATAATTAAAACGAAAAACGGAGCTTTCTTAGCATATTGTAAACAAAACCAAAAGAATTAAAAATATTTTTTTTAATTACAAGCTTTTACGATTTTTTTTTTATTTTTTTTATTTTTTTTATTTTTATTTATTTATTTTCGTATTTTGACATCACGAATTATCTTTTTTATTTAATATAATATTCATTTTTTTACTTTTCCTTTCTTTTGCTTTTTATAAAAATATTTAGAAAAATCCACAAATAAGGATTCACAAAAATAAATATGTTATATTCAAATTTTTTTATAAATTTCTTATCTTTTTATTGGAGAAGAACCTTTTCTTGTTTTTGTTTTTTGAAATCGATAATTCACTCCTAAAATATTTCTTTAATCCGTAAAACAAGATTATTTGTTTTTGACAATTTTCATAATAATATATGTTCTAAATATAAAAACGCACTATTTTTTTCTGATTAATATTTTTCGAAATCTAGCTTTTTAACTTAATTCAATTAACCACTGGGATAAATTTTTTTTAGAATAAAAACACTCTCAACTTTTGAATATCGAAAATATTTTTTGAAATTAGTGTGCACTTTTCTATTTTTTTTATGAAAAATGGGGTTGGGGAAAATTTTGAAATCAAAGTATAAGTTAATATATTCGATTAGAGTATTTTTCCAGAGAATTTATCTTTTTTAAATAACTTTTTTTTTAATTTTACTATTTAAAAATAAGAAAAACATTTCAAGAACAAATTAGTCCCTTTTGTGAAAATAAAATTCTAATAATTTAGAATTTGTACTAGTAAATGAGTTAAAATAAGATATTATCCATACAAATATATACATAATTTCAAGTTTGATTTCAATCAATTTGGGATAAAATGTTTACAAGAAAAAGTTAAATTGAAACTTTATTTATTTTTATTTTTCGTTTAGTTTTTTAAATTTTATTAATGGAAAGTATTTGTTCATTTTTCCATTTTTAGTGTTTTTTTAGGTCCAAGGGACATTTTCAAAAAAGTTACTTTTGTGAAATAATAATAAAGAGGAATTTGGAAGGAGATATTCAATAATATATTTTGTTTATTCTCTTCCTAATATAGAAAAACATAAGCAAAAATTAACGTTGTGAAAAAAAGGTAAACACAGTATTTTATTGGGAAAATTACTGAGAATGAAAAGTAAAATTAACAAAATGAAGAAACTAATTAACTTCAAATATTAATCCATTCTATTATTTTCAATCAATTCAACAAATACAATTTAAATCAATTTTTATATTGGAATTGTTGGTGTGGTTTTAGCGTTTGCAAAAATAGTCATTTTTCAACAATTTTTTAATAATTAATAAATCCAATAAAAACCGTTATTAAAAGATATTATTTTAAAAAAAACCTTTATTGTGTTGAATACTTTGTTTTGTCTTTATTTATTTATTTATTCTTTTATTAATTGATCTTACTTTTCATTTTCAGTAAGTTTCACAATTCCAAAGTGTATTTGACTTTTTTTCTAAATGGTTTGCCAAAAATATATTTTAATTAAAAAAATTGGTTGGGTCTTGATTAAACAAAATTCTTTGGAAATATAATCTTTCTTGATTGGTATTCAAAAAAGAAAATAATCGTTGAAAAAACAATACTTTCTCAGTTTGGTTTATTGATAGTTCTTTGATTAATTACAAGAATCCTAAAAAAAAACATTTCTCAGATTCAAAACACTTATATTATAAAAACAAATAATTTGAATAAAAAAGTATTCAGAAATTTTAAAGATTCAAGTTTTATTTACTTTCATTCTTTTCATAAAGAGAGTAACTAAATGGTGATTTGATCTCAAAGTTTCAATACTATTTTTTGAAAAATAAATTGATTAAAAATTTTCATAAAGCTGTGAAAAAAAGATAATAAATCATGTAAAATTTCAAATTTAAAAACTTATAACACCTGAAATATTCATTTACCCTTAAAATTGGAGACTTAATTAATTTATTTTAATTATTGAGTTTTAATTTTTTGGAAAGCTGAATGAAAAATTTGATCCATTGGATCGACCTCGATTTTTTTAGAAATTCTTTAATAATGACCAATTTTGATAAAATTTTATATTTTATTTTATTATCCCAAATACTATTTGAATTATAAGAAAAAAAATTCCTGATCTATCAGTTATTCAAAATATTAAATAAAGATGTTTTATCTTTAAAATAATCCCATTCTACAATCTCAAAAAATATCAATTAATTTTTATTCTTATATATCTGCTGTAATTCTTTTTTATATATTAATTCAATTTAATCTTGGCAGAATACATTTTGAGTCTTTTATTTAACTCTAATTCATTTTTTAAATTTATTTGTCAAATTATTATACCTTTTAAAAATCACAACTAATTTTTGATAAATAAAAAAATCCTAAGAAACGAAATTTCCAAAGAGAGACAATATAAATGATCTCCAAAACTCAAACCAACAACAACTGTAACAATACACCTCTTTAAACATTGCTTTCGTTTTGAAATATTTCCAAAGATAAGAGAAATTATTACCTAATGAAGAAACACTCAAAATTGAAAATTGCTGAACAACAATTTGAGGTTAAAAAAAACTTTCCATACTTTAATGATCAGAACTTTAAAGAGAAGAAACTCACACAACCATTCCTTTCTTTATAATAATAACAAATTAATTCCAAATAGAGGAAAAATAAACCTTATATTTTTAATCGAGGTCCTTTCATTTATTTTGCAATTAACAGTATCTTGTATCATAAAAAAATCTTTATTTAGTTAAGTTAGGACATTTTTAAAATTTTCAGCGTGGGAAAATATACCCACTTCCTTAAGGTTTATTTGAATTCACTTTTTATTAATAATATTTCCATAAATAACAACATATTCATCAATTCAAAAGAATTTCGAGTCAATAAATCATGTCAAGAGTTGAATCTTTTTATTATTAAGAATTTTTTTTTTTTAATAATCGAATTTGAAATTTAGATTGACAGGTTTTAAAAACCAAAATCCCCTAACATCTGTTTTCACTTCAGTTTATTAATAAGTCTTCATGGTTTAGGATAAGTATAAAAAAAATACTTGTTCATAAAGTCGATGCTTTTGTATAAGGGGCAAATACAATTCAAATTAAATCTTGCTTCCTTTGTTGGAATATTCACGATTTTTTTCTCAACAAATGTATTTTATTAATTTTTATAAAAATCTGAAAAAATTAAATATTTTAGTTCTGAATTTCGTTGAGTTTACAAATTTTTTAAATCATTTTTATTGACTAATATATTGCATTTTTACCCAGAGAGAAGATACAATTAGTATCGTCCTTAAACAATTTTTTTAAATATTATTTGTTTTTTTATCTATATCTTTTCATTTTTCAACATACGACTTTAATTTTTTAGTTACTCTTTTAGATACACCTATAATGCCAAAAACACACACACCCAATACAAACAATCCATATTTCTAAATTAAATACCTGTTGGCTTTACTTTGTGTTCCAATAGGAACATCTAATTCACGATCCAATTGTAAAACTAAGGCCAAATTCATTTTTTAGGTCAACTCCTTGAGTAAATTTTAAACAAGGATTCGATATTTGTTTAAGGGTAGAGTCATTATGGTGAAATTTTTTTTTCTGAAATGGAAAAAAACTTTTTAGTAATTTTATTGAGGACCTAACACCAATCATAAACCAACCAACCTATGATGTACAATCGATCTCCAAAAAACCACAACCAAAAAAGAGGACATTTTTAGAAAAAAGCGCCAAAGAGCGACACTCAATTTCCCATTAGAATGGTTGTGAATTACAATTCTGAAAACAACTATGCCAGTTTTGAAGTGTTGCTCTTTGACGCTTTTTGAGATCTTGGTGACTTTTTTTTTCTTTTTTTTCATTTTTCAAATGAGTTATTTTTATTGAAAGACTATTACCTAATCCTTACTTGGTCAAATTTCGAGGGTTTTAAAATAACCACAAATCAGACTAAATCGAATAAAATTGATTGCAAAATACAAGAAAGCAATTTGTTTTAAATTAAAGAAATTTAACCTCTTTTGAAAAAAAAAATGAGAAAAGATGAATTTTTTTTTTTAAATTTTGATTTTTTGAAATTGAGAACTCTTTTTCTTCTTATTTTTTTTTCGTTGAATTTTTTCTCAAAGAGATCCTATATAATTTTTTTATTTTGTTATTTGAATTTTGTCAACTGAAAGAAAGCCTATTTCACAATCCCCTTTTTGGTCTCAGGTCACCCCTTGAGTATGGTGCCTTTTCAAGGTAAATGACGGACCCTTAAATTTTTTTACCAATTGTCTCGATTTTTTGAAATTATTTGTTTTTTTTGAAATAATTTTCTTTATCAAAAATTTCAGACAATTAATTAGATAAATTTTTAAATGATCCTTCATTTTTAGAATTTCTTTTTAAGAACCGAACTTTAACAAACCCTTAAATTAATTTCTTTTTTGTTTGTTACCATCTTCTATAATCATTTAAGGTCTAATCCTTCTTGAAACAAAATAAAGAGTGAATTTTGGTAACTTTTGAACAAGTCTGTATCTTCTAATTTAACAGTAATGAAAACCAAAATAAAAAACACACAAATTAGTTCCACAATAAAGTACACTCTTAAAATCAATTAAATATTATCTTTTCCCTTCGAAAAATAATTTTTTAATTTTTCATTTTTTATTGAATAAATCATTTCTTTAGTTTATTCTTTATTTTAACAAAAAAAACAAAACTAAATTTCAATTTTAAATCACTAAAAACAAACGCTTTCAAACTTTACTTATTTAACTCCAAATATTAATAAAAGAAAAACACAAAAGAAATAATGAGTAAATCAGATTCCTCAAGCAGTAGTAGTAGTGATTCCAGTTCTGTTCCTACAAACAGCAACCCAACAAATGAAGAAGACGATTTTGTTGAAGCCAAGAGACCTGAAAAAAAGCTTAAACAAAAAAAAAAAACACCAAAGAAAACCAAGAAAACAAAAAAAAAGAAAACTCCAAAGAAAAAAAATAAGCAACAATTAGAAGATTTTGATCAATTTAAAGATGTTGAAGAGGAAGACAATAACGAGAACACAACAACAAAAAACAGTGATCCTTTTGAGGAAGTCAAATATAATCAGTATAAGAAAAAAACTAAAAAGGGATCAAAAGATGATGAAGATGACGATGATGAATTTGAGCAACCCAACGCAAATTCAGAAGACGAAGAACTTATGAAAGAACTTGGTGTTAACGAAAGTAGTGACTCGACTGACTTACAGTCCCTTGATGAAGAGGACGATGAAGAGGAAAAGGGAGATGAAAATGATAATTTTTCTTCAGAATCATCGGAATTAAATCAAAACAAAACATCGAACATCGATTTAGGAGATAAAATTGTTGACAGCTCAGATTTAGAAATTGATCCAGAGAATGATAAACTCGTCAACCCTATGGAAAACAAAAATAAAAGTAAAAAAAAAAACAAGAAAAATAAGAAAAATAAGGAAAATGGTGGGAAAAGAAACAAAAAAAAAAAAAAAACTCAAAAAAAAACTTCAAAAACATCTGGAAAAGAAAAACAAAAACAGAAAAAGAAGAAAAAAAATGAAAAAGAAAAAAAATCTAGGGAGGAAGAAGAATCCAAAACCGAAGAAGAAGAAGTCTCAAGCGAAGAAGAAGCAGAAGTTGAAGAAGTTGAAGTTGAATTACCAAGAGGCATTGTTCGTAAAATGTTTAATTTAAAGCCTAAAAAAGCAAAAATAATTAATAGAAAGCCCAAGTCGAAAACAGATTCACAAAAAAAGACAAATACAAAGACAAAGAAAAAGAAAAAGAAAAAATAAAAATTTCAATTCGAAGATCACTAATTTTCCATTTTATATTAAAAGTTTTGAGAAAAAACACCTTTCTTCATTTAAATTTTACCCAGTTTCAAATTTTTTCTTATTTTTCTTTTTAGTTACATTTAGACATTTATTTACCAAATAAAGACGATATTATTTATTTCTTTACAAATTGAAATATAATTAATTTTTTTTTTAAATGTTAATTTATTTATTAAACTGAAATCATATTCAAACTTTTTGATCAAATCAAAATTCACTTTTTGAAAAAAAAAACTAATTAAATAAATTTCAAGAAGAAATTGAAAATTAGAACCACTGATTGAAATGTTAACACTTTTTTATAAATTACAATACTCTCAAAAGAAAAAAAATCAATAATTATCAACCAAAATAAATCAAGGTTGTGCTAAAAATTTTGGAGAGAGTAAAACAAAAAAATGTATTATAAAATTTTTTAAATTTCTATTAGCAATATTGATCAGTAAATGGTTAGATAACACCAACTAATATTATTTAGGTTCTTCTATTTTGGTGAAATTAACCTCAACCTTAACCTAATATCAATGGTTGATAAAACAATTTTTCGATGCCAAAACCAGTGAGTTAATTCAAAAAAAAAAAATGATAGCAAAATATTAAAAAATGAAAAAATGAGTTTCCTATTTTTTACAGAAATCACTATTATTTCTAATTTGAATGTAATTATATTATTGTGATTACTTTAATCATTTTAACTGTGTGAAAAAAATGAATTTTAGTTTAGTTTCCGTTTTTTTAAATTTGTTAAAATTTTATTGAAATGGTAAATAATTACAAAAAAGTAAATATCAAAAGATAAAAAACTTGTTTTTTTTTTGACAATAAAATAATATTATTGATAAATATACCTAAACAAATTGACATTGTAATATATATATCATCACATTTTTATAATTTCTCAAACTTTAATGTAAAAATAACATCTCAAAAGGGTGGTATTTTGTCTTTTAAAAAAAGATAAAAAATAATTCTTTATTTTGTTTTCAATTAAAGATACCAATTTGGTATCTAAAATTTTAAAAAAAAAGTCGTGATAAATTATAAAATATACTTTGCTATAAATTTTATAATGGGAATTTCTTTAGATAGATTTATCTGAAAATTCTTTTTTTTTTTCGAAAAATATATAACTTTTTTAAGACACATATTAACTCATGTATAATTAAATATAAACCTATGTATCTATATGATAAATTAATAATTTTTACTAATTCATTTAACATATAAAAAAAATTTTAATAAGTTCTTCAAATCATTAAT